>JAJJWW010017773.1:0-42549 GCA_023531295.1 Papaver armeniacum
TTTTCAGAAAATCAAATTGGACGATTTGCAGAGAGGTTGATGGAAGATGTAAATGAAGAAGAAGATTAACAGTTTTTTACGTTTTTAATTTTAGGGTTATCTGATTAAGTAATATGGTTAATTAGTTCAAGGGTTTTAAAGTAAAAACACTCATTTTTAACACCCCTTAGCAAGGACACTAGGTCCATTTAAATTTGGGTATACCCCAATTAATCTGGGTATACCCCAATCTCGCCAGGTTTAATTTGATGCAATTTGCAAATTTTATTATATTCCTTTTTATTTCTGCTTTAAATGGAATAGCTTGTGGAGGAAGATTGTTTTGAGGTTTGGCAAAGTTTATACCAAAGGAAAATGGGGATTACTCATCACAGGATAAGAACTCCTATTGAAGTATGCATAGCACTACTAGCAAAACATGCACATTGAGGTGGTGGTGTTCAGGAATACAGGAAGAAGAAAAAAGCACTCCGCCAAAGATGAAAACCATTTGGTCAAGGAAATACTATGGATATCCATGATTTGGTAAGAATTAGGTAAAGCGAAGATCTGTACAGAAGGACCACTATCAGTAATAAAAGGAAAGGTTGGAGTTAAAATTGAGAGGTCCTATTGAATGAGACATTCTCCAGCCAGAAACCATAAAACCATACTATAGTTTTTTGACCCTTTCCTGAATTACATGGAACAATATAGTTTTCACGGGATAACATGTTGTGTTTGGGCAATATGAGGCGTTGGTGACGGGAATTTTTTTTTTTTTTTTTTTTTGTGATCGATAAAGAAAAATTGGATTGATCAAAAAAAGAGGGTATAAAAGAGTTATACCACCCTTGCCCGAGTACAAGAAAGAAAATGAAAAAAGTGCTCAAAACAATCAAAGTAAATCTTACACCAATCTCTCATCACCTCCTTAGAATCTACCTCCTCAAAATCCTTGAAATCCAAAGACCAAGTAAACAAAATATAGGGACGGGAATTATTTGAGCTTGGGAAATTTAATTTGTTCACCGGGGATTTCATTTCGCCATCGCCAAACCTGATATGTGAATTACTCCCTCCGTTCTTAAATAATAGGCTGGTTTCTATAAATAAATGTTACAAAAAAATAAGAATTTGCTTTCCTAAGGAAAGTCAAACGTTACTTTAATTTTCGGGATCATTTTTCTCTTAACTTCTTTTGAAAGTGAGACCATTTCACTTTACTTCATTTAAAGGTACGACCATTTCACTTCACTTCTTTTATCGACAAGATCATGTGACCACTTTCAACGATTGGGCTATTTCTTAATTTCTTTAATTTTCTCAAAAAACAAAACCAGCCTATTAAAAAAGAACGGAGGGAGTATAAAAGAGGAAAAAGGGAAAAAGTGATCTATCTGTGAAAAAAGAGTCATTTAAAGGTACGAACCAAAGATGTGGTCACCACAGCTATTCTTCTTTTGCCTGTGTAATAGTATTTCTTTTGAAAACTTTAACCGATATAATGTGATTGGATGTGGTTCGTTTTGAGCTTTTAAAGGGACGGGCGAAGTTCACCCAAAACATTATACTTCGTTTTCCATCCATTGGCATTTTTATGTTAATATTGTAGGACTTCACTCTTTTGCAACACGTTGGATTCTCTGCTTCACATCAAAACCTTCCGTTTAGTTTTCAATTTTGTAGGAATCAATTACTATGTATTCCACCTCAACATTGGAATCTCGAGTGATTTTCCGTCAACTTTTTCTCCTTGCATATTCTTCCATGACATCCATTCCATATAAAAAGTGAAACAAAAATCAAGCAAATCTCTTAGAGCCCATATTGTTATACAGATCAAAAACATGTATGATAGAGACACCCTGCATGTACTAGTTCAATGTTTTACGCTCTACTCATTGCTTGTTCTTCCTCGTCGTTATCTTCGATGCCTTCAACTTGTTTCGTTACGCAAGCTTTTGCCTCTTTGTTTTTGCCCCACAGAAGAATATAAAGACCAGCAATAACGAGAATCGATCCCAAGACACTGTAAAGTTTGATGTCAAAAACCAATTCAAAGTATTAGAGCACGTTGTTATAAATAGAAGTTTTCAGTTAGTATTATTCTGCAACGGAATCAAAAGTGTCCCTACCTTCCAAGGTGAAGTTGTCCGTGCAAAATTGAGAAATCGAATATGGCTACTATAATTTGAATGAGAGGACCAAATGCAGCAGTAAAAAGGGGACCTCTTTTCTTCACACAATATGACATACCAACAAAGCTTAACCCTGATCCTACAATTCCCTGCACCCACAGAATAGAACGGTTTTGATAAGACATGCAGTTAAATACAATATCAATTTTACTGCAAAAAATTCCTATTTACCGTGTATAAGACAGCTATGATCTGAACTTTTCCTTTGAGAAGCCATGAAGAATAGTCTTGGTTTGTAGCTAAGCTTAACAGGGCAGATTGAATGGCACCAAAGAAGCACATAATGACAGTACTCGAATACTGACACGGGTATGTTTTAGCGATCTTGGCTTGAAGAAGATACCAGGAAGACCAGACTATCATACTAGCGACCAACGCTATAGTTCCTATTGTCCAACGTTCAGATTTGTTGTTTGGAGACAACCAGTTCACGGGATTATTAGCTGTATGTACACTTGCTGTTTCCCTTGATTCAGGAAAGTTGGTTAATTGCATTCCTTTGTAAAGACTCAATAACATCGCACCTCCTACACAAACAAATGTACCTAAAACTTTTGCACGACCACTCTTACTTTTCATATCCACTGTTTCTAACCTGATAACAGAACAAAAATATCAACTTGTTACTACTCAAATGATGGTACGTACGTAACTAGTTTGGCTTAAACAAATACATATGCATGTAATAAGTACCCAAAAGGTAGAGCCATCAGAAATGTGATCACAGGTACCACATTCACGAAAGCACACGTATATGTCACCGATGTATTTTGCATCCCTAGAAGGACAAGGTACTGCGTGATTGTCGCCCTACCATAAGCGCAAATGATTATAAACTCTTAGTTTAATACCAATGAATAGTCTCTATAAAAAATAAGATAAAATGAATGTTCAGGACTTCACTAACCCAAGCATGGCACTCAGAAACAAGTGACATACGATTCCAGAAGTGAGTTTTGGTCTTGATTTCCTGCAACAAATTATATACATCATTAATTATACGAGGGAAAAAAAAAAACCTTCATTGTTCTCAAATACACCGAATCGTAGATGACACAGAGTATTCATACCTCTCCCAGAAGTAGGCCATGGGCGCTAAGAAAACAACAGAAATTGAACTCCGATATGCAATGAGAACGAGATGATCTATTCCTTCGTCGACGACTTTCTTAAGAAGTACATTTGAAATTGCTAACGCAAAATCAATGCCGACCATTAGAAAAGCTGGTTGCCATTCAGTTAACCACTTCATCTCTCCCATCGAATGCGCTCTCTCTCTCTCTCTCTAGATTCTGTCTGTCTTGAAGAGTATGTTGGAGGGGAAACTCTAACAAAATGACATATATATGTAGCCTTTAGAGTAAGTGGACAGAAAGCAAGATTAAAATTCTTTAAATTCAATCAACACTTTAACCGAATTGTTTACTCTTACAAAAATCGCTCCCTTTGTTTAGTAACATTTCCTTTACAAAATCATATCACTAGTGGGGAATCGGTGAGAAAAAAGTACCTTCATTCAACATCACAAGTCACAACAACAGGATCACTATTCATTTCAGCTCGTAGGTTCGCCAGTTCATTATGAGACTTTTTATAACTATAATTAATTCGAAAATGGCTTCATATTAATCATGCTTGTTTTTGTTTATGTTAAGGCGTAAAACTCAGATTCTAGCATAAGACATCAGTTTAAATAACTAAAGGCGTTGCATAAGCGCACACTAGGAGAATATAAATACTACTATAGTCTATAGTTACTTCTTTTCTTCTCGCATGGCATCCAATACTATTTTATTTTTTTTATAATCGAAAATGTATGAAGACTGATGGCAGCCCCAGAATAGCTAGTAAAAGTGGGTGGATGCTTCTGTTTTCACGTACAATTCTTTCGGGCAGCACGTAAAGGTTCAGCGCAAGTCTAGAATTTATTAGATTAACTTTTTCAAAGGGAAAACTCTAGAACTGGGACAACTGTTATTGTCCGGATATGGGACAATGAATCTGGACCTTTAATCGTTCCCCCTTCAACCCATTATTAATCACAATGCTGGAATTATTCATCTCTCAACCATTAAGATTGTGCCATCTCATGTCCAAAATTTGGGCTATCCTCTGTTGGGAAGAAAAAATCAAACATAATTTAAGATCATGACCAGACTGTGACTTTTACATTGTTGGAGGAGATGGAGGAACAGAATTTTGTGTCAAATCCTAATAATGTATGAAGACTGATGGCAGCCCCAGAATAGCTAGTAAAAGTGGGTGGATGCTTCTGTTTTCACGTACAATTCTTTCGGGCAGCACGTAAAGGTTCAGCGCAAGTCTAGAATTTATTAGATTAACTTTTTCAAAGGGAAAACTCTAGAACTGGGACAACCTTGGATATGGGACAATGAATCTGGACCTTTAATCGTTCCCCCTTCAACCCATTATTAATCACAATGCCGGGAATTATTCATCTCTCAACCATTAAGAGCCATCTCATGTCCAACATGCAGAGACGATCAGATGGATTAAAATTTCAAGAGAAACCATGAGCCTAATTACTAGGGCCGTACCTAGTAGTAAGGCCACATAGGCAGTCGCGGGGATGGATTAAAATTTCAAGAGAAACAGCAGTACCTAGTAGTAAGGCCACATAGGCAGTCGCCTACGGCCCCCGGATGACAAGGGCCCCCAAATAATTTTTTTTTTTATTTATTTAAAATTTTATTATATTATTGATAACGATTATTACATTAACTAGTTGGAAGCCTAACAAGCTAAGCTCCAACAACATACTACTACATTAATTGAACAGGTTGTTGTATTAGCCTACCAGCGAGCCTCATGGGTAACCTAGTCAAGGGAGCCGAAGCGGATTGGGGGCTGAGATTGTGTCACAAGGGGGGCAAACTAACTTTACCTTCCATGTTAATTCCTGCAATATTACGCCATTGGGGGCTCGAACCTGGGACCTCCTGGAGCGCATGAATCTTTCGGAAACGGGGGTGACCAGCTGAGCTAGGTTATACTAATTTTTTTCGCTCATCAGAGAAGAAAAATAAAAATATTAATGTGTATTGTAATCTCTACAAAATTCTAGAGTTTTTTTTTTTTTATCCGTTAGCCTAAGTTTTAACTATTTTGGTCCAAAAATCATTTTTACAAAATTCCAGAATTTCTTATCCGTTTCCCCAGATTTTAACTATTTTAGCCCAATAAAACATTGGCCCAATTAGTATCCAACTCTCTACACGAAATTAAAAACTTAATTAACTAGCTAAATTATTTTTTTGATGATAGCACTTTAAATTAAAGGCGTCATGTAACAAGCCTAAAAATTATCTAAAATATGACATGGGTCCGATATTGATGGGCCGACATGACTTGTATGTCGAAACGAAAGTTCTAAAAATTTGCCACAAGAAGCCGAAAGGGAAATTGAATTGTTGAATTTCTTGAAAGATATGGAAAGTTGCTACTGCAAAAATTGCACACAAAATTTCAAAGTTACACCTGATCAAGTCTAATTTTCATTCAACAATGTCGCCATTTTTTTCCCGATAACCTAGCAATGTTATCTATCAAGGAAGTCATGTAGGTCAATTTTATTAGGTATGTTACTTTTATTATGTAATCACTTCCATTGTGTAAATTTTATTGTACGTACTCCGTTTCAAAAAAATAGGCTGGCTTCATACACAAATTATGCATGAAACAAGTCTTTTTTCTTTTTTTTTAAACGGAAGGAGTACATTGCTTATGGTATCTTTTTATTTTAAACAATAGGTTTAGGCCCCAATTTTTAGTTTTCGGCTAGGGCCTCTAAAAACTTGGTACGGCTAATTACGATAGGTGCACTTTAATGTAGTAGTATTCTTTATATAAAAACAGAGTTTTTTCGAGCGGCGTGGTTAATCAGAGCTTCTGGTTAATTCTGGCCCCACCATTCTAAATTTAAGCCAATAAAATTTCTAGAGAATCCCACGAAATATTATTTGGCCAATCACATGCAAAAAAATAATTTCCTAAAATTACTAAATCTTATTTAATATTGAAAAGGTAACAAAATAAATACATACAACTTCAACATTACCAAAAAAAAACGATTTTAATATATATTTTAAACCAATCACATTTAAGAAAAAAAAAATTGTCTATAGCAACAAAATCTAATAAAATCTCCTGAAATTACAAAAAAGAAAAATATTCTAACTATGCTAATTAAATATTAAAATTAAAATTCATGGATGTAAATAAATAAACTAGATAAAATCACGATTAATAAAAGATATTAAACCACTCATCACAGGTTAATCAAAAAAATTAAATCAATCATAAAGGTATTTACAAAAATCCAATGTCCAATGTCCGGTTACACTTCTCATAACTATAAAGTTATCTTAATTACAATTCCAAACTAATAATTAAATTAATGCCCATTACAATCGACAATTATAATTAAAAATTTATTATTGCATTTTGAATATAATTAATAAAACATCAAAAAGAGATTAGGGGTGATCAAAAATTTAAATAAAAATGCATATAGTGTTCGATGCGTACCCGTGGATCGGGAGGTGCTTCTTCTTCCACAAAAATAAATAAACGATAATCCTGCACAATAGTTGAAATAGAAAATGGTTAGTAGAAAATCGTGTATGTTTACAACAAAGTATTAAGTAACTCTGGAGAAGAACTAAAAAGAAAATAATAAGCATCGATTTCTTTTTTCTTAATATTATTCATTCCATAAAAAAAAACTTCTTAATATTGTTCATTCCATAAAAACAAAATAAAAGAATTTCTATTCGTAATGATGGTCGTTGTATTTTTTTAGAGTGAAAATATTGCAACAAGTAAAAATGTTATCTTTTTTTTGATAAGTTAACAAGTAAATATGGAGATATCCAAAAATATCTAAATTTAAGGATATAAATTTAAAGAATCAAAGAATATCCTTAGTATAAATTTAAAGATATAAAATGATATTATTTCCAAAATACCGTACTAAGTTTATGAAATTTCTGCTTGGTCGAATTCTATATAAAGCGCCGGGACAAAGGATTGCTTTCATCGTTTACGCTGTGGTTTTTTCTTCTTATAATGTTTTATTGTTCTTTGGGTTTGTTGGATTCTTATTTTGGAAATTTTGGGCTTTTTGCAGATGATGGTGTTATATTCTCAATCAATGAATGATTGACCGATTAGATGGAATAATTTGGTGTACTTTTGAGGTAATGAACTTTTGTCTTTCATAATTCAAAGTTTCGTTGATCTATATTTTATTTGGTTTCGTTTTGCAGTTGTTGCTCCTCATTGTCAAACTTGAACAATAAAATTGAATCCGTAGGTTTTATTTTGTTCATAATAAACATAATAAAGTAATGAACTTCTTTTTCATGGTATGTTTTAAAAAAAAAATTTTTTTTTTTTTTTTTGCTATGATGCAATCTTTGTTTCTACTATTGATGTGATGAACTTTTGTCTTTCGTGCACCGGAGTTTGTTTGCCAAAACAGAAATATGATATTGAGCAACCATTAATTTTTTTTTTGTTCCTTTTACGGTTGATCTATATTTATAATTTGTTCCTTAAATGAACTTCATAGTCAGGCCTAGAACAATAAGATTGAATCTGAAGGCATAAATGAGGTAATGATTCTCTTTTTGTAAGGTGATCTTTGTTAACTTTATTCCTGTGGTACTTATGATTTTATCAAACGAAAATATCAAATAATGCGCATTACATGGACGTGGTAATAACAAGTTCATTTTATGGCCTTTTTCGGTTTAATTAGGTTTGGATTTTGTTGATCTAATTTAATCAAAATATTAAATTGTAGATAGATTTTTTTTTGAAAATGTTGTTTCAGGCCAACATAAAGTGGGTTTTGAAGGAACAGATAAGTAGAAGTATATACCAATGTGCTACGGCTGAATTTTCATGCACACATCTGATGATTTTCTTGCCGTTATGGTTACAGATGAATAGATTGTTCAGTTTGTACTTAAGATCGTCTCTCTATTCATTTTTGTGCTCATCATAATCAAAATATTTTGTTCCTATAAATGACATTTGCAGTCAATCAATTTTCTTAATGGTTTAATGTAAGCAGCTTTTTTAGGGTGTTTATTAATTAAAAGGTCTAAAAATGCAAAGGAGCATCGCTACCCGTAAGATCACATAATTGATTCATATCAGTCCCACGATTATCGCTATGGATTGCGTCCAATCCTATATTTCGTGGTTCTGTGGTATGTTGCAACTCAAAACATCAAAAGGTTGTTAGGAAAGGTTCTAATATATTTCTATCAAGTTAAATTATTTTGCTCAAATTCCGCTTGATATAGCGGTGCTTTAGAATTGCTGGTACTTCATAAGAAAGAAGGATTTGTACTATTTTACCGAGAAGAATGTTGCTAAGATAAACCTCAAGTAAAAGGAGAAGTCGAATATGCCGCGATCTGACCTAAAAGAACATCAAATCCAGTTCAAAAGGTCTCAAAGGTATTAAAATTTTGCACGATATTTTATGATTTACAGTATAATAAAGTATGGTAATATATGGTAGTTATGCAATTACATGCATTTACATGCAATGCTGGAGTTATTTGCAACTGACTGAGTAAGCTATGTATGCATGTGTAAGCTATGTATGCCTGTGTAAACTTTGTAAATCTGTTTTTGTGAAAATCATAAATCCAGAGCATAAAATTATCCTTGATCCCACTTTCGTTCCTTGATTTAGTTCAGATTCAGGCCTAACCAAACCAATGCAAGACAGTTGTTCATAAGACGTTTACAGTCATTTGATCGTACCATTTGTGGGATCAAGGAAGACTTTTAGGTACATTTGTATACACAAGGGAGTTTGAGTTTTTTTTTTCCAGTTATAATAGAATATACATGATGAATATGATGTCGGTACTTTTAACTTGGCAATGGATGCACCAGCTTAAAATGCGCTCTGGACATTACCATTAATGGCCACGGAAATACAATTTTGAATTTAACGGGAAATTGTACAACTGGTGATACTTTTCGATTAAATACTTTTTATAAGGGTGTTCTTGCTTTGTATGTGATCCCTTGGTCTTCTTGATGTATCTTAATATTTATATTTGTATTTTTGTTATTATTTGCAAAAGAAACACTTCATGTAATTGCCAAAATTGGAACAAACATTTAGTCTTTAAACTTCGTGGTCTTTCTCATTTCAAAATTGGGATACCATATTATTGGTCCAGAAGTGTCAGTGTTGTGGATTTTGCGTTCCTCCGATAAAGGGCCTATTTTCATTTACTTATCTGATAAAATAAAATGCTAATTTTCGTTTCGAGTAGAATTTGATTCATGCATTTTAAATCCCATGTGTACGAACCCATCAACAACAACAAAAAAGAGATCCCATATGCACAACCTTCCACTTTTTATATACAATTGCAAGGCCGACAACACTTTTTCAGCTTTGTTCGAGTAGTTCCAGTCACAGGACCCATAAATGTATCAAAAAGCGAAAACTCTAAACTCACCGTGGAAAACCCACCGTGAAATGCACCGAGTGAAACATAAAAAGTAGGCCCCTATGATTCCCGGGTGGTGGGTCCCAAGTATTTGTTCCACTCGGTGGATCTCACGGTGCAAAAGCACGGTGAATGTAGAACTGCTGATCAAAAAGTCTTAATAGACCGTGAAAAAATTAAAAGAAAACCGCCCATACTCATATTCTCCCAAAGGTGGGGCCCTAAAGTGGTCCCCAATTAAACTTCTGATTGGCGGGTCCGCCCCTCTGTGAGGGGCGGTTTTTACGTAGTTTTTATTCTATGTCTATATAGAATTTAGAATTACTGTAAATGTATTTATGATCATTTTTGGAATGTAAGATGAATACATCCCATGGGTGACATGTCATGATCAGTGCTGACAATAGCGTTTGTTATCTTTTTGTTCATGGGCGATTAGTTAAAGTACCCATTAATACTTTTAGACACCATTAACAGGTTCAATATGGATATTTGGTCAATCACATAGTTGTCTTGGAATACAGATGAACCAATTCATTAAAATGCTAAGATTCATGGTTATGAAAGTCAACATTATAATACTCATTACTTATATATTGAAACAATGATTTACATTTAAGAAAATCCAGGAAAACAATCGTTCCTTAACAAGAAAGAGAAGAATACTTTACGATGAGAAAAAAGAATAACGGAATAATGCTAAAATTCAGGACTGACAAGAATGCTTTACGACCAACACAAAGAGGAGTAGAATGCTAAGAAGAAGTTTCTTTTCATTGCATTGCCTCCCTTGGAACTTATATTTGTTTTAGCCCTTTTTGGTTTATTTTATTTTTTTTTCACATCAACTAAGATATCAATTTGTTGATTTTTTATTTGTACAAAGATTATCATACATACTGATTTGTAACGCTTTTCTATAATGGTTTTTATAACAAGCGTCTAATAGTCCATAAACAAGAAACAGACCCGTGCATCGCACGGGTGAAAAACTAGTATAATATATAAAAGGCTTTAAAAAAAAGCCTAACCCATAATAATTAGTACCTAATTGCTACTCCGTAAAAGATTATTTACTTCTTCTAGAAAGCAGATTCAAACGCAAGAATGAGAGGCGGCACAAAAAAGTTTCTCAGAAGAGTCTGTGAATAGAGAAAGCTAAATGAGAATTCACTACTGCGATAGTACTAGTGCAAGCCAAGCACGTGTGCGTGGTGTTACGACGCAGAAGACGCCAAGTCTTATGCAAACCAAACAAGCTAGCCTATGTTTTAGAAATGGAGGGAGTAATAAATAAAGCATTTGTAATGGCTTTTGTATCCCGGCTAGTTTGAGGCCTATAGAAATTATCTGAGGCATATCACTAGTAGACAAAATAAAACATTTTGAACTAAAATGGAAAACCACTTATCCAATTATTACCTTAATGTCTAATTTATCATTGATCAAATAGTGTTAATTTGGGTTATTCAAAGATGTTTAATCTTGTTAATTTAGAAATCAATTAATGCTAATTAAGAAGCCACAATTGGGGGATACCACCACAAATTGGGGTATACTCTCGGTTATATGGGGCTGAATTTTTACTAATGGGAGATTTTTTTGGGTAAAATGTCAATATTGTCCTTTACCCTAGAAATAAAAAATAATCTGAATCTTTCCGGCTGCTACAATTCTAGAAATGTCGGATATTATAGGATTTTATAGGAGCAGATCGTGATGTGTTCGTAATCGGATTAAAAATGATACAAATATCATGTACAAGTTGTTAGGGCTGCACATGGTTCGGTTTTTATCGGTTTTTGGCAAAACCTAAACCGAAACCAAAGTAATCGGTTTTCCAATAATGAAAACCAATGAAACCATATAACCTATTCGGTTTCATTGGTTTCTTGATTTCTACTCGCTTTTGTTAAAAACCAAACGGTTTTTGGTTAACCGAATGTCAAGTCATAATATCTAAATCAGTTCAAATCTAACTCATGATTTCAAAATCAAAGAAGAAAATGAGGTAACATGGCGAGGTTTGTTACAATCGCAATACATTTACCTTTGTAATCAAACTCCAGCTTCTAGGTTCGAGTAATGGTGAGGTGATGGTGATAAAACTAGAAGAAGAAGTAAAACAAAGAGAATAAGAAGGTGATGGTGATCCTGGTGGTGGTAGTTTTAGAACCTGGTAGTAGAATTGTGATCACCCATAGTGGAGACTACCCAATTTACATCAAGTGAGGCACCAACCTTCAAATTTTTGCAATCACCAACGTAAATTCGGGTAGGAATGGTGAGCTACCCAACTTAAGCCAAGAACCATATGCAACAGAAACGAAAATAGGATGAGAATTAATAAAATTTATAAAATCAAGATACAAGTTGTGGAAAAATTGAGTGATAAAGTCCTTTGTCCATGGAGTTGGTGTTTCATTATTTGTATTTGTATTTTTATTTTCACTTATTAAAAAAAAAAAAAAAAAAAAAAAATCAAAAAAATTTCAAAAAAATCAAAAATTCAAAAAAATATGTTAGTTTATTTTGCTACCACCATGGTAAAGAAGAGTTCAAAAGAAAAATCCAAACAACAAGGAAATTGAGTAGAAAAGTTAAAAATTGTCAAGTTTTGTGTTTAAGGCATCAACATTTGAAGACCGAAGACCGAAGAAAACGTTTCTATGGTTTCTTATGAGAGAGTGATATTAAAATCGGGTGAGAAGGAGTGAGTACTCCCACCCTTACTTGTTGATTTTCCTTCTTAGACATTAGAAAAAGATTCGATCGGATGATTTTATTTCAAGTTATCCTTCTTACCTACAACGTGTGTGGATTTTCTCTTTATTCTCGCCTCGCACACATGAGAGACTAAAAAAAGCGATCTTTGAGTGCAATTATCATAAAACCTAATAGTAAATCGAGGCTTATGACTCAATCCGAGTGAGTGCTAATTCCTTTGAAGTTATACTTGATTAGATAACTAACAAATACCCTTAGTGGTATTTGAAGAGAATACTAGGAATTTAGTGGTGGAATTGATAACCCAAACATACCTTTGTCTGTTTATACCTTAGAAGGTGTTAGCCAAGTAGAGATCATATGAAAGCATGATCGACCAGACTATGGCGTCTCTCATTGTGACGCGGGTGCACTTCTTGATATAGCAGAGGCCGTAAAAAACGCATATAATTTACCCATCTTCCAGGCCTACCACAGATCGTGATGTGTTCGTAATCGGATTAAAAATGATACAAATATCATGTACAAGTTGTTAGGGCTGCACATGGTTCGGTTTTAGGTAGAAACCAAGAAATGTCGGTTTTCGACAATGAAAACCAATGAAACCATATAGCCTATTCGGTTTCAACTCGGTTTGTTAAAAAACCAAGCGGTTTTTGGTTAACCGAATGTCAAGTCATAATATCTAAATCGGAGTTCAAATCTAACTCATGATTTCAAAATCAAATAAGAAAATGAGGTAACATGGCGGGTTTGGCAACGTAATACATTTACCTTTGTAATCAAACTTCGGTTGTAATGGTGAGGTGATGGTGATAAAACTAGAAGAAGAAGTAAAACAAAGAATAAGAAGGTGATGGTGATCCTGGTGGTGGTAGTTTTAGAGCTTAGGGAAGTATGGTGGTAGACTGGTAGTTCTTTCACTTCAGGGAAGAACGGGAACAACAAAGATGAAGTTCTAAGAAACATAAAAGACTGAAGAGAAGACTCGAGTGAAATATTATTATGGTAAAATATCTAACATCCACGGCTAATATTAGTTCAATCCTATGGCTAGTAATAATCGGTTAACCATATGATTTTTGGTTCGGTTTTTTTAGGAAACCTAAACCGAAACCGATAGTGTCGGTTTTTTGGGACTGAAAACCAGAAATAAACCATTGGGATATGGTTTCGGTTCGGTTCAGTTTAAATTGTTTGGTTTCGGTTTCGGTTTCGGTTTTCGGTTCTGGTTCGGTTTTGTGCAGCCCTCATTACAACTGTACACTTTCCGAAACCAGTTCTTTTGCTGGTGTGAACTTAGATTAAAATGGGAAGACCTCATTAAGAGACGGAAGGTTTACTACATCTATCAGAACTATCCTTAAATCCAAATAATACGCACTTTATCAATCTCAACAATTAGACTAGAGTGCTTGGACAAATTTCACTTCAAAATTCATCTACTATATATTTTAAAATTTGGTACCGTATGAATGCAAAGATGGTACGATTAAATATGGGTCGGTATTACTTTCAAGTTTCAACCACAAACAATACCGACTATTTCAGTCGGTATTGCATTCAAACACACTGAAAGTCACCGTCGGTATTGTCTTCAAACCTATACCAATGCCGACGGTGACGGTGACGCTGTAATTTTTGGAAAAGGAATGGGGCGATTATTGTTTTGCAGCAATAACATCTTGATCTTTCCTAGAATTGTTTCCAAAGCTCAAATCTCCGGAAGTCTCTTTAATTTTCTTTAATCGATTCCATGAGTGAAATTTTTTAGTTTTCTTCCTTAAAAAAACCAGGTTTTCAAAATGGATACTCAAGGTTAATTTAGACATTATCGTTTTGCTTTTGATAGGGGGTTTTTCAAATTACTTCATAATGTTTTTTTTTTTTTTAGTATCCCCCAATTTGTGGTGTTATCCCCCAATTGTGGGTTCTTAATTAATCATCAAAACATGAAAGAAAGATAAAAAATATTTATTTTTTTTGGAAAAATCAACCCAGAATCGGTGGATGTTCATGCACTCGTAGACCGATTCTGGGTTGATGTTCTAATTCTCAAAAAACATCAAGAATCGGTTCATATAACTTACCACATAGCCCGATTGTAAGAATAGAGATTATAAATGTACATATAGACCGATTATTTCACACTTCCATAAACAAAACATTCATTCATAGTTTTGGGAAATCAACACACTACATATTTTAGGTAATTAGAGCATTACATAGGACAATTAAGTATGTGAATTCTTGAATCTCGTACATCAATACATCGTTAATGAACCTCTGAGCATGTTTGCTCAACACTCTATATTCCCTCGCGTACATGAACCATCGTTTGACCTGAAATTAAACAAATTACATTTAAGTATGAAAAATATAAAAGTTTAGAAAGGGCTAAAAATCTTGAATTACTCACTTTTTCCCTACGAGAAGCTTTGGGGTGATTGTCGGTAACCATTCTTCTAATTTTACGGAACTCTTGAATATCTCCTCTGATGTAGTGGAATCTAAGTGCTCCATCTCCGGTTCTTGGAATTCCATGTACGTTCATAATATAACTCTTTGACACTCTTCCAAAGCATTGAATATAGTTCATTGGGACGTTCCTGGAAGACGGGAATGAACGATTTCACGAGCTGCATATCTTCTTATGGATCACATTCCATTTTTTTAACCTCTATTTGAGTAGTGGATGAAGTAGGAGAGGATCAAAATTGCAAACTCGGGGGAAAATGTACTTTGGAAATAGGTTGTCTTATAACACACAAATGCTAGTTATTTTGAAATCAATTCCAACAATCGGCTTATAATACTGTCTACATAAACTGATTTTGGCCTCGCAAAATCATATAAAATTTGCCTTGTTACACTCTGGTCATAAAGAAGCCAACGTAATCCGATTCTTGTTAAAAAAAAACATACAAAAAAAAGTGGCACTTTTGCTTACAAGAATCGGATTATAAGTGTTACCATGTAATTCGATTCTAGTAGGTTCTCAAAATTCTGGATTTTTATGTCAATATACACCGATTCTGAACCCTGAAAAAACAAGGGAATGAAATTCTAAGAATTGGTATATGCGATAAACAGTAAAGACCGATTCTGAAATTGTAACTCTGGAGAAAATCCATAATTGGCTTTTATGAAGGTAAACGTAAACCGATTATGCCTAAAGAATCTGCCAGAATCCTACATTTTTCGCTCAAATTAGAGTTCTTTTTTCGCGTCTTAGGCAAACAAAACAATTTTCAAAGCCAACCAGATTCATTCATTCATAAACTAAAGAACATAACCTAACATAATTCGACCAGCAAACATAAGTTCAAGACATAAGTTTTATCTCCGTAATTATCCATAGTTAAAGACATATTTGGGAAACAAAGAATTCATTCATTCATCATCATCTTCACCACCATCAGCATCCCCACCATAATCACGTCCGCGACCACCTCGTCCTCGTTTAGGAGGTCTTTCTTCGCTGGAATCATTATCACCACTATCATGTTGGGCGGTACTCAATTCACCCCAAGGGTTCTTTTTTGAAACGACTTTCTTACTTTTTTTTTGCTTTGCCTTCTCCACCACTTCCCCACATTTTGTACCTGCATTTTCATCTTCTAGATTGTTGAATTCTACAATATTTTCTTCATTTTCCTTAACCTTTACTCTCTGCCCTATGAAATACGAGACTTTCATAAAATGAAATGTTATATCCAAATTGATAGCATTGCTAGTATCGATACTTGTCTTCTTTGCTGAAGTAGACCATTTTATCCAAAAATGTGCTCGATAATAATGTAATACGATGAAGATAGGTAAAGCTATTATGTATCACATAAATACATTGATTATAGCATGTTTGTTTTTAGCTGACTCGACGTCTGGATCTGACTCGACTCCCGAGTCATTACGAGTCAGATGTCAGACAATTTGTTTTTTTTAGTTGAGCCAGATCTGACTCGTGACCTGACTCGGACCCGTTTGAATTAAGGAATAAAATGTGTTAGAGCATAGCTCGGTTAAACCCACCAAGTGTTGGTATGTCAAGTTTGGTTGTCATATTCTAGTGAATCAAAACTCATCTAAGAGTCGCTTGATTATGTACTAGAGAAAACTTCGTATAGGTTAGACTAGAAAGTCTAGGATTATGAGACATACAAGTATTACTCGAAGACCTGAAGAATATGAAGAAGTAACAAGCTACAACGACGACATCATCCTTCCTCTTGAGGTTAGTAATATTGACTTGAATTGTTCATTCCTAACGTATCTTTCAAGTCATGCTATATTGAAAACGTAACTGCGAAGCTATGAATGATTATACTCTAGTAGAGATACATGATCACATGATCATAGTGTTAAGGAATTAGAATACGAAGTATAACGCTTATCTTTTGAACTTCGTATATATGACATCGACATAATCGTATAAATGCTAATGTGATTATGTGTATGAGTAAAAGTGAAGATTTCATCCTAGGAAACAATGTTTATATTTGTTTAAAGGAAGTTAAAAAGACGAGGGTACCCAAATATACCTCAATCTAAAAATTTTCCACCTATAAGTCCTTTCTCCGAAAGTGATTGTCTATGGATTGAGTCGAGACAATACAACTAATCGGTTCACACTTCGCGTGATCGTCTATGGATACGAGATCGAGACAATATGACAATATGACAACAAGATAACTTGTGTGGTTGACTATGGATACAAGATCGAGACAATACAACAATGAAGTATGTTTACTTGATAATAGGTTCGGACTTAACCAAACACAATAGGATTGCTATCAAGTAAATAGGAATTAATGTTTGTTTATTTTATTTCTAATTATAATAAAAACAATTATAATTGCGGAAATAGAAAAGTAAAATACACAACAAGATTTTGATAACGAGGAAACCGCAAATGCAGAAAAACCCCGGGACCTTGTCCAGAATTGAATACTCTCAGGATTAAGCCGCTATAAAAAATCTAAACCAACTTCCTATAGTTGAGACCAAGCAACTAAACCTATAGCTCACCTAGTTCTGTCTGTATCCCTGCGCCTCCAACTTACAATAAGTCACGCACTTGGAACAATTCCTTTGGTTCGTATTCCAAACAGTAAAGGAACAACAAATCTGTTCGGTAACAACTCTTTTCAAACAACGTGATATGAGTTTGACAAAAGGCTATTCCGTTTATCCCAATAAACTCCTTTGCCATGTTCTTAAATCTATCTTTTCAACAACTACCAAAGTAATTGTTAAGACTATGCGATCAATACTTCGAATCATAAAGAATTGTATTGATGCTGATCTACTCAACTAATCAATCAAATTTATCACAAAGATAAACCGATTATAATTGGATCCCCAGCCGATCAAGTTTTGTGCACACCAAAGATTATGAACTCAAATCAGAAATCTTCTTTGTCTTCAAATCTTCTTAAATCTTCAATAAACACCTGCACACAATCAACTTGAATCTCTTGTGATCAATCATACACGGAACGGAGTTTGTTAACAATGGATTATCACAAGGCGTCTTTAGATCTACAAACAGTCTAAAGATCCCCGTCGAAACTTCGATCTAGTTTGAGTGAATCTTATATCAGAAGAGAATATTCTCAAGCATAAACAAACTAGGTGCAATCAAAGTTCAACAACCGTTAGTCAATCAAATCAATCGAAAACTAATAATAAAATGCAATTATCTAGTTTCCCACCAACGGTACTCGTAGAGCTTCCCAATCCCAAAGAAGTCTTTAAAACGAGCGGTCGTAAGAGATTTCGCCTAATTAGGGTACTTTCCTCTCCGAATAGACGGCTCCACCAGTAACAACACAACAAGGTAGTTTTGCTGGCTCTGAGGATTAGTTTTCTCGAAATGCGAACTTCAATATTTATAGACCAAGGAAGTTTGGACACCAAGGAATTTCCAAAACCGAAAATATTCTCAAGATATGCAATATATTTCCAAATTTGGTTTCCATAATTCCTGGAAATGCTTTGTCCAAATATTGACAGAAATCTCAGTAGAAAATCTCCAATTAGTAAATGCACATTACCAATTTTTATTGTCTAAAGATATTGTTAGAGTTCTGCTAGGTCGAACTCGCATGCGTTGCTATCTCAAGCATGTTTGTCAATGTTAGTGATCAAAACTATAAGTCTTGATTTCTAGCATGTTTATAGATGTATCGGACTAGGACATATATTGTGTAGTTGAGCTTAGAATTCACGGCGTTCATCATTTGAAGACAAAAAACTACTAAGGGGAGCTTGTGGAACTTCATCGACAAAGGGTATGTGGAGAATTAAACTCATCTATCACTTGGAAAGTCTATTTCTACTCTATCTCCTATATTGAGACATAAGTCGTATTACGATAAAGTTTTCTATATACACATTTGAGATTTCGAGCTGAGTTTATCTCGCTTACATATTTCTCAAAATATGTGTTGGCAAGCTTTCGCTTCGACCAAGTTCATCTTATATCATGTGAAAATTGCCGAGTAACATCTTACATGGTTTGTGTGATACAATCATTCGGTGTTGTCTTGGAATGTTTCGTTATGATTATTTCAATAACTTGAAAATTGCTTTGATGCTAATAGTGTGTGAAAACGGCTATTGTCATCCTCTAAGAAAGTTTCAATGATTGAAATAAGAGTTTAGAAAACTTAACCATTATTGGATATGTCATGTTGTGCAATCTTGTACATATGTAATCCATGTCCGAGAACCATAGTATGCGCACCCGTTTGCGTACCTGTTGGTTTGAGAAATTCGGGAACCTAAGTATGTGTACCCGTTTGCGTACTGGCGTACAGGTTCATGTCCGAGAATTTCTGCTGGGATTTAAAGTTCGCGTACCCGTTTGCGTACTGGCGAAACCCAATCATAATTAGTCCGGGTATTTCAAGTATGCGTACTTGTTTGCATACTTGAAGGTTAAAGTTCCAAAATCGGTTATGAACATGAACATAAACATTTATACAATAAAGAATGCAATCTTTGCAAACCGTGGCAAAAATGTTCATGATTGATTCGAGTGAATGAAACCGATTTTGCTTCAATTGTGTTCTTGTATAATTCTATGAGAATATAACAATTGAACAACTCTTTAACTAGTTTCATTTGAGTCATTTGAACTAGTTATGGTTATGATGAATAAGGTTGATATGAGAGTAATCATATGGCTAACCTAATAGTTTAGCAAATCAAAAATTGACTAAGCACCTTAGTTCTTTTGCTAAACTGATTGCCCAAATACAATCGCATGTTCGATAAGACCAAAATAAAGATCAGAATTAACTTTATTTTTCTCATCAGGTTCTAATTATTCAAATAATAACTTAGAACTTTCACTTTTAAACAAGACAAGTACTAGGTTAGTTAACTAGAATTTCTTGTTAAGGCATTCGATTAGACTTGAATAACCGAAACCTCCACTTTGATAAGTCTAACTAAGATCAGAATTAACTTAGTTTATCTTATCCGGAATCGAATTGGACTAAACAATTCATCCCGAAAACCTTTTTGTTAAGCCATAAACAATTCATACAAACCAAATAATTTAACTTGCATAATTATTTATCTCAACCGGAAACAATTGAAACAACATAGACATTAAAGCACTGTAATTTCGTATGCCTAAACAATTGATACCTCGTAAGCCTAAACAATTGATACCAAACAATAAAGCAAGATAAAAATAGTTTTTCTTAACCGGAAACAATTGAATCACACACATATCCATACACAAATAATGGAATAAACATCAATTGTACCGAAATTTTGTTAAGCAAAAGCAATAAAAATATGCAATAATATTAGGCTTTTCTTAAACAGGAAAACGATTAACTAACAAATTCTTTACCTCAAGTTCTGCATCCTCTTCACCCTAGAAAGATATATCATTAAGAGCATGTTCAAGTTAGAACTCTCCCCCATTGTGTTGTCGTCCTCTCGCAAGACAAAAGAACAACAACAAAACCAACCTTTACCAGAGAAAGGTTGAAAACCGGTTTTAACTAATGCAATGCAAAAGTTGAAAACCCCGAAACACATATGCTTTTATGCTAAACCAAAACGATTCAACATATTGTGACTTTTTCACATATGAGTTTCAATCGGAACCTCTTATGATCCTTTGATAAAGCCTACCAACATGGGCTGGAACTTAATCCCGCTAAACCAAAAAGTCACCCAAACCATAAGGGTTCACACAATATGAGATCGAATATCAAGGTTATGAAAACCAAAATCAAACATCCCATAAACATACATAGCAATAATATAAAGCATTCAAGCACAGGCTATGTAATCGAAAAACTATCACAAGAAAAATTATAAACTAATAATTTTGTTCATAAATAAGATAGTTTTATTCATAATAGACCTTATACTATTATTGAAAGAAATCAAAAATTGATGTCCATTTCTCTTGATTAAGAATTACAGCATGTATCTTAATCTCTAGTGGTACTCATGTTGTTCACTGAGGTTTCTTCGGTGTTCAAACTTTTGAAGTATGTCTCAACAGACTTGTCTGCAACCACTTCTTGTTTCTCAAGTTTTTTCAACTTGAACCTTCATATCAGCAAGATCAGCTTTCGTTTCCTCAATCTTATCTTTGATCCAATCTTGATTTCGAACCGTCATTATGAGGTTGGTTCTTAGTTCTTCAAAACCTTGGATATAGTTGAAAAAGCGGGGGTCTAACAACCACACCCAATATTTCGTTTGGCAATCTGAGAGGACTTACTACAATATACTTTCAAGAGAATCAACTATACAGTCATATTCAATCTTATAGAAAAGTATATCAAGGAGTAATATCTCTACACAATCAGAGTTAAACAGAAACAATTCCGTAAACCTGATTTTAGTGTGAAACTCTTGAACCAAAATCTTTTGTGTTAATCACAACCTATTCAATATCCACCGTGTATAAACCTCTTTAAGCAACAATCACTAAAGGAATATTTCAACACAATGTCTACTTGAAACAGGGTTAGTCCGGACTGGTTAACAATGTGAAAATAACAAAATCAATTATTCAAGATCAATCAAATCTTATCCAACAAACAAGGTCGGATTTAACAACTATGATTGATTAACGTACAACCTGTATTATTTCAATTATATAAATAAAATATAATACGGAAAAGAAATAACACAGACACCAGAAATTTTGTTAACGAGGAAACCGCAAATGCAGAAAAACCTCGGGACCTAGTCCAGAATAAACACACACTGATTATAAGCTGTTACACCAATTTCCTACTACCTATTCGGACTAGATGTAATAACTGCTTCAACACAAATAGAACTCCTAGCACAACACCGATTGTCTTTAGGAATTCTCCTCGTAAATCTTCTAGCAGAACCCAAGGCTCTCTTTAGAAGATACAACAACACGATTGATACGATTCGATATTTTGTTTGCACAAAACACCGGTTTGATTTCCCTTTAGATGTGAATCAAGGTTTTGGAAATCTTGTGTTTGTTTTGAACAACTACCAAATAAAAATTAGTGAAATCAAAACAAACTTGTAGAATAGGGTTTTAACTTACAATCAGTATACGTACACACAAGGAGTCCGAACCTGATTTTCGTAAGTAAACTTGGGCGATTCCAAAGATCAATTTCCAAGTTAAGACCTAACAATTCTACAACAAGAACTACTAGAATAAATCTAGAGATTTCTTGTTTAAAACTTCTTAAGGATTTTTAGTAGATACCTTAATCGAAGTTTTCTTTCTAGCTTCCGATTTCGACTAACAAGTGTTGGTATACGATCGGAAACTGAAATATATTAAAACCTAGGGTTTATGATCAACAACTCTTGAATGGTTTTATATCAGAAGAGAAAACCTTAGAACAGAAAAGAGGTGAAAAACCTAGATTACAAGTTGTACAATCAATCACGAAGATTAATCCAACTAGGCTTTGTGATCCCCAATACAAAGACTTTTATTTCACTCTTGTTCACGAATAACAGAAGACATGGAAAACAACCTTATGAGCTTACACCAATTTTTCCAAAGGGGATAAAAAACGTGTAACATTCACGAACTCTATATTTATAGCGAAACATAGCTTGAAAACTAAGCAAAGTTATTTTCCTTTTTCAAGACTTTCCTAAGTTTGGGAGTCTTTCCTAAGTTACAACTCTTGCCAAAATAATTAAATAAATAATTAATTAGCAAATATTGTATTTATGAGAATAAATCACATTTTAACTTCGGCAGGAATTTAAAGTTATCACAAACACTTTAATATGGTAATCAAATATGTTTGGATTAATAGCCATCTTGCCTAGATAAGGAAACATCACCAGCTTGACCAAAAATGTCTTTTAGTCACGTAATTGGGCCCAAGTCCGTGACCCGTTACAAACAGTCCATGGATTTTTTCCTACTAACGAACTATAACAATTACAACAACACTTATAATTGTTACTTTAATAAATCACTCATAACTTCATCGTTATAACTCGGAATTGAGTGATTCTTGGCTCGTTGAATTCGTAAGCTCATTAACTATAACATGAGAACCTTTCCAAGGATAAAGGTTATTGTCACAAAAGTCTTGGCTCAAATAACCTCAAGTATATATACATAAATGTATATTAACCGTCACAGGAATTGTTCCATAGAGTGAGCATTTGTTTCGATAGATTAGAAAGGTAGAATTTAACAAGAATCCATATGAAATCAATCACCACATACCTTTGTTGATGAAGTCCTTGTTGATGTATTCTTGTAATCTTCAGTCTTCATCCTTCAAGAATAGCTCTTCTTAGACCGAATCTAGTCCGAAACTATCTTTAGTATACTAAATCAAGAATGCGTTTTGGCAACTAAATTTGACAACTAGCTTGACATCCCAACGCTAGTGGGTTCAACCAAGCAATGCTCTAAAAATCTCCCCCTTTGTCAATTTTAGTGACAAAACCATTTTACATATGGATTTAAACAAATAAAAGCGTTACAGCTCCAAAACCCAACATGCTTGATTTCCTTGGTTCTTCAACTATACGTGTGTTCATCCTGTACTTGTTGAAGATCCATCATAGTATTATTACACAGCATCAAAGTTCAATTGTATCACAACTTTGACAATAATACTACGGTGATATGTATCACTCCCCCTTAGTCAATACTTCATCTCACAATGAAAACCACTCCCCCTTACATAATGACCCGTAAGCCATATGTATATGTAGTGTGAACTACAAAATAATTCTCCCCCTTTTTGTCAATATAAATTGGCAAAGGTACGAAAATTGGTGGGATCCTAATGAAATTTTCATAGAGGAACCTCTTGACCAAAGGAAAACATATCAACTTTACTTTAGATGATATCACATAGTCGAAACTTAGTGACTTCATCAAGGAGTTTATTAAGATATAAGTTAACCCCTACATGTTCCACAACCGCTTCTCCCCTCAAAGATATATCAATTAAGCACAAGTTCATTTAAGAACTCTCCCCTATAATATGTCATTCTTGAAAGAACAACAAGAGCGACCTTACTCCAGAGATAAGGATTTATATATTGGATTTTAGAAACCCCACAAGGAGATACGAACTAAGAACCAATCATTGAAAGTCTCTCATGAGATCGTGTTACTAAATAATAGAACTATCTCATGGTAATAACACAATATGTAATCATGAAGATCAAGTATTGTGATCATCTTTTCTAAGATACAAACTTGTATAAACAAGAATTGATGTGCTTAGAAGGAAGAATAACCTTTTCCATAAGGATTTACAACAAGAATGGTTACCATAAGAGTATGAAAAAGATTATTTGACAATAAAAACCAACATCCAATGATTTTGATTATTGCTTCTAACCTGTTATGCTTAAGAATTTTTAATCACAAATCAAGTTAGGTAATTAAGAATCATACACGTGGTATTTAACCATATTCATCTTAACCATAACTAGTTCAAATGACTCAAATGAACTAGTTAGAGAGTTGTTCAATTGCTTAGATCTTATGTAACTACACAAGACACAATCGAAGCAAAAACGATTTGATTCACTCGAATCGGTTCATGAACTTTATAGCCACGGTTTGCAAAAGCATTCCTTAGTTTAATAAAGATGAGTTCAAGAACAATCATTTTTAGATATAACCTACTCAAGTTCGCGGACTTAAGTTCCCAGATGGAGTTCACAAACTCTGGTAGGCTGGGAAAGGTGTTTGCCTACAATGTATAACTGCAAGTGCACAGTGCCTATTGGAGGCAGGGCAAGTACAGGTCGATCCACAGGGATTTGGGGTTGTGTAGAGTTGATCTCAAGCTTTACTAATTGATTTCTAAAGTAGTTAACACAAATGTGGGTTTGTTTTGAGTCGATACGACAAGATGTTGTGTAGTGATTCTAAGACAGAAAATATGTAAATTAGATTGTAAACTGGTTTAAAGAGCACTAGGGTGATTGAATTCACCTCCTAATCCTATACTAAGGTAACACAAATCAAGTTATATTCTTACACTTCCCTTGAAGGTTTCAGGTGGATAATATGTCAATTGAATTCACTAATTCTCCCCTAGTATTGGTTGTCTTCTTACAGTACAACCAATCACAAGCTAATTTGCTCAACAATTAGCTAATCATCCTAACACAATACAGCACAGTAAGAACAAAAGCTTGATCATGAATTAACTCCATATAACATTAAGGGTTTCATCTACACCCTAGCAAGATGAATTAGAACATCATGCAAAACTAAAACAGACTTGAAAATAAATTACAAATTAAAACCCTAAAAAATTGATTGTGCCTCTCACAAGAAGAACATCTCATTTTATATCTCTCAATCACTCAAACTTGCAATTAATGAATACCATGACCTTTTCCCTCCTCGATTTCGGCTCTGAACTCCATTAATTTTATGTTGGAGAAAACCCTAGCTCCAACTATCTCTAACTTAGCTTCTAGGGTTGGAGAAGCTATGATGGAGATAGTTTGATCTAGAGTGGCGGAGCAGGCGGCTGCGTTGTTGCTGCTGGTGTCAGGGGAAGGAGATGGTGGTGGTGAAGTCGGCTCTGCCATGGTCGGGGGAAGGGAAGAGGAATGGGGGAGCTCTGCAAATGTCGGGGAGAAAGAAAAGAGAAATGAAGGAATGGGGTGTTTGGTCGATGGGTGAAGGTGTAGGTAGCTTGGGTGTGAAGCGGATGCATCGAGTGATGATGAGAGGGACGGAGCGACCGTTGGATGTGGAAGGGTCAGATCTCACGGTTCAGATGGAACGGGCTTGGATCCGGGTTATGGGCCGGGTCTTGGATTGCTCAAACCCATGTCTTGTAAATGGGTTGCTACTTGTTGGGTTGCAACTGATGCGCGCGCGGGCTTTGGCTTTCGGCTCCATAGACGCTCGTCTCCAATTTTCTGCTCTTTTGGCTCCTTAGTTTCTCCGAGCTTTATTTACTACCTAAAAACACAAAATTAATTAGTACAAGTATTTATTCTTGAAAACAGAGAAAATACGAGAATTTGGGATAATATCTCGATTTCGAGCACAAAAGATGAGTTAAATGCCAATAAAAGGTGTAGAAATATGCAATATTTGGCACTCATCAAATACCCCCAAACTTGAATTTTACTTGTCCTCAAGTGAAACAAAAATTAAGAAATCCTAACTATACCACCTGTCGCTGGTCTCTCGAATGCATTTAGCGTATGCACTAAGCCTTTAAACCCCTAGGTGTCCCTAGTGGACGAGTTGTAGTCTCGTGAGGGTTTACCGAGAGGTGTACCCACAAAACCTTCTCCAACTTCGGAGCGTAAAAGAGTCTCAAGCATCCAAGGAGCTATGAGGACATAGAGTTTCGCATGCTAGTAACACGAAGTTAGAACTACCAAAGAACGCATTCTCATCCTTAAGAGTTGAGCGAGAAGTAACCATACCATATGAAAGAATTCGGATTCGAGAGTGATCACAAGCCTCGACTTCGCCTCACCAATAGGGTTTTATGATAATTGCACTAAAAAAGACCGATTTTTTAGTCTCTCATGTGTGCAGGCAGGAATAAAGAGAGAAATCATGCACACGTTGAAGATGAGAAGGATAACCTTCCGAAATAATTTCTGGAGACTCCACAAAGTTGTGGACAAAAAGAATCTTTTTCTGATGATCTCTAAGAAAGGAAATCAACCATTAGCAAGGATGGGAGTACTCACTTACCTTCTCACCCGATCGGAAATTAATATCACTCTCTCTCAGCATTCATAGAAATGTCTTCAATCTTCGGTCTTCGTTCTTCAACTGTCGATGATGAACTTCTGAACTTCACAAAAACTTGACAATTTTTTTTTTTTTTTTTTTTTTTTTTTGAATTAAAACATGGTGGTAACTAGACTCAGAAAATATATATATTTTTTTTTTTTTAACAACATGAGATGAAAATAACAATAAAACTCAATTTTCCACAACTTGTATTGTCTTGATTTCATAAACTTCACTAATTCTCATCTTATCTTCTTTTCTTTGAATTGTTGCATGTAAACCTTGGACTATTCAACTTTTCTTCAAATATTCTGATGATGCTCCGCTTGCTGACGATGATGTGTTTCTATGGATCTGTTGATGTTGTTGAGAGAGAGAGAGAGTGACGCTAACTACAAATCGAACTACAAGAAGGAGTTTTCATCTTTAAACGTCACCCTCATGATTGACAAAATTAGCACTCAAGAGATCAAAAATAGTGCTGAAAGTGGTGCGAAGTTGGGTAGCTCACCATTCCTACCCGGAATTGACGTACGGTGACACACACTCTAATGATTTTTTAGAAAGTCACAAAAAATGAAGGTCGGTGCCTCGCTTGATGTAAAAATGGGTAGTCTCCACTATGGGTGATCACAATTCTACTACCGAATGTCTATACAAAGACCTAATTCGCCCTCCCGGCATGGTTAAATCCAACTTTAACGCTCTAATCAACTAAGAAACCCGATTGTGTTCTTCAAGACTTCCAAATTGAGTTATTTGGTGGACTCTCTATGTAAACATAGCTAGAAGCATGCTAGTGACTCTAAGATCTCTAAAAGTTGGAGGTTTTTATGTACATATTTACAAAGAGTTTTGAAATTTTTGAATTTTTTGATTTTTTGATTTTTTTTTTTTTTTAAATGAAAAGACTAAAAACTCTATATGCAAATGCACCCCCAAACCTAAATCAAACATTGTCCTCAATGTGTCAACAGATGATAAGAATTTAAAAAGTCACATACCAAGAGAACTATGTTGAGTAGAGAAAAGGGAAGAGATTACCGGATGTCGGCGAAAGCAAGATTAGAGCTTCATTAGTCAAGGCTAGAATCCAACATTCTCAGCTGAGATCATATTGGGTTAGCACAATATATACAAAAGAAGACTCTATTGATTCAAGATAGAAGATTTTAACAAGACCTACTGGATTATATACAAGAAAAATTCACCATACACCAACAATCTAAAGAGTTGAGGATCAACCCAAGAGAAGATATGCATAAACATTAATGACCTTACACAAATATAACATGAGAGTGCAAGTAAGATTGCATATGTGAACGATGTTCCCCCAAATCTAAACTTGTCAACAGATGTGTTTTTGAGCACAAAATCTTGCATTTTTAGAGGCAGATCATGCACAAGGTCTAGTTCAAAGTGGA
Organism: Papaver armeniacum; assembly: GCA_023531295.1. Lineage (NCBI taxonomy): Eukaryota > Viridiplantae > Streptophyta > Magnoliopsida > Ranunculales > Papaveraceae > Papaver > Papaver armeniacum. The sequence continues at coordinate 28,088 of JAJJWW010017773.1, forward strand.
CACTTTTAGGAACGGGCAGAGATACACATTCCAACTGAGGCTCTTCAAAGGCATTGTACTTAGCTGCAAAATAGTCCAAGAGGACTTGAGAAGCACACAGCTCCAGCCCTAGACTAGGTATTATCTGAATAGTTGGTTTAAAATTTTTGTGACAGGCCAAACCTAGGTTGGGTGGAAATCCATCAACTTGTAGCATGGACAGGGGGCTATATACATCCAATTTGCTCTTATTCATTTGACTCTTAACATCAATACACACTCTCCCTGAGTTAGAGACAAGAATTGCAGTATCATGCTCACAATCATTGAACAAATTAGCAAGTCCCAATTGAGAATCATCATCAATAATTTCAATCTCATGCATATGAAAACCAGGAGAAGCATCATGCTGTGACCTAGGCATGGAATCAGACACATCAAAATTATTTTCATGCATAGTATCATTGGTGTCGACAAGAAATTCAGCATTCCCTAAGTCAGATGCAAGTTGTATAGCGTGCTCATTTTCAGTGAACAATTGTTCAAACCCCAATTCAGCATCACATGTATGTATGGGTTGAATATTAGAAGAAGCATCATTCATAAGGTTCACAATAGAGAATCTTAATGTCTCTGAACCCAAAGGTTCCACCATATTTTCAGCATACACATACTCTTCTAACATATCATATTCATCATCATCATCATAACAAAAATGCATTTCCCTATTCAAAATTGTAGCATTTCTAGTGCACTCATTTACCTCTAGATTAGGTTCATTTTCAACGTCGCGAAGGGAGAGATTACATTCTTCAAGAGCGAGTTGTTCTTTTTCGATTCAAGCTCTGCCTTCAATACTTAAATAAGCGATAAATAATAAGCAAGATATCATATCTTTAACCAAGGAAATGTCGTGAAGACTAACATCAACACCTAGGTTATTTCTGGCATTATCTAAAACGCAGCCCTGGCGAATTTCATTTGATCTCATTGCGAATGCAGCGAAGCAATTCATGCTCAATTTGTAATTCAAGGAGAGATTTTTGAAATGTTGCTAATGCCTGTGCACCATTATTAGCAATGCGATCTTTATCATCTATATGGTCACTAATTTTCTTCCTCAAAATTTTGGTTTCTTTATGGGACTCGAGAAACATTCGTTTAAATTGGTTGGCAGCACTTAAACCAGATCTATGCTCAATTTCTAAAAGACGATATTTGGTCCCAAGTTCATTTAATGAAAAAGAGTTAATTTTGCGATGAACTTGAGGTGAGCGAGAAGAAGATTATTATCCATAGGATCAGGAAATGTATGGAGAAGAATAGCCTCATCGGAGAGATTATATACATCTGAAGTAATAAGTTAGGTAGCAATATCGACCGATAAAATAAAAATAGTAAAAAGGAGGTAAAATTTTATACCATAAAGCTGCTGATTGGCGTTTTGAAGAGTGGACACCTTATCCTTTTGGGAGTCAAGTTCGGTGTTTAACTTTTGAATTCTCTCGTCTTTATCGCGAGATGACGACTTCGATCTCTAATTCTTGAATCTTCTTGCTCAATTGCAAATTCTTCTTTTTCAAGATTGTTGCGTCTTCTTTCGAGATCCGAGGCAACTACAAAGAAGTTCTTCCAACCTATAAAAGAAGATAGAAAAATCATTAATATATATATTTAAAAATTTAAAATTCAGGTTCCATTGAAAGAATTATTGCCCTCTAATAAAGTAGCATTACACACGTTTGCGAGAGGCAGAAGCTAGGGAGCATCCCCATTCCTTCGGAGAAGAAGATAACTGATCCATTCAAAAAGGTTCGTAAAGATTCGAGTTTGAGCTAAGGCGAGAAGAAGATTGGACCTTTAAGCTTCTTAGTTAATGGAGCGAGAAGATTTACCCTTAGAAACGACAATTTTGCCCTTATTTTTAATCTTCGCAGCAATAGTTTCTTCAACTCCAACCTTCATACGCGTAAAGATAAGAAACAGAGGCAACAATATTGTTTTAAATAAGAAGAAAGCGTTTCTTACTTCACTCGTAGCGATCGAAGCAATGTCGAGTATCCTCAGACGGATCCTTTTTGTAGCTTCTTCTCAACTTTGGTTATCCGAAAGATTTCACAAACTCGGCAATTATAGAAAGAAAGTTGCGAAAGCAAAATTTAAGTCGGAAACATACCTCTTTCTTCTTCTCAGGCCATTTGAATTCCCAAGGATGATATCTGCGAGATTTACAAGAAATTAAGAATCATCTGATGCCAATCAATGTTTCAATTTATCTTGAGAGACATTGCATCAACAGATTTCGAATTTGGGATTTCAGTTAGGGTATAAAGATCATCGCCATAATTGATAAAAACAAATTTCAGAGAATTTTTCATGGCCAAGATTTCATAAAATAGAGGCATCTCGTGGATTGTACAAGGGAACGACCTAGCGAATCTTTTGATCATCATTGATGAAGCTGCTTGAAAGAATAGATGAAGGTTCTTGATCGGGGAATGGTTGATAGAGTAAAACCTTCTCAAGCAACTTTTGTTGAACTTCTTCAAAAAGAAGCTTTGTATGCACGATGTGACCATTTATCGGTATGGGAATGGATGGGACGGGAGATTAAGATCAGCTAGAAAGGATGAAGAAAAAGATTTGCGGTGGCGGAGCGCAAATTCTGCGGAAGGAGAGAGTTTCGAGAAAAACGAGGTCATTTAATGCGACGACATGAATGGTCAAGAATAAGCGGTTGAAATAAACGTGTCAAGAAAGACATTAATAATCAAAATCCGTGTAAAAGTGTAAGCGATCCTTGGAAACAATATTGTAAAATCTCATGATACTCTTCCCTCGTGGGAGAAATATGAGGAGAGATAGGAGACGATACTTCCATATATCTCAAGAAGCTTCGGAATTTTGCAAAAGAATAGAGGCAAGTACGTACTTTTCAAGGAAAGTATTCTTTTGCTCGTTCTTCACCAATTGAAACCAAGGAATATGACAACAACGAATTTTTCCTTTAAATCGCTCTTCAAGCAATATTCAAGGAAAAAGAGGCAAGATGTAGGATCATAATATCGCAACATACAAGGCTCGCGGGATTAATGTCGTAAACACTTCATGAATTCAATCAATAAATGTTCTTGATCTTACATCTTCCAATGGATTAATTAAGCAAAATCGAGTAAGGGGTGCTTAGTGGGAAATCCTGCTACTACATGCATAGAAAAACCAGGGGAGAAGCATCATGTCATTGACCTAGGCATGGAATCGAGACACATCAAAATTGTTTTCATGTATGGGTTGAATATTAGAAGAAGCATCATTCATAAGGTTCACAATAGAGAATCTTAATTATCTCTGAACCCAAAGGTTCCACCATATTTTAAGACATACACATACTCTTCTAACATATCATATTCATCATCATCATATAACAAAAATGCATTTCCCTATTCAAAATTGTAGCATTTCTAGTGCACTCATTTACCTCTGATTAGGTTCATTTTCATGAGTAGGAATAGAAACACTATTTTCAAAATTTATTTTATTAGGGACAACAAACATCCTATCATGAGATTCCTTCCATTCTTCACTTTGTAATTGAATCAGGTTCATTTTTAATATCATGTTGAGCTGTTCAACGGAAGGAGAGTCTTCATCAGTGGGTATGCACGCTTCATATGGATATTCAGTACATGGCTGTGCACAAGGGTCACTAGCAAAGGGGAATTCAGACATGTTGCTATATGGATGATCATGCAGTGCTTGTAATTCAAACCTAGCATTGTTCTGCTCTATGAGCATGAGATTTTCCATTATTGACTGCATACAAGAGTTCATTGGAGGACAGCATTGTTCAACCTCCCATGGCGGTTGATGATACATGTGCGCATAATGATTAGGGTATGTGTATTCAAGTTCAGGGCCTTGAGAAGGTTCATAATGCTCCCTAAAATCATTGACATCATGGTATGTGAGGGGTTCATATTGTGAAGCATGCCCATAAGCAAGCTCTCTAATTGACCTATGTGATGATTCTTCATCCCTAATGCCATCCCAAAATCCTATCATGCTAGGCAATCAATTTGGCCACAAAACAAAACAGCATTAGCCTAACATACATGCCAGACACTATACAACACCCAAAATGAGCAACAAGTGCACAAGCTAGGCCACAGATGAAGCTTAGAGAATATACAGGCAGATTCAGAGATTCATGGTCATTCAAATGCAGCACAGCTAACAACCGTCAGTTAACCAATGTATAACTCAAATTTCACAGGGTTTTGCCTTTGCACACAGATTCAAGGATGTATTACTGCTCAGTCAAGACACAAATTCAAGGGTTTGAATTCAGCACTATCACAGGGGAATGAGCAGTGTTTAGTTAGGCAGCAAATCAGCAAACTACTCAGATGCAAGGGTTCAACTCTCTCACATCGTACTTGCTATGAAACAGAGTATCAACATGGTTGGTTGACAGGGTATCAACAGGGTGAGTTGATGTCAACAGGGTCAGTTGACCCCAATTTTCACTGGTTTATGTACCAAAAATGTAAGGTAGATGGCTCAACAGGGTCACACAGATGATCATACAGGGCTGTTAACAGCTTTAGTTGACTGAATAGATCACATAAGGCACAGGGCAGATGAAGTCAACTTACTCAGTTGATGGCAACTAGGGCTTGCAGCAAACTTGGCTAACCAAGTTGCAGCTCAAACTCACAGCTACAGGGGCTGGAGTTAAGCACAGGCCTTGTCGAGGCCAAGGATTCACAGCACAGAACACACAAAAACAAGGATTTCAGGTATGGATCAATACTTAGCAAAGCAGCTGGTTTATCAGGCAATCAGGGTAATGCTTGTGTGAGCTACAATCGACTCAGGGGTGATTGTTCAGCAAGGTGACTAATTTATCATGAAAGCATGGCTCACAGATTCACAGGTCAGCATGCTATTCAAGTTTCACAGATCATGCATAGCTAATAATAAATCCATCTAACCCAAGGAAAACTCAAATATCACCAGCTTATTGTCTTTGAGGATGAAAAACCAGTTCTCAGATGCTTGCACACAGATCATTCATGCAGATATAAAGTGTAAAAGGATTTGAGAATGACCAACCGGTTTTAACCACAGTGGATATGTTGTTCTGCTCCTTGTCTTCCCTTTCTTTGGCTTTTGCAGAAGTGTAGCATGCACCACTACAAGTTTCAGCTATCACAGAAGATGTGACAGAATATGTTCTGACAAACCATGCAAAATACAATGACAGATGATTTATTATGCAGGATATATGATGATGGCTATAAGCATGAGATGCAGGGCATGTAGACAGAAGGATTAACTAAGCTGCACTGTTATAACAAGCTTCAGATAAGAACTACAACCCAAAGATTGGTGAACTACTGAGCTGCAGGCTACAACATGAGAGAATCACTGCACTGAGAAAATAAGCAAAAAATAACCTATACTAAAGAATGATGATAGTGATGTAAAGATGCTTACTTTGACAAAAAGAACTGAAATAATGCAATTACATGAGAAGTTATAACTAAGTTATATTACAACACAATGATGCAGATATGCAATTAAGTTAAGCTGACTACAATGCAATGATAGAGTGAACACTATGCACTAGAAGATACAGGAATAGAAAAAATAACAGTCAAGTTACACTAATAAAGGACTACAAACAATAATTCAAAGCACATATGTACAGGGGTGAACTGAAATTCAGTGAAGAAAGCAATTAATCAACAAAGCAACACTACCAAATCCCCGGCAGCGGCGCCAAAAACTTGGTAGGCTGGGAAAGGTGTTTGCCTACAATGTATAACTGCAAGTGCACAGTGCCTATTGGAGGCAGGGCAAGTACAGGTCGATCCACAGGGATTTGGGGTTGTGTAGAGTTGATCTCAAGCTTTACTAACCGATTTCTAAAGTAGTTAACACAAATGTGGGTTTGTTTTGAGTCGATACGACAAGATGTTGCTGTGTAGTGATTCTAAGACAGAAAATATGTAAATTAGATTGTAAACTGGTTTAAAGAGCACTAGGGTGATTGAATTCACCTCCTAATCCTATACTAAGGTAACACAAATCAAGTTATATTCTTACACTTCCCTTGAAGGTTTCAGGTGGATAATATGTCAATTGAATTCACTAATTCTCCCCTAGTATTGGTTGTCTTCTTACAGTACAACCACTCACAGGCTAATTTGCTCAACAATTAGCTAATCATCCTAACACAATACAGCACTGTAAGAACAAAAGCTTGATCATGAATTAACTCCATATAACATTAAGGGTTTCATCTACACCCTAGCAAGATGAATTAGAACATCATGCAAAACTAAAACAGACTTGAAAATAAATTACAAATTAAAACCCTAAAAAATTGATTGTGCCTCTCACAAGAAGAACATCTCATTTTATATCTCTCAATCACTCAAACTTGCAATTAATGAATACCATGACATGTTCCCTCCTCGATTTCGGCTCTGAACTCCATTAATTTTATGTTGGAGAAAACTCTAGCTCCAACTATCTCTAACTTAGCTTCTAGGGTTGGAGAAGCTATGATGGAGATAGTTTGATCTAGAGTGGCGGAGCAGGCGGCTGCGTTGTTGCTGCTGGTGTCAGGGGAAGGAGATGGTGGTGGTGAAGTCGGCTCTGCCATGGTCGGGGAAGGGAAGAGGAATGGGGGAGCTCTGCAAATGTCAGGGAGAAAGAAAAGAGAAATGAAGGAATGGGGTGTTTGGTCGATGGGTGAAGGTGTAGGTAGCTTGGGTGTGAAGCGGATGCATCGAGTGATGATGAGAGGGACGAAACGACCGTTGGATGTGGAAGGGTCAGATCTCACGGTTCAGATGGAACGGGCTTGGATCCGGGTTATGGGCCGGGTCTTGGATTGCTCAAACCCATGTCTTGTAAATGGGTTGCTAATTGTTGGGTTGCAACTGATGCGCGCGCGTGCTTTGGCTTTCTGCTCCATAGACGCTCGTCTCCAATTTTCTGCTCTTTTGGCTCCTTAGTTTCTCCGAGCTTTATTTACTACCTAAAAACACAAAATTAATTAGTACAAGTATTTATTCTTGAAAACAGAGAAAATACAGAATTTGGGATAATATCTGATTTCTGAGCACAAAAGATGAGTTAAATGCCAATAAAAAGGTGTAGAAATATGCAATATTTGGCACTCATCAAACTCCAGCAGAAATTCTCGGGTCGAGAACTTCCGCCAGTTCGCGGACTGAGCTCACGCACTACTCCGGTTCTCTTGATCAACAAAGTTCGCAAACTTCGGTTCAAGGAATAGGACTTATACATATATGTGTTTCCACAACAATGCTTATATCCACCAATGGTTATATAATCTAAACTCTCATTTCAATCATTGAAACATTCTCAGAGGACGTTATATAGTTGTTATTCACAAACCATTTTTCGTCGGAGCAATTTTCAAAGTGATTGAAACATTACATGACATAAGTCACTAGATAAAGATGAACTTCGCTAAAGCGAAAGCTTACCAACACATATTTCGAGAAATATGTAAGCGAGTTAGACTCAGCTTGAAACAATAAATTGTTCCACATATTCAAAAATTACCCAACACAATATGTGCGCCCCAATTATTTTGCAATCCTCACCGCATTTACTAGGGCTTCTTGGTGAGGATGCACTTTCAACATAATCAGGTTGTATTGAGGTGAACAAAATCTTGTTCACCACAGGTATTTGAAACAAAATCATGTATGGACTCTAGGAATTTAACAACTTCCTTGAAACTTTCAATAATTGTTCCATACCTTTTTAAGATGTTATCCCTTGTCGAACTCTTGTCTGGGAGATCCTTCTTAATCGTACTCGTTGCTTTATTGATCTTGTTTGGTACCCATTTCTGAGTAGCTTTTGGAGCAACATATTTCTTTTTCTCCCCAATATAATTATAAAATTTCTTGGAGGGAATACTAGAAGAACTGAAATTATGAGACTCAGTTTTTCTCCAGTTTGGAATATCAGATCTTGTCATCTTAACAGAATCGGATCTGGTTTTATCTCATTTAAGATATCTGCAATTCCTTTGCAAGTGACCTGGTTTTCCACAGTAAAAACAATGTTTAATAGAATGGAAAAAATTATGTTTAGACTTACCTGAATGTGTATGTGCTTGCTTTGGAGCTTGACAGAATTTCCTCTTTTCGTCATCGACAGTTGGTAGAGATTATTTAATTTTGTCAACTGTGGAAGGTTTTGGTTTAGAAGAATCTTTAGCTTTGACAAATTTTACCTCTTTGCAAATACCAGGAGCGTCTATTCCTTCATAGCCCAATCCTCATGTATCACGATGAATTCTACATGCTCCCAATATCGAGGTTAATTTTTCTGAGCTGCTATTTCAAGACAAACTCTCTTTTAAGCTCGAGTTTTCTTCTTCCAAACTTTTGACCTTTTCAAGCGCAATAACTAGATCATTCTTGGATGATTCATATTGAACTTTGAGATATTCTCGTTCCGAATCAAATAACAGGTTCATCTCAATGTTTTCCAAGTTATCTAGCTTTACTTGAAGAATAATTTCCCGATCTCGACCTTCGGCAATTTCTTCTTTAAGATTTCGTATTTCGTTGAGATAATCTCTTGCACCACAAGAATCAAGTTGGTCTTGCAAGTCTTTATTTCGACTACGAAGTCTGTCATATTTAACTTTCTCACTAAAAATGGTGCTTTCAGCAGCCGAGAGTTTCTGATGACATTCTTTAAGAAGATTATTAGCAACTGGATCATCATGGAACACTTTTTCGTCAGAATCAGAATCATAATCCGAAAGCATTTTTCCAGAAGATAATGCAACCTCGCCTGCCAACTCTTGGGGATTATAAAATTCAGGTCCATCATCAAGAGTAGGCAAAGCAGCTGCATATGCCGATTGTCTACGGCTCCAGCTAGGACATACTAAAGAAACATGCCCGAAACCAAGACAGTTATAGCATTGTACATCATCATTAGGAGATGTTGCACCTTTAGAAAAACTTTTTTTCTGTCTCTCAAGAATTTTCTAAATTGTCGTGGAGTAACATCCTTAGTATCTGGCGATCCGGATTAATCCTTAGAGGATTCAGAATTATTTACAGCTTTAAGAGAAATCACCTCTTTTCTAGATGCGTGTTCATTATCAAAGATCTTTAACTTTCCAGCAAGATTATTTCTGGAGAGTGTAGAAAGATCGTTTGCTTCAACGATGGCATGCTTCTTAGAGTCGTATCTAGATGGCAGCGATCTGAGAATTTTCATCACAATGTCCTTTTAAGGAATAGTCTTACCCAATGCAAAAGATGCATTAACAATTTTAGACACTTTGTGATTAAACTCATCAAACATTTCTTCATCTGCCATACGAAGGTTTTCCCAGTCAGATGCTAGGTTTTGAAGCCTCGCTTCTTTCTCTGCGGCATTCCCTTCAAATACAGTTTCTAAGATATCCCAAGCTTCTTTAGACTTATTACACGTAGTCACGGGGTGCTGAAGATCTGGGGTAATGGCATGGATGATAGCATTTAATCCTTCAGAATTTTGCTTTGCAGCAAGAATCTCAAGATCACTATATTCACCAATATCCTTTGTAAAAGTTACACCGTCTACTGTAACTAATGGAGGATTATAGCCATTAACAACACGAACCCATGATTGAAAATCTCGCTTGAATAAAATAACGCATAACAATTTTCCACCATAAATAGTTCGTGCCATCGAAGACTGGCGGTACGTTTATAGAGATAGCACTTCTGTCCATAATCAGATTGCTTTAAACACAGACTTATGAGGTCTTAGCGTGTTTGCCTGCTCTGATACCAATTGAAAAAGCGGGGGTCTAACAACCACACCCAATATTTCTTTTGGCAATCTGAGAGGACTTACTACAATATACGTTCAAGAGAATCAACTATACAGTCAGACTCAATCTTATAGAAAAGTATATCAAGGAGTAATATCTCTACACAATCAGAGTTAAACAGAAACAAGTTCGTTAACCTAATTTTAGTGTGAAACTCTTGAACCAAAATCTTTTGTGTTAATCACAACATATTCAATATCCACCATGGATAAACCTCTTTTAGCAACAATCACTAAAGGAATATTTCAACACAGTGTCTACTTGAAACAGGGTTAGTCCGGACTGGTCTAACAATGTGAAAATAACAAAATCAATTGTTCAAGATCAATCAAGTCTTATCCAACAAACAAGGTCGGATTTAACAACTATGATTGATTAACGTACAACCTGTATTATTTCAATTATATAAATAAAATATAATGCGGAAAAGAAATAACACAGACACCAGAAATTTTGTTAACGAGGAAACCGCAAATGCAGAAAAACCCCGGGACCTAGTCCAGAATAAACACACACTGATTATAAGCTATTACACCAATTTCCTACTACCTATTCGGACTAGATGTAATAACTGCTTCAACACAAATAGAACTCCTAGCACAACATCGATTATCTTTAGGAATTCTCCTCGTAAATCTTCTATCAGAACCCAAGGCTCTCTTTAGAAGATACAACAACACGATTGATACGATTCGATATTTTGTTTGCACAAAACACCGGTTTGATTTCCCTTTAGATGCGAATCAAGGTTTTGGAAATCTTGTGTTTGTTTTGAACAACTACCAAATAAAAAAGTAGTGAAATCAAAACAAACTTGTAGAATAGGGTTTTAACTTACAATCAGTATACGTACACACAAGGATTCTGTGAACCTGATTTTCGTAAGTAAACTTGGGCGATTCCAAAAATCAATTTCCAAGTTAAGATAACCCTAACAATTTTACAGCAAGAACTACTAGAATAAATCTAGAGATTTCTTGTTTAAAACTTCTTAAGGATTTTTACGAGATACCTTAATCGAAGTTTTCTTTCTAGCTTCCGATTTCGACTAACAAGTGTTGGTATATGATCGGAAACTGAAATCTATTAGAACCTAGGGTTTATGATCAACAACTCTTGAATGGTTTTATATCAGAAGAGAAAACCTTAGAATAGACAAGAGGTGAAAAACCTAGATTACAAGTTGTATAATCAATCACGAAGATTAATCCAACTCGGCTTTGTGATCCCCAATACAAAGACTTTTATTTCACTCTTGTTCACGAATAACAGAAGACATGGAAAACAACCTTATGAGCTTACACCAATTTTTTCAAAGGGGATAAAAACGTGTAACATTCACGAACTCCATATTTATAGTGAAACATAGGTTGAAAACTAAGCAAAGCTATTTTCCTTTTTCAAGACTCTCCTAATTTTGGGAGTCTTTCATAAGTTACAACTCTTGCCAAAATAGTTAAATAAATATTAATTAGCAAATATTGTATTTATGTGAATAAATCACATTTTAACTTAGGCAGGAATTTAAAGTTATCACAAACACTTTAATATGGTAATCAAATATGTTTGAATTAATAGCTATCTTGCCTAGATAAGGAAACATCACCAACTTGACCAAAAATGCCTTTTAGTCACGTAATTGGGCCCAAGTCCATGAACCGTTACAAACAGTCCATGGATTGTTTCCTACTAACGAACTGTAACAATTACGGCAACACTTATAATTGTTACTTTAATAAATCACTCATAACTTCATCGTTATAACTCGGAATTGAGTGATTCTTGGCTCGTTGAATTTGTAAGCTCATTCACTATAACATGAGAACCTTTCCAAGGATAAAGGTTATTGTCACAAAAGTCGTGGTTCAAATAACCTCAAGTATATATACATAAATGTATATTAACCGTCACAGGAATTGTTCCATAGAGTGAGCATTTGTTTCGATAGATTAGAAAGGTAGAATTTAACAAGAATACAAATGAAATCAATCACCACATACCTTTTTTGATGAAGTCCTTGTTGATGTCTTCTTGTAATCTTCAGTCTTCATCCTTCAAGAACAGCTCTTCTTAGACCTAATCTAGTCCGAAACTATCTTTAGTATACTAAATCAAGAATGTGTTTTGGCAACTAAATTTGACAAATAGATTGACATACCAACGCTAGTGGGTTCAACCAAGCAATGCTCTAACAATAGTCAATCATACTATCAGAACGAATCCACTTGGTTTCGGTTGGGTTTTGTAAATTGTAAGCCAACAGACATGACTCATCTTGTGATCCAACGGAACTACCAGAATCATAATTAGACATGATTTTTGATATGATTTTCTTCTTCCTTTCTGTATTGATTCCTTGACAATCCTTAACCTTTTAAGCTTCCTCCTTATTAGCCTTTGTAACACTGCGAGTTATTGGAGGCATGCTCGATTATTTAAATAGGGATTAATCAGGGTTTCAGAATACAAGCTCAAGAAAGTTTCTCTTTAGAAGAGACAACACTTGGACCGAAAATATCAGGAAATTCCGAAAATATTAAAAGAATATATTTTATTTCCTTTGTCCGAACTTCTCATGCTGGAAGGTTTATTAAAATTCGAAAATTCTAAATAAAACCTATTTTTGGAAGATCATGTTAAACATGAACAATTTTTAGACAGACATGGATTCGCATCCATCCATACAATGTCACAACTTTTTCTGATAAACAAACACACACTCAAAATGTGCTCTCATTTTATTGTGTATTTCTCATCCATAATTAAGAGCACGAAAGAGGATGAGAGTGCACAATTTTGATACAACTAAGTTGTATCGGAGTAAGCCTTTTCTAGATTACAGCGAGTATCAAAAACATAGTTCATGTTTCTCTTTGGGAATTTTTGCCCTAAATATTTTCTCCCGGAATAATGACCTTTTCTTACTCTAGAGATATGATCATGTGGAGAAGATGTACTGATGTGAGAATTTTCATAGATAGAAAAATCTCTCTTAATGTATTAATGAGATTTTCATAAGATTTTCTCATTCTAAGGATTTCCTTATGATGCACATCAGCATGATTATCAAAAGAAATTATGGGAAATTCCTGATTGTTTCCTTTGGCAGAGATTCTCTCTTTCCCTTTCTTCTGGAATCGTTCTTCATCAAAACAAGAATTGTTTCGATATGGGTGAGGAGGAACCTTTTTACAGAAGCGATTATCAACTCTTACTTCTGATTCTTTTGAGTTGACCTTGTCGGGTTGTGGTATATTATGTCTTTCTACTGAGGAATGGTCTTTCAGTTTTTTAAGACAAGAAACTTGATAGACACATTTTTGTGTTTGATATAATCTCAATTGTATATATTATTAATGCTCGATTTTGTGCTTATTTTGGTATTTTATGTCTTTGTAGGTGTTTTTGGAGAAATAAACATGTGTGGAGAAATCAGCTCGAAAAGTTGCTAAAGGCACCCGGAGGACGCATGCTATTTGGACATCCATCTTGGATAAGGGTTACCTCATTTGATAAGGGGTATAGTAGTTTCTATTTACACCCTTACTCTGGTTAGAGGGCGCACCTTCTTCATTTTCATAAAAACCAAGTTTTGGCGGGAAATTTCACGTTCAAAAGTTGCTCACCTGCTAACTTCTGGATTGGATTTTGGACGTGATTTTGATAGATTCAATCACTACATTTGATTGGGATGGACTTTTATGGTATGAACAGATTTAGCATGGGTATTTGACTCAACAGAATTGGGCTGGATCATCGAAATGAAGTTAAACATGGAAGGAGGAGATTACCGGGTTTTGGATTGATTTTGAGGAGAGTTTGGTCGGATTTGTTCGCTGGATTGGACTGGGATAGGCCTGATAAGGTTAAGCAGGCTCGGTAATGATCTTATCTACGAATATCAAGGAAGAAAACCGAATATGGAAGCAATACAGGGAGTGGGTTATCTCGGGTTTGGTTTTCGTTATCTTTGGAAGTTACGTGTGATATGGGAGAATATATTCTCCTAGGATTTGCTTCTATCAGTAATAAAGAGAGTTTGGAAGCAATTGGTGGAAGTTTGGAAATAAACAGAAGACCAAAGGAAATAAATAAATTCTAAGGGAAGAAAAAGCCGCGACTTGCTGTAGAAGGAAAAGAGGGATTTTCTCGAGTTTTGATTGGTCATGTCGTGTATATAAGGGTTGTTAGGAGTTCAAGAAAGGGAGTCGAGAGTTTTGGGGTCGTTAGGAGAAGTATAGGAAGCTGCAGAGTCAAGAACAAAAGTTGCATGCGAGTTCCGGAGAAGAGTAAGAAGAACCAGAGAACAACACTTAAATATAGTCGCAGAAACCGTTAGCTATTCTTTCAAATTTAATACCTTTGTAACAGTTATGCAACAATTAATTCTGTTAGGGTTTTCTCTGTAACAAAAGGCTCTGTAACTGTAGGATCAGAATTTCGTAACACTAAGATCCTTGCGAAATTCGTAAACAACACATTGCGAAAATGTCACAGATGGATAATATAAATGACGCAACGGATGGCGACAGCTTGAACACGAGAAAGATGTGAAGATCTAGAGAGATTTAGGAGTGTTGCGAGATTTAGC
>JAJJWW010017774.1:0-21093 GCA_023531295.1 Papaver armeniacum
TCTTGGATTCACAAATGGTTGTGAAGGAAGCTTTGTGGACGCTTGAGCTTTCAATAGGTTCACATCGGTCGCTAATTGCCCCACTTGAATTTCCAAAGCCTTGATTGCCGAATCGGTCTTTTGTTGTTGTTGTTGAACCAAAGTGGTGATACCTTGCATATGATGAGTGCCAAATATTACATATTTCTACATCTATTTATTGGCATTTAACTCATCTTTTGTGCTCAGAAATCAGATATTATCCCAGATTCTGTGTTTTCTTTGTTTTCAAGAATAAGTATTTGTACTAATTAATTTTGTGTTTTTAGGTAATAAATAAAGCTCGGAGAAATTTAGGAGCCAAAAGAGCAAGAGAATGGAGACGAGAGTCTATGGAGCAGAAAGACAAAGTTCTCCGCGCGCATCAGTTGCAACCCAACAAGTAGCAACCCATCTACAAGACATGGGCCCAAGCTACCCATGACCCGGATCCGAGCCCGTCCTTTCCGAGCCGTTCAGATCTCGCTTATCTTCATCCTACGCTCGCTACAGCATGTTCATCAAATATCGATGTGCCCGCTTCACACCCTAGTTGCCTATACCTACACCCTATTCGACCAAACCCATTCCTCTCTTCTCCCTTCTCTTCTCTCCTTCATCCCCCGACAACTTGCAGAGCTCTTCCATTCCCTTCTCTTCCCCAGCCATACCATGGCAGACCACCTCACCATCACCATCTTCTTCTCCCGACAGAGCAACCAACACCGCCACCTCTAGTTTTAGTTATCTCTCGCCTAGCCTCTCTCATAACCCTAGAGGCTATGTAAGAGATAAATGGAACTAGGGTTTCTCGAGCAGAGGAAGCAAACATCAATCAAGAGCCGAATTGACAGAAGAGACGACTGATTCAGAGAGTATGGGCGATTGGGTATGGTTCAATTTCGATTTTTGAATTGAATTAGGGTTTAGAATGTATAAATAGGATTGAGTTGTGTGTGTAGAAATTTTATGCCTGGGCTAGCCAGAGCATCACTTAGTGTTAATTTGTGTTTTATTGTATTTTAATTATGTTTTAATTCCATCAGCCAGGGTGTTTGATGAAACCCCTGTTCATATGTTGAGTTAACTCATGTCAAAATTTGTGTCGTGTTGTGCTTAATTGAGATGAGTAATTGTATGATGTATGGATCAAACAAACTTGTGATAGTTTGTACTGTAAGAAGACAAGCTATGCTAGGAGTAAGTTAGTGAAATCAGTTGAATTACTTTAGGAGTAATTAGTTAGCCAATAAACCAAATGAACTTGTGATAGTTTGTCTTGTGAAAAGACAAGCTATACTAGGAGTGAGTTAGGATAGTTTGCTAAAGAATTCCTCCACCCGAGGCCTTCAAAGGGAGGTATAAGACATGAATGGAGTATTTTTGCCTTAGATAGGACTAGAGGTGGATTCACCACCCGGGTGCTTTCCACATTGTTACAATCCAGTTAGTTACCTTAGTTCAACCGTCCACAACAACAAACTGGTCGTTTCGACACTAAAAACCCCAACAGCTTGTGTTACTCTCCTTGAATTGATTAAGCCAAGCTCGAGAATCAACATAAGCACCACAAGTCTCTGTGGTTCGACCCGTATTTGCCCAGTTCTGCATAGTAGACACCGTGCACTTGCGGTTTAATTTGTAGGCAAAAACAGACCACTTTAGAAGCCTACCAAGTTTTTGGCGCCGTTGCCGGGGACTTGGCGTGTGCTATCCTGATCCATTGCTTGCTTTGCTGAATTCCAGTTCTCCCTTGTACATATTTACTTTGAATTATTCTTTGTAACCCTTGATTAGTATAACTTAGTTTAATTTTTGTAAACCGCATCTCGTAACTTAGGGAATTCTAGTATAACTTAGTTTAATACTTGCATATCTTAGTTAGTAACCTGTTTGCTATCTGCCATCTCACCCTGTAATTTCTTGTTTGCTATTTTTCTTTTGCTCTTGTTTAGCCTATTATCTCTTATCTTCTATAGCTTACATTCACTAGCCCTGCACCTGTAACTTAGCTGCATTTTCAATATTTCAGTTTTATGATCACATAGCTGCATCTTGTTTCTATTAAGTTACCTGCATCATTTGTCTTCCGCATCCTTGCATCATCTTGATAGTTAGTTTGCATCTCATGCTGTAGCTTAGTATTGCTTGTAACTCTTGTTCCCTGTCAGTCCAAAGTACTCTCAGTTGCATATGCCAGTGTTAACATTCATTCCATTTGCTTTAACATGCACATTCCTGGGGACTGAGATTTGTTTGCTGAGTAAACAGGTACCTGTGAGCTGTTGAGCAAGCCCAAGGAAGAGAAGGAAAGGCGCAAAACTGGAGTTTTGCAAAACCTTGAGCAACCCCTGCGACTTGTAATGTGAGTGGTTCCTTGACCTATGGATTACACACCTGTTAGCTGGGTATGCCTTGACTGTGTGCCGAAATATGTGGGTATATGCATGAATTTGTTATCATATCTATGAGCTTTGTACCAAAACTGAACTGAGCATCACTAAGATTTTCCTAAAGCATCACAGTATAACCACATATATTGCCTTGCTTGCCAATAGTAGTCACCCTGCTAGGTAATCATCCCTAATTGTTTGTGAACTCATTGCTTGCACACCTCAGTGGCACTTGAGAAATTGTGAAACTTGAAATCGGTGCTTGTACATTACGTGACCCTAATTGCCATCGCCTCCGTGCTTAGCTCCGGCCCGCAGCTTGTAGAGCCTAAGCCGCAACTTGGTCTACCGAGCATAACCCCGAGCATAGTCCGTTAATACTCGTGGCATGTTAGGCTTTTTGTAAAGTGCTCAAATTGCTCATCTACTTGATTGTTGCTCGCCATTAGTGTTTGACTCTCGAGCTAGCTGCCATGGTATCTCCGTGCATCAATCTGTGGCACTTGAGTGAAATCATTGTTCTCTTGAACCTTTTGGGCTTGAATCTGTCAACCCCGTTGAGCCAAGTCGTTGCTCGACCCCTTGCATACTATAACTCGCCAACTAGAGCCATCTACACCCTAGTGTGATCACCGTTGAACCCTTATGCATGCCCGATCTTGCTTTAAACCTTGTGTGAATTGGTGCTACCCCGTGGGTATTTATTTGTTAGCTCGTGCATAAGCTCTCACATCTTTGTCTTTGTCTTTGTGAGTGCACTTAGACTGTGTTGTGCAAACTAACCAAGTTGTACTTGAGCTGCCAACCTAGGTTGTCTTGTATTGCTCTGTGTTGTCCGAGCACATAAATTGTGTGAACTTGAACCCGCCCGCACAAGTTGTGTCTTTGTGCAAATTTTGAGAGTCTCAGTGCACACCGAAGCCCAACCATTGAGCTCAACCTAAGCTGCCAACCGCTGGCCGCAATAGACTAAGCCCCCATCACTGGCCGTGAACCCGCCAAGCCCAACCTCCACATACTCGGTTGCAAACAACCGAGCCCACATCTGTTGGGTTGTGCACACAATCGAACCCAACCGGGCTCGTTTTCGCACCAAACTAAAGCCCACATAACCAAATCGTTACCCACCTATTCAAGTTGGGCTTTACAACTTCAAAAAGCAACCTTTGGGCTTACACTTACAATCAGGTGTCATTTTCTTTTGTGGGTTGTATCTCTCTGGGCTGTGTACAAACTTGTTCTGTGCATGAGCTATTTGCACAAACTTGAAGCCCACATAAACCAAACTTGAAGCCCACTTAAACCAAAGCCCACACAAACCAAAACCCACTTAAACCAAAGCCCACACAAACCAAAACCCACTTAAACCAAACTGAGCCCACAACAACTGGGCTTTGCATAACTACTAAGCTGTGCATTTTTGCATAACTTGGGCTTGCATCTGGACTTAGTATACTTGATGTGTGCTAGGCTATAGTGCTTCTCTTTAAGCCCAAATTGAGTTGCTAGATCATGTCAGGATTTTGGTCTGCAACTGGAGATACAAACAAATCCATTAGAGAGCTTGCTTACGGGCATGCTTCACAATATGAACTCCCCACAGTCCATGATGATTTTAGGGAATATTATGAGCCTTCTCAGGGCCCTGACTCCATATACCCTAATCATTATGAGCACATGTATCATCCACCACAGGTTGAAAATGAACACTTTTATCATACCCAGTCATCACTTCTCGATCAATTAGAAGCTCAAGTATCTGCTTTAGAAAGGCAATTACATGAGAAATCTGTCGAATCTAATCCCCCTAGGCACTATGAAATGTATGCTTGTACCTTATGTGGTAGCTTAGACCACCCTGCTGAGAACTGCTACATTTTACATGAGTTTAGGCAGTCTAGGAAAAGCCATGATAACCATGCACACATGCATCATCCATCACAGTGGGAAGTTGAACAATGTTATACTCCCCCAACCCCTTGTATGCAATCACTAATGGAAGAGCTCATAGAGCAAAACAATGATATACTTGGATGGAAAGCATTGCATGAGCATCCCTTCTCTAGTGAACCATATGCACAACCATACACTGAATATGAACCTAATCTAGAGGTAGATGAGTACACTGGAATTGCTCAAATTTTGAATAGGGAGATGAATTTTTGTTATGATGATGATGATGAGGAATATGATATGTTAGAAGAGCATGTGCATGCAGAAAATATGATGGAATCTTTTGGTTCAGAGACGTTAGGCGTCTCTTCTATGAACCCTATGAATGATACTTCTTCTAACATTCATACATGTGATGTTAACTCTGAGCTTGGGTTTGTGAAATTCTTTAGTGAAAGTGAGCATGCTACACAACTTGTTTGTGACTTAGGAAAAGATGAATCTTCTGTTGACACTAATGTTCTTTTGGATCATGATATTATTGTTGTGTCTGATTCCCTGCCCATATCACAATATGTTGCCTGCTCTGATGATTATGACATGGTGATTGATGAATTGTTCTATGCAGGTGAACATGATTTACCCTCGTCTGACCTTAGGAAAGTGTGTGATGGTACAAATGATCTTATACATGAACACAACTTATATGTACCTAATCTCTCTCCTAAGGCACAGATTGATACTCCTCCACCAAACCTAGGTGTAGTTTGTAACAAAATTGTAAAACCAACTTTTCTGAGAATTCCTAATTTAGGCCTAGAGCTTTGTGCTTCCCAAGTCCTCTTGGACTATTTTGCATCAAAGTATAACACTTTTAAGGAACCACAGTTGGAATGTGTATATCTCATTGTTCTTAGCAAAACTCATTTTGAGTTAGACCTTTTGCATGATGTACCTTTAAAATTGCAAGATTTTGTGCTCAAAAACACATCTGTTGACAAGTTTAGGTTTGGGGGAAAACCATTCTCATATGCAGTCTTACTTGCACTCTCATGTTATATTTGTGTAAGGTTTGTTGATGTTTGTACATATTTTCTTTTGGGTTGATCCTCAACTCTTTAGATTGTTGGTATATGGTGAATTTCATTGTATATAATCCAAGAGGGACTTGTTAAATTTTTCTTTCTTGAATCGGTTGAGTCTTCTTGTGCATATATTGTGCTAATCCGATATGATCTCCACCGAGAATGTTGGATTCTAGCCTTGACTAATGAAGCTCTAACCTTGCTCCCGCCGACATACCAGGTAATCTCTTCCCTTTTCTCTTATCAGCATAGTTCTCATGGTATGTGACTTTTTGAATTCTTATTATCTGTTGACACATTGAGGACAATGTTTGATTTAGGTTTGGGGGTGCATTTGCATATAGAGTTTTTAGTCTTTTATTTCAAAAAAAAAAAAAAAAAAAAAAAAAAAAAAAATTCAAAACTTTTTGCAAATAAAAACCTCCAACTTTTAGAGATTTTAGAGTCACTAGCATGCTTCTAGCTATGTTTACATAGAGAGTCTGACCGAAATAACATAACTTGGAAGTACTGGAGAACGCAATCGGGTTTCTTAGTTGATTAGAGCGTTAAAGTTGGATTTAACCATACCGGAGGGCGAATTAGGTGTTGTTTAGATATTCGGTAGTAGAATTGTGATCACCCATAGTGGAGACTACCCATTTTACATCAAGTGAGGCACCAACCTTCATTTTTTGCAACTTTCTAGAAAAGGTGTTAGAGTGTGTGTCACCGTATGTCAATTAGGGTAGGAATGGTGAGCTACCCAACTTCGCACCACTTTCAGCACTACTTTTGATCTCTTGAGTGCTAATTTTTGTCAATCATGAGGGTGACGTTTAAAGATGAAAACTTCTTCTAAATACCGATTTGCAGTTAGCATCACTCTCTCCCTCTCAACAACATCAAAAGATTCATAGAAACACATCATCGTCAGCAAGCGGAGCATCATCAGAATATTTGAAGAAAAGTTGAGATAGTCCAAGGTTTATGTGCAACAAAGAAAAGAAAAAAGGATGAGAATTAATGAAGTTTGTGAAATCAAGACAAGTGTGAAAAATTGAGTTTTATTGTTTTATTGTTATTTTCATTCCAAGTTAAAAAAAAAAAAAAAAAAAATTGAGTTGTATTATTATTTTCATTTCATGTACCTAAAAAAAAAAAAAATGTTTGTCAAGTTTTTGTGAAGTTCAGAAGTTCATCATCAACATTTGAAGACCGAAGACCGAAGATTGAAGACGTTTCTATGAATGCTGAGAGAGTGATATTAATTACCGATCGGGTGAGAAGGTAAGTGAGTACTCCCATCCTTGCTAATGGTTGATTTCCTTTCTTAGAGATCATCGAAAAAGATTCTTTTTGTCCACAACTCGTGGAGTCTCCGTAAATTATTTCGGAAGGTTATCCTTCCTACCTACAACGTGTGCGGGATTTTCTCTTTATTCCCGCTTCGCACACATGAGAGACTAAAAAAGCGATCTTTTGAGTGCAATTATCATAAAACCTTATTAGTGAGGCGAAGTCGAGGCTTATGATCACAATCGAATCCGAATTCTTTCATATGGTATGGTTACTTCTCGCTCAAAGACTTAAGGATGAGAATGTGTTCTTTGGTAGTTCTAACTTCTTGTTACTAGCATGCGTAAACTCTATGTCCTCATAGCTCCTTGGATGCTTGAGACTCTTTTACACTCGAAGTTGGAGAAGGTTTTGTGGGTACACCTCGGTAAACCCTCACGAGACTACAACTCGTCCACTAGGGACACCTAGGGGTTTAAAGGCTTAGTGCATACGCTAAATGCATTCGAGAGACTGCGACACGGGGTATAGTTAGGATTTCTTAATTTCTGTTTCACTTGAGGACAAGTAAAATTCAGGTTTGGGGGTATTTGATGAGTGCCAAATATTGCATATTTCTACATCTATTTATTGGCATTTAACTCATCTTTTGTGCTCGTAAATCGATATTATCCCGCATTCTCGTGTTTTCTTTGTTTTCAAGAATAAGTATTTGTACTAATTAATTTTGTGTTTTTAGGTAATAAATAAAGCTCGGAGAAATTTAGGAGCCAAAAGAGCAGAGAATTGGAGACGAGAGTCTATGGAGCAGAAAGCCAAAGCCCGCGCGCGCATCAATTGCAACCCAACAAGTAGCAACCCATCTACAAGACATGGGCCCAAGCTACCCATGACCCGGATCCGAGCCCGTCCTTTCCGAGCCGTTCAGATCTCGCTTATCTTCATCCTACGCTCGCTACAGCATGTTCATCAAATATCGATGTGCCCGCTTCACACCCTAGTTGCCTATACCTACACCCTATTCGACCAAACCCATTCCTCTCTTCTTCTTCTCTTTCTTCTCTTCTCTCCTTCATCCCCCGACAAATTGCGTAGCTCTTCCATTCCCTTCTCTTCCCTCCACCCATACCATGGCGAGACCACCTCACCATCACCATCTTCTTCTCCCGACAGAGCAACCAACACCGCCACCTCTAGTTTTAGTTATCTCTCGCCTAGCCTCTCTCATAACCATAGAGGCTATGTAAGAGATAAATGGAACTAGGGTTTCTCAAAGAGGAAGCAAACATCAATCAAGAGCCGAATTTGATGTAAGAGACGACCGATTCGAGAGTATGGGCGATTGGGTATGGTTCAATTTCGATTTTGAATTGAATTAGGGTTTAGAATGTATAAATAGGATTGAGTTGTGTGTGTAGAAATTTTATGCCCGGGCTAGAGGAGCATCACTTAGTGTTAATTTGTGTTTTATTGTATTTTAATTATGTTTTAATTCCATCGCCGGGGTGTTTGATGAAACCCCTGTTCATATGTTGAGTTAACTCATGTCAAAATTTGTGTCGTGTTGTGCTTAATTGAGATGAGTAATTGTATGTCAGATGGATCAAACAAACTTGTGATAGTTTGTCTTGTAAGAAGACAAGCTATGCTAGGAGTAAGTTAGTGAAATCGTTGAATTACTTTAGGAGTAATTAGTTAGCCAATAAACCAAATGAACTTGTGATAGTTTGTCTTGTGAAAAGACAAGCTATACTAGGAGTGAGTTAGGATAGTTTGCTAAAGAATTCCTCCACCTGAGGCCTTCAAAGGGAGGTATAAGACATGAATGGAGTATGTTTTGCCTTAGCATAGGACTAGAGGTGGATTCACCACCCTGGTGCTTTCCACATTGTTACAATCCAGTTAGTTACCTTAGTTCACTGTCACAACAACAAACTCAGTCGTTTCTACACTAAAAACCCCAACAGTTGTGTTACTCTCCTTGAATTCAGTTAAGCCAAGCCTGAGAATCAACATAAGCACCACAAGTCTCTGTGGTTCGACCCGTATTTGCCCAGTTCTGCATAGTAGACACCGTGCACTTGCGGTTTAATTTCTAGGCAAAAACAGACCACTTTAGAAGCCTACCAGCATACCTTGCATCAATGCATTGAGTTTGTCATCAATTGAAGAATCTTTCTCCTTGACTTGTTGTGGTTGGAAGCGTTGTTGTTGGAAACCACCTTGTTGCTCATACGGATTGGGAACCGCCACTTGCTTATTTGCATAACTAAAGTTAGGATGATCCTTCCAACCAGGATTGTAAGTATTCGAGTATGGATCGTACCTCGGCCTTTGATTTGGATTTAATGCATTTACTTTTTCAGTCTCATCATCCGGAATAATTACCGCGGCCATTCGTTGCACTACCCTCTCTATGTTACCCATCCTTTGATCAAGGTGTGATGATAAATTACTAACTTCATGCACTCGCCTAACCATTGGTTCATCTCTTGTGTAGAATTGTTGCGAGTTTGCAACCATACTTTCAATCAACTCGGTAGCTTGGGTCACCGTCTTGTTCACTAGTGCACCACCACCCGCGGCATCAAGAAGAGATCTATCACTTGGTTGGAGTCCTTCGTAGAAGTATTGGAGTATCATAATGTCACTGAATTGATGATGTGGACAACTTGCCACCAATCTCTTGTATCGCTCCCATCATTCATACAATGACTCTCCCACATTTTGCTTCATCTTACAAATATCCTTGCGAATTTGAGTATCTTTTGATGCGGGAAAATATCTCTCGAGGAAAAGTTTCTTCATCCCATTCCATGTTGTGATACTTCCGGAAGGCAAATAATACAACCATTCCTTAGCATTGCCAGCCAAAGAGAACGGGAAAGCTTTCAACATTGCTCCATCCTCATTAGTCTCCGGTGGAAGCATGGACATGACTGTGGTATAGAAGTCCATAAGATGTTTGTTTGGATCTTCATTCACCATGCCATGAAACTTGGGTAACTCTCTAATCAACCCCTGCTTGATCTCGAAGGTTGAGTTAGTTTGGATACACCATTGTTGTGTATCGATCTTGTGAGAAGCTAGGTCCTTGAGTGTACGATCAGCCATTGCTTCTTCTTCTATGTCCGAATCTGCGAACTCACTTGATGAAGAAGGAGGAAGCGGAGTGTTAACCGCACGAATAAAATCCTTTAGTTGAGTGCCGGATCGAAGATGTATTGGACTCGGTCTGCCCTCTTTAAGCATTCACCAAAGGTATAGCACCTGAAAAAAGATTCTCAAAAACCAAGTTAGATACAATATAGAATCTAACAAAGCAAGAATAAAGCAAAAAGAAAAATAAATAAAAAACTAAAATCGTTCGCTGCTCCCCGGCAGCGGCGCCAAAATTTGATGCGTGTTGTAACCACAACAAATTAGTGAATATTTTTCCACTCAATTAACAAGTAATATGGTGGTAGTTAAGTTCGTTCCCACGAGGAGCAATAGGTTTTAGTTGTCTTAATTGTCACAAAAAGGGGGGTATATAAAGAAAAAGGAAATAAACAAAGCAATTCAAAAATAAAGTTGAAATCAATAAGAGAGACAAGAGCAAGGAATCCTTCTTCGTTGCAAAACAATGATTCAAGTTATGTTTTTCATCCACATGTTATTAGTCACAGATTATCACCAACCGTAGGTAAAACAGCTAGATCAGTGCTAAACCCCTAAATCCCTTGTATCACCGGATACGGAAGTTCTCGACTACTGGATTTTATTTACCAAACCACCTAGTAGTAGATCACTCAAGATGTAATTTAAATAAACGCATTAAGATTTATGAACTTATTAGGTTGATATTAGTAGTTAGACTCTTAGATCAAGGTCTACTTGCTAACGTTGTTTTCACACACAATTGCTCCACGGAATCCCTCCGCAAGGTCTCGTGTTTTCTACTTATGTAAGAGTCAAGAAACGATTACTTATCCCCTAACTTTCACTAGCTTTAGATCAAATTAACAAATCAATTTAGCGTGCACTCTAAACAATCTATCAATCAACCATGAATGTATAAACATTCCTATTAATAAAAACAAATGATAATCATGTGAAAAACTTCAAAGTAGATTTAAAACAAAACTCAAATCATATGTTAAGAACTAGGAATTCATCTTCAATCAATAATAAAATTAGCTACTCATGTTAAGGAGTTCACACAAAGAATAAAGAAAAGAGAAGTGTTGTGTGTGTAAAAGGTGTGTAAAAGATTGTAGAGAACTTCTTTATTTATAGGCTTCAATGTTCTCCAAATCTTCCAAGGAATAGAATCCTCATTCCATAATAATTCAATTTCCAAGTTCAAGGCTTTCTCAAATCTTCCATCTTCACTTTCCAAATTTGAACCAAATTCTCCATCCAATTCCAAACCCAAGTCTTCACACCCATGAGTCTAGAATACTCTTCACAAAATTCTGCACATATTGAATCGCCGGAGAAATCCTGGGATCACCAGAAATCGGCCTGAAATGTCGTCGTCGGTCGCCTGAGATTCTGTCGCTGGGAATGGAATATTCCGTCACTTTACAATTAGAATTAACTGTCAAACTAACAGTCTTCGTCAGTCAATGGGTCAAGGGAAGGAGTAGTCAGACACTGAGTCAGCAACGAGTCAGCTGCCTAGTTAGCTGAATGGTCTTACTCAGCTGAGTTGGATCGGTCATCGGACTCGTCTGGATCGATCATTGCCGATACCGAGTCGACTCGTCGGAATATAAAATCGGCCGAGTTTCAGCTGTCTACAGGACATTTCCCGGCCAAGTTCAGGCCTCTCTTTAGCTCCATTCCTGTTAAGAACCTAGCATTCATCTAAGAAATTTCATTCATACATTCATTCTTCTTCTGCTTCACCCATCAGCTCAACACCAATCTCGGTTTAGAATCAAAGCAGTAGAAACTACAATTCATTACCAACTCTTCCTTTAACAACATACCCATTTTCTCTGTTTCAATCTCTGTCTATTTCTCACGGTTGAGTTGAATCTCACAACACCTCGGACCACTACCCATCTCTGTTTGTGCTCTTCTTTATCTCCAAAACCAACAAGAAGAAGAACAACTTTTCTTCCCCGAATTTCTTCATTCGACTGAAACTCTAATTCTTTCACAATCATTCTCGAGCACACAGCTACCCTCTTTCTTTGTCTGGATCTGAATCCCATTTCCTGAGCATCAACAACACCATTAACGACATCACTTCTTGAATCGCAGTCAATCAAATTTCCATCTACTTCTCTCGATTCCATTTACAATTGTAATAATTTCTCAATTTCATATCAGAAAGACCATCGTCATCTAATCGAACCCTAGCTTGAATTCATCATTTAGCAGCTCATTCTTCTTCTCGATTGACAAATCCCATCTCTCACACAGGTTGAACCCAAATTCACATGTCTGTTCTTTGAGTATTACAAAGAAACCCAAATTAACCATAAACCCATCTAATAACAATAAATAGTACCATCTTCTTCTATCTCTTTAATCTTCACCAGAGACCATCATCGATCTCTTATTTCTCCATCTGTAATTTTCTAACCATCTTCATCTTGATATCCAATCCACAAACCCCATCAGCATCTCAATTCACTGAATCTTGACCGCAACATCTTTAGATCGAAACCCATCAATTCCATTTACAACACCATCATCTCTCGCTGCCAGCTTCAATCTTGAATCAAACCCTAACTTGAATTCATCGTCGATTTCTTGATCTCTGGCTCTCGATTTCAACAGCAGCACAATCAATTCGAACTCGTTCTTGATTCGATTTCAGCCCCAAACCATCATCGATCCCTCTCTTCTCTCGGTTTTATTAGCAGTCATGGCTGCTTTACTTTTCTCAGTTTCTGGTGAAAGAGAGGAAAGAGGAGAAGATAATATCTTGTCGACTGATTTAGGTATAAGTATTGGGGCGGATATTCAGCATCTGGTCACTGCTAAGGGTTAACCAGATGACATCCCCTTAACTTTGGGTCGGCTGTATTTAGTACTCCTCCAAAACAGAGTTGCCCCCTAACCATGACTTGGTCAATTTTTCCCTTTTTCGCTCAAATTGGGTGATTTCTTTTCCTTTTCTTCCGCATGACTCCAAAGTAGCTACATAACTTAAAACACCCGTAAAATACATAATTTACAAGAAAAATAGCAAAGAAAGCATAAACTCTATATAGTAATACGGTGTATTCTACTCCTATCAACATGCAACTCCAACATACCCTTGTTCTGTTAAGGGTGTAAAGGTGGAACTGGCAAATGCGTTGCGCATTTGGCATGCACCAGTACCGACTTGCAGGTACTGTGCATGCCTTATCCACTTCGCCCATGTGCTGCACGGATGTATTGCTCTTATTCATGCCGGGGTGCAACAGCTTGACACGTGTCATCCTTGCCTTGCATCATCCTAGTGAGACAAGGATGTATTTATCTTCCCAAACTAACCCGGTCATGCCTAATTTGCGATTGATGCGTGCCGATGCCATACGGCTTGATAGAAAATATCCATATGTTAGGGGTCATATATAGCTCAATTTTATCGACCAGATCAAAGTACGATTGATCAATCGATTATTTGTGGACCATCAGCTGATGGTACGCGCGCGATCAAGAAACTTCTAGGAAGCACCCTAAGACATAATTGG
Organism: Papaver armeniacum; assembly: GCA_023531295.1. Classification (NCBI taxonomy): domain Eukaryota; kingdom Viridiplantae; phylum Streptophyta; class Magnoliopsida; order Ranunculales; family Papaveraceae; genus Papaver; species Papaver armeniacum. Next base: position 13,348 of record JAJJWW010017774.1, read on the forward strand.
TCGCAAAGCAACTTGGTACGTGGAGCCAAAGTGTGGTTGTTGTTGGTCTGCAGTGTACGTATGTGCGTATATCCTAGTTGTGTATAAAAGCGATAGGATGATACACATATATGGATGGAGATGGTAGCCAACTAGCCATTAGCCACTGGCCAAATTGGAGATATTTACGTACCTTATCGAGATCACGATCCATGTTGTCGATCATATATACTCAGATAAGTTCTTGTCATAGCTAGTAGCATGGCTATATCCCATAGGATCATATAGTATTAAAGATGAGTGAGTAGTACTGCAAACCGAAAAAGGAAGTTAATATTGCTGTTGGATATGGAACCTTCGTGGAAACTTCAAGTGGAGCAGATGGTTTTTTGTTGTTACTGGTTTGTTAGTTCGTTTTGTCCTTTGCAATGATCGATAGGCCACAAACAAGCAACTACTGTTCATTATCGGCCATAAGAAATACTGGTGACATATCTCTGTTTTGTCGATGTCAAACTTTGGCGTAATTAGGTATACGAGCACAGATGTTTTTACCGCCAAGAAAAAACATTCCTAAAAACATGTTAATCACAGATCACTCGTTCACTCTTATGAAATTAGACGAAACACATAACAAAAACTTGCAACTCTGCTGAAAAATCAATCAATCAATATCCGGTAATATTATCAAGTTCACTCTTTGATGGAAGAGAGCGTAATAAAGAGAGTTCACGGTTAGTTGGTTGTGGCTTTTATGGGTCCTCATGCTTTGCAATATGGCATGGCGGCATGGGCCTTGTGTGATTTGCTCGTTTTCAGCATTAAAGAGATCGAGTTAATAATTCGCAACCATATAAATCCTCTGAATTTTGTGGATGACTCTGAAATGCATTGATCTTTGATGATATTTATTAATAAGGCAAGTAAAGATTCAAAAGGGACATGTATGCCATTACCATCACTTTGCTTTAATTCGTTCTTTGCCTTCTGGTTTTGATGCTTGAGGGCCTGAGGCTTGTCTCCAGTAGCTCTTTAAGTTTGACTTTACCTCTAGTAGGCACTGAAATATGTTGTTAACCTTTTGCTGATAAAAGAACAAAAAAATAGAATAAATGATCCTCTTCTTCTTTAAGGATACTAATTTAACTACTTTAGAAGTTGGCGACTGTGCTTCGTAGTCCGGTTGTATTTTTTTTTTTAATAGAAAAAACTTGGGCCAAACAAAGCCTAAGGGCAGTACAAAGTGTTGGCATTGTTGCTGACGCAGTTTCTGCCAACATTATTCTTACAAAACAAAGAAATGTTTAGAGTATCCAGATTTTGAAATCTATGGATAAATTTAAGACTAATTAAAACAAAAGTGATTGGCTTAATTCTGGTAATATTGTCTTCATCTTATTCATTATCTAGCGTTTCATGATAACTCAGATGGAATCTTCCTTTGACGGCTTTGTGGTAAAGGAGCTTAAAACGAAACAGGATATCCATGGATTCAGCCTGTATCTCTATATTTGTTTGTTGCATTTCCATGGCACACTGAAAAGCTAAGTCTGCTCCTCATGTTGCTCCTCCTGCTCCAGAGTGGCCTGGGTGTCCTCTGGTACTGATAACATTTCCTGCAAAATCCATCAAAGTTAGGGCAGAGAAGTATATTAAGTTATCAGGGTCTTGTACTGTGCAGATTTTTATGATTAATCCACAATTCCCTCTAGGGTACTGGTCCAGAGTGTATGGAGCAATACTAGTTTCCTCTTGAGTTTCAGCTTCCCCATTATTCATAGATATTATGTTCAAAACATGATTTGGTAAATGATGGATTCTATTATATTAACATAGATGTTGCCTGATGCAGTTGGAGGTTTGTCTGGCATTTGGCTTAATATGACTGAAAACCAGTTCACATCTAGCTTTCCAGATGAACCAGCAAGTGGTAGCATATATATTGCATTCAGATCTGGTTACTCCGGCGATACTGTGAGTTAAGCTACCCATAAAGTTTGTTGTGTTATCAAACTTCCCATGAGAGGTTCCAATTATTTCATGCCATACAGAGGTAGCAGCTGGACAATTTAGGAACATATGTGTCATGGTTTCCTCCCCACTTTTGCATATTTGGCATAACGGATCTATGTAATGTAGAATACTTGCCGTTTTAGCATTAGTGGGTAGGATTTCATGAGCACATTTCCAGATGAAGATTTTAATGACCGGTGCTACGTCAGGTTGTATTTTAATTGTTTGTATGAGGAAAATATTGATTCAGCCAGTCATACGTAGCCATGTTGGCACCACAAAACCTTTTTCAAACTATTTAGTGCCGTAATTTAGCGAAGTGAGGAGGACTCTATATATGGTGACTTTGTGTCAATGTGAAGCGTGACTTTTTTTCTTCCCAATTTGAAGTAAAAAGATTGGATTTGGTGTGTAACCAAAAATTGTTGGTCATTTTTTCTTTCCAAAATTGTCCCTCCCTTTTAGTCCAATTATTATAACTCCTTATGTATCTTATTTTTTTAGCGGTATAATTGACAATCAAACTTTAATATAACATATCTAAAAATCCGTGCCTTGAAATTTTACAAATTTTATCTCGTTGGAATGGTTTTAAAAAAATCTACGTCATGAATACAAACAACACTATCAAATTTATAGTTTTTACTTAAAAATTCGGAGGTGTTTATCATTTTAGGCAAAATTATCGAAAATTAAATGTATATCCATTATGCAAACCACCACAAATGATACATAATACTTTATGTAGCTACATATTTTGGTTTATACATCAACTTATTTTCCGTTGCAACTATAATAAAACGATGTACTCCCGCGTTTCAAAAAAAGTGATACTTTCAATTCGTATCGTGAAAATGATACTTTCACGTCGTGTCGGAAAAATGATAGTTTCGCCCCGTGTTAGGAAAAATGATACTTTCGCGCCGATTTCTTCGGTCGGCCGTCCCACCGTGGATGCGGTCATCTAATTTACTTATGACTCAAATTTTACTTTAGCATGTTAGCGTTTGCACGTACTGGCATCTTTCTCACTCGGTTGCATGTAATTAAACTATGGAGTCGTGCTAAGGTGGATATCCTTTTGTTGCACAAACCCTAACCCCAGATCGACAACTTGTTCGGCAAATGCAAACTGGTCAGTAGTTTAAATCAGCGTTGGATAAAGGATGCACATATGTCGGAAGTAAATAGGGCGGGTTTCCCCGATTTTTTGATAAATCTCCTAAGTAGATTTCATTCAAGGAACGACTTCGACTTATATTGCCTCTAACAAATTGTAGTACAGTGACTTGAGTTCGAATACCAGCCATAAAGTGGTATTCAACTCGACTCAAGCTTCGATCGCCATCGTAGAGTACGTTGGTAAAGTCATTGGGTGATGATAATGGTGACTCGAGTTCAATCTCAAATTCTTTACCGATCGAAAAAAAAAACAAAAAAACAAATTGTAGACACATGAAATACATTAGATAAATTTAGATGCTTGATATTGATTTTAGTTGAAATTTGCATCTCTAAGGGGAAGCACAATGATAAGCGATTTCGCTTTCGCTTATAATTTAATTGTAACGAAATCCAAATACTATGGTCTGTCGTGTCGCTTAAATGTATCAATATCCTTTAACTACACTTTAAAGTCGATCGATTTGATCCACCTTGTAGCTAAAGGAAATCGCACTTTAAAAGCCGAGTTGTGATTTTCAAGGGATATTGAGTATTTGTTTTTTGCCTTTTATATTAAAATTTGTTTTTCAGTATTTTTATTTATTAAAACTCTTTTTGATTTCACTATTTTTTTTTCTCTTAACTATCTTTTAACCTATACAAATATTCCAACGGAAAAAAAAATTAGAAAAAAGAAAAAACGGATACTTAGTTTCCCTTTTGTATTATTTGCACGTAAATAGGGAATGTCTTGTCCCCACAGTGAAATGACCTTGGCGACTCTTCGCTGTAGGCGGAACTAGGATTACAAGCGGGGGACTTGAATTTTTTAAACCCAAAGCTTCACAAAATTTTACATGGACTTAAAATCCAGTAGTCTAAAATTTACACTACATATTAACTAAAATTTTGGTTTTGGGTGGCTCCGGCCAGGATAGCTCGACTGTAGATCCGCCCCTGCATTTCGCTCAGCTTTAATTAAGCTATAACTAAGGGAATGCACAACTATTGTGCTTGGCGTAATAATGCAATAAACTGGTGTGTTCCCAACGTTCCTCCCATATCAACAAATGTTGTGCTCGGGGGCGGAGCTAAGATTTCTGGTTGTGGGTGCGAAAATTTACTTACCCATTGAACAAGTCATTAGGGGTGCAAAGAAGCAAAAATTAGCTTGATTGTAGGCATAAATCTAAGAAGTTTCCCAAATTACACTTAGGGGACAGCTTGGCAGGGGTAAAGATTCACAATCTTGCACTAACCTGGTCCGTCCCTAGTTGTGCTTCCACGTTATTCGAACTTTCTTGATCTACTTTTGGTTATGATAATCCTTGAAGAGAACACTTGATAAATAAAAAATTTGTCCAAATTAACTGAATGTGTTTATTTATAACCCTAGTATTAAATAAATAAATAAATATTACCTTCCAAATAAAAATAATTACTTTGCATGTAAAACATTTAACACGAATATATCATTCTTAACAACTTTCACTTTATACATCACAAAAAAAAAAAAACCTACCATAATCGAAGTTTTTAAAAATACGAAGCTTCCCGGAAAATTCCTTCGGAGGAGATTTTCTTTGATCTCTTCTGTTATATTTATATATATCACTGACAAATGCTACTCAGTACTCGCAGAAGTGAGAGAGTGAAACAAAAGTCAGTGATTGATAATTTTTGTTGCAAAATTGAAGTTTGAAATCCTTCCATTTAGAGAGCCTTAACAATGGCTGGGATAGAGCCGTGGAATCATGTCGAGAATGGCGGAGCCGGAAACACCATCAAGGGAACGAGCAGAGAAATTAAACACGGCCGAACGGCTCATAATATGTCATCGTCCTCACTGAGAAAGAAATCTGATATTTCTCTTATTCAGAAAGTTAAAATCGGACCCTTGAGACAATTTTTAACTAATCTTCAAGAAGTCATTCTTGGCACTAAGCTTTTTATTCTTTTCCTGCCATTCCTTTAGCCTTTGTTGCCAAGTATTGTCATTTCGAGACGTAAGTATACTTTTCATTCATTTATAATCCGTAACATATTTTTTGATACTTAAAAGTTGATCCAGATTTCCATCAATCACAGGCATGGGTATTTGGATTGAGTTTGGTGGCACTTACGCCACTCGCCGAACGCCTCAGCTTTCTCACCGAGCAAATTGCATTTTACACAGGCCCGACAAGTAAATAATATTTCTTGATTTCATATTATTGAATTCGAAAGAACAAAAAAAACCTCCAAATTGTGCGTAAATTATATTTTGAAATTCTGATTTTCAGTTGGAGGACTTCTTAATGCAACATGTGGTAATGCAACGGAGCTTATAATCGCAATATTTGCATTATACACCGGAAAAATAGAGGTCGTCAAATACTCGCTCTTAGGTTCCATTCTATCGAACCTTCTTCTTGTTCTTGGTACTTCTCTTTCTGTGGTGGTCTGGCCAATCTCAACAGCGAGCAAAGATACGACAGAGTATGTTTGTTTTGAGCCTTAATTTCATTCCTTCTGATTATTCCCGACAGTTTTTTCATTCTAATTTAGCCACATTTATTTGGTGTTGCAGAAGCAAGCGGACGTGAATTCATTACTGCTGTTAATGGGTCTGCTATGTCATTCGTTGCCATTAATGTTCAGATATGCTTCCACATCTAGCACTGACCTTACAGCTAATCCAACCTTAACAATGTCAAGAGTGAGCTGTATTATCATGCTTATCGCCTACATTGCATATCTTTTCTTCCAATTGAAGACTCATCGACAACTTTTCGAAGCACAAGAGGTAACCATAATTTAATACTCGATATTTCAATATTTGGTAACATGCTAACATGGCACTGATCTTAAGGAATTCTTCTATAGTAATACTTAAATGAGATAACAAGCTTATCCAATATCCAATTTGTTGGCATTTTGCATGGAATTTGTGGTGCCAATTGACATTCACATGCACCCATAATCAATCAGTGGCATTGCATTTGGCAGTAGAAAGTAGTGATTGGCAATATAGGCAATTATTGGTTCCGTTAGTTCGATTCAGAGGCGAATTTTTGCTACTTTGTTCATCATTAGGAGTATAATTAAGACTAATATATATAATAATGACCATCCATACAGGGAGACGATGACGACTTGTCATCTGAGGAAGAGGCAGTGATTGGATCCTGAGTGCATTTATTTGGCTTGCTGGTATGACTGTGGTCATCGCTTTTCTATCTGAATTCGTCGTTGGTACAATCGAGGTAGAATACATATATATAAGCCCGCATTCTTAATTAAACCCTTGAGTAGTAATCTTGGATTTTCTTTGTTCATGAATCAATTGTAATCCCCTGTTGATTATTTCAGGATGCATCGGAATCTTGGGGAATTTCAGTCAGTTTCATCAGCATAATCTTGTTACCAATTGTAGGAAATGCGGCTGAGCACGCTGGTGCTGTTATATTCGCATTTAAGAATAAGCTGGTACCACTTCGTGAACCCTCAATACAGTAAAAATAAAATTAACCTTGAAGTGAATACACGAGTATTAATATATTTTTGTGCATAATATTGCAGGATATTACTTTAGGTGTGGCCTTAGGTTCTGCTACTCAAATTTCTATGTTTGTGGTTCCGTTGTGTGTGATCGTTGCTTGGATCATGGGTATCGAGATGGATCTTGATTTCAACCTCCTTGAAACTGGTTCTTTTAGCTCTATCAGTAATTATCACAGCATTCACCTTACAGGTAAACTTGTGTTAACTATTTATGATTTCCTTTTCACCTTAAAATGCATATGCTTATATGGTGCTAAAATGGGCATACGGCTATGTGATTACAGGATGGTACTTCACATTACTTGAAAGGATTGGTTCTTCTTCTTTGTTACTTCGTCATTGCGGCGTGTTTCTTTTTCCTGAAATCTCCAGTTACTGGTAAGTTCTAAACTAGCACAGACTGTGTTAGACTCCAAGCTATGTATATAACATTTTTATCTCCTTGAAATGGCAGAACCAAAAAATTTTATCAACATGAGAGTTGGATCAGCATTATCAACTGCAAGAAACCTATAAGCTTAACAAGTAAGCTTCCCTTGGGATACATTGGCCAACCCCACAACATGTGTGACGATCTGTCAATGTTGCAATGCCTGCACACACCATCGCAACGTCTCCTGTCCGGTTGTGGTCACGAAGGAAGAATTCACCATTATTTCATTCTTATATACAATATGCATTTACGTTTAAGTTTTACCTTTTTTATATGTAATTTGTTCTTGGTTTTCCAATCTTCGGAGGAGCGAATTTGGAACTCATCATCTCTGTATCAGTGTGGGAAGGAGCGGGAGAGCTAGGCCTAGCCAAAAAGTATTAATGATAGATGTTATATGTGACCTCTTTGAAAAGTTTATTTGTGGAGGTCATATCTCAAAACATTTTGAAATTCATGGACAGCTTCCTTCTCTCGCTTGCTCCTGCTACGGTAGGGGGTGATTTTTCGGAATTGTACTACTTCAGACTTCTTTATTAGTTTCATATGAGTTGAATAAATAAAAGAAAGCTAGTTTGGCAGTCTATTTTTTATATTAGTTCATGTACAATGAC
>JAJJWW010017775.1:0-113103 GCA_023531295.1 Papaver armeniacum
TAATTTTTATAGATCGTTAATTAGGATCGTTGAACTTCATGATAATCACATAATCAAATACAAAAAGATTAGTTTATATGGAATACCTTATAGCGCTAATCCTTAGTACGTGATCGATCAACTTTGGAGCGGCGATAATACCTTGTGGAGATCATGGTTTTCTCTCTTGACCTTAACCGTAATGAGTTGTTAATTCTTTTTGGATACAATAGTGATGAGTTCTTTGTTTCTCTTTCATAGGTAGAGAGAGGACCAAGTTCCTAGGATTTTAGTATTAGCCTTAGATCTCAACCGTCCATCAAGGAAGAGTTAATAGGAATTAATCCCCTAGAATGGTAGCAGAAATATTTACAATATTCTTAATTAACCAAAATTATTACATGGCCCCACAGGATATTTCTATATGTATAGAAATATTCTTACATTCTCCCAACGGTCCATGTGATAACTTATTTTAGCAGTTAATTATAGAAAACATAAGCGCGCATAATTGCTAAACAAATTTAATGGTTAAAACGTAATACCTTCACCAAGCAAATCACGTATGCAGTCATGGCGGTAGCACATTGTCCATTATCAACATGTTCCCTTCCATGTACCACAACAAAAGCAACTTACTTAATCGGGCCTTAAATGGGGATATCATAATGGTCAGTTATGTCTTCAAAGAAAGACAATTTACGGTTAACATTCATCCATTCACATAAGTGTATACTAAATGTGAAGCTTGAGAAATAAATGCGAGAAGTACATTATTAAGAGCTCAATTAGTTTTTCAAAAATAAGCACATAAAATAGCCGATTCAATAATCAATTACTCCCTCTGAGGACCTAAGATTTTAATATTTTCTTAAGAGGTCTTAAAGGTAATTTTTCATTAAGTGCATCTCAAGATGCAATTGTGCTTAAGCGGTAAATGAACAACTATTTGTTTCGAATTTCCTAATTACGCATATATACTCAAGGTTCATGTGTTTTGTTCCTTTGTATCATATCATGCTTTAATGCTGCGAGAAGCTAAGACAAGAATTTCGGCAATGTAGAGACAAACCTTAAGTCTCTAAGTATCGTTAGTCATAAATATTCAAACTCAATTGTGGGACTAGTATTAATGGATTCTTCCTTTATAGAATCCATACATCCACAAAAATTGAAGTCGAAAACCCAATCAACTCTTGTTGGGTTTGCTAACTAAGTATAAGACATAAGTTAAAATAGTATCTCAAAATTCTTGATAGCTTTCCTGTAATTTGTTCTTCGATTCTTTAGGCAATTAGTTAACATATTAACAACTTGTTATAAGTTTCATATCAGAATTAAGACGTAATGAAGATTAAATTTATATCTTCTATCCAACATGAAATAAAATATGTTAAATATGTTATTATCTCAAAATTCTTTGAATATTCGATATATGCCTTATATGAGAGCTTTAGTAATCCATATGATATTACTATCACATGGTAAGCTTCATTGATATCCTTTATTTCAAAAATTATAGAGATATGCATAAAGTCAAGATCACAACTCGTACGTAGTATTTCTTAACATACAAGACCAAGAGTATGAATTTCTCCCACTGATCTTGAGGTATATGCATAAATCTGTAATAATTTCATCCAAAACTTGAAATATTTATAGTTTTGTTGAATTTCATATACCATTATGGGAGGCTGCTTAAATTTCATACTTTGATTTCTAAAATTTGTAACTAAAATTTATCATTAATAAAAGCTATTTTCACATTTAATCAATGCAACTCTTAGGTCATAATAAGCTACTAATAATACTATGATAATTCTGAATAAGTCTTTCTTTGACACGAGAAAAAACTTATTTATAATCAATGCATCGTTTCAGTAAAATCTTTGGCAATAAGTCTTGCTTTATATAGTTTAAAATTGCTATTACGGTCGATAGGTGAAAGACCCACTTTCATACAATTTGATTTGTGTCTTTAGAGCAATTAAACAATATCCAAGACTTCACTTTCAACCAATGATTTTTGCTCACATAGCATCAATCCATTAATCAAAATTATTACACATAATATTTGTGAACCGAAACCGAGTCTTTATAGATCCATATCAAAAAGTAATAAATTCTTGTAAGAAAATCTTGAAACAACATGAATAACTTTCTTTCAATCTCTGTTGAGACCTTCTTAATCTTTGGTTCATGTTGTTATAAAAAAAAATTCTTTATTGGCGGTATTTATATTATGGAGTATTGGATAAGTAATTTGTGGTCTTTTCATTATCTAACAATCGATAATGAGAAGATTCACAATATCCGTAGAAATTTTAAATAAAGGGATCATTATCATGATTTCTTGAACAGATATATCCACGTACTCCACCGATTATGCCATCATTAACGCAATTTATATTTCGGTTTCAATAAGTCTCATACTACGGTTAGAACGTTAAAGAATACCATTTGGATTATATAGGAAAACCAATGAACATTAATAGTTTTCAAATCCAATTTTCATTCTTGGGAATGTAAGCCCTCACCTCCAACTCAACAACCATAAGCAAATGTGATTTAAACTAGGTTTCCAACCTTTCTATTCCAAAGTGTGTCTTTGAAACTTATTTCTTGGAAATCTATTTAAATTACACGATTTGAAAAAGAACAAACATCCACAAATGTATAGCCATTATGCATGGCTCATCATGCTTCTAACCATTTTCGTAAAAGTATGATTTAGCCTTTTGATATACACTATTTTGCCAAGGATAAGTTGGCCTTGTGTATTGAGCAACGATTCCAAACTTTTGTAGATATTATGCAAAAGATTTAGGATATTATCATGTTTTGTCATACCTTTCACAATATTCACCACCTTTGTCAGACTTTATGATTTTCACTGTATCTATAATTGCCTCTCAATTTCAATAATGAATGTTCGATAAAACATCCATGGATTGAGATTCATAATCCAATCGGTAGATTTACACACGATGTATGAAAAATCATCGAGTGATAAACAATTTTATCTTCCAAAACCTGGACCATTAAAAGTCTACAAAATAATTATAATATACAATTAATAAGAACAAAACCTGAAATTACAAAACCCGAAATTTATAATAGAGATAAATGACAATTAAGCTTACAATAGTTACATACCTTCAATAAGATTCTCTCAGGTAAAACCTTATCAAGGAACAATGTGAGACATGAAAATATACGTGGATATTTTACATTCTCATAATTCAACATTATGTCCTGGTCAAATACTACAACTAGAATCACTGTGGGCAACTCACGTTCTAAAATGTATTAACAAACTCCAATAATTCTAAATATGTTCAACCTAATATATTGTGAATTGTAGTCACCTGCGGGTGGCTATTATTTCACATGTATATGAAACATTTAGATAACCTTAATGCTTGTTTAACGTGTGAAGAAAAACTACTTGTGAGCAACATTATTCTAATCGTTAAATCAAACTAAGAGGACTCAAAATATACAACACTTATGATTTGAGCATAGAATCAACGTGGTGATAACTAAACTATCCAACAAACATGTACAATTGCAAATATCACACTAACTTTTCTTGTGATATTGCAGTCCCACTCAATGATATGGACATACTTGATCTGATCATAAATTTAGTCGCTTATAAACAATAATGAGTAACCCTAAAACATCAATCACGAACATTTATTCAAAAGCATGCCATACATAAATTGTGAAAAAAAAAATATCAACACCCTATAATCGAAAAATATCCAAACATAATGAACTTTTTCTTAAACCAAAATCGAGCATGAAGCAAGTCTATAAATATAATTCAACAATGAAATTTCGTTGAAGAAAAATTCTTTGATGCATTGCTCATTTAAATATGATACAAACTTAAAGATCATGGTAAATAACAAATATATGATGAATTAATATGAAAGGTGTTAAATAGTCAATGAATATCATTTTAGAAATATGGAGAAATTTATCAAAAATAAAACCTCAATTTCATAGAGGATGCAATAAGTTTTGGACAACATAATAAAAATATTCATGAAAATATGAAAAATTCTTAATAGGTTACTCAACTCGATAATGAGTTAATTTATGTAAATTTTCTTTTATGCACTTTTAAGAAATAACGTAAAATCATGTGCCAATTATTTAATTACCATAATATATAATCAGATATTGTACACTTCAATGTTATCTTAAACATGTGAACTCAAATTACCTGTGGGTAATTGTTGTTCGAATACATTTAAGAAAAATAATATTATAAGCACTTGACATGATAACGATTATGACTGGAAAATTATTTGACATCAACATGGTGATAGCCAAACAACTCAAGTAATGCCATAATAACTACCAGACCTTGCCTTTACGGTTTGGCGTATTCGTGCTTACAATAAAATTATTATTATTGCTAAGATAAAACACTCTAGTATCACTGTGGTGATAACTAAAGAATTATGACCTAAGAATCTTAAGCACAATAATTTTATACGTACAATTGAAATTATCATCAATATTGGGAGAAAAGTGAAACATAATGACACAAGACACCCTCAAGATTCAAATCAGTTCATTACATAATGTATGATCAACAATCATATCAGTCAGTGTTTTCATAAATATGTGAACTCCAGTTTCATGTGGGTAAATTTGTTCTAATATATGTAAGAAAAACAAGATTACAAGCATTTGACAAAATTGTGATTTGACATCACTGTGGTGATAGCCAATCAACTAAAATAATGGCATTATCACATGATGTCGATAACTGCAAAACCTATACTTTACGGCTTGCAAATTCATGCTTATAATAACATTATTATTATATTGAGATATGACACTCTAGCATCACTGTGGTGATAACTAAAGCGTCCGATAATAATTTCAAATATAATCTCATAAAATCCAAAAGAAAAACAATATCCCGAGAGAAACTATGCCCCAACACACAAGCACACAAACCATATCATAATGTACACACAAATTTTATAGTGTCAAACATGGTTCGAATCATAAAATCTTATAATGAATTTTGTAAGAAATCATTTCAGATTATACATTAGTTTTCAATAAAGCGGAAGCATATAGCCCATTTCATATAAACAATTAAGAAAAACATTTCAACCAATTAAGTATAGGTTAAAAATCTTTAATATATTTCTTAATTTAAGATCCCATTAAAAAACAATAAATAGGATCGGTGCATTACTCAATTTATATCTAAACATGCCCTAATTAGTTAGTGGCACATGTGACCATTTACCATTATTAGTAACCATTTACCATTATTAAGTCTCCTCATCGTGTCTATTAAAAGTTAAAAATAAAATAAAATAAACTAAACATTGATTGTTTGTCAACCTAAAATTCATGTTCTTCCGACACTCAAAACAACAGAAGAAGACCTTAAACGAATTTGTGCGGCGACCTTACTATCCACAACAGTAGGAGTTTAGCTGTATGACTTTTTACTATTATTGGTTAATCATGAAGAGTTGACGTCGTACATGAAAATCATGATTTTTATTTTGAACTAAGGAACCCCAACACTGGAACGTTGATCACACAAAAAAACAAAACATAATCATTATATACCGTTAATGGGACGATCCACGAGTTCTAAACACATGCTCTAGATGCCAACTATAAGATTTAATTTTTATAGATCGTTAATTAGGATCGTTGAACTTCATGATAATCACATAATCAAATACAGAAGATTAGTTTATATGGAATACCTTATAGCGCTAATCCTTAGTCTGTGATCGATCAACCCGGAGGCCGATAATACCTTGTGGAGATCATGGTTTCTCTCTCTTGACCTTAAAAGTAATGAGTTGTTAATTCTTTTTGGATCAATAGTGATGGTTCTTGTTTCTCTTTCAATAGGTAGAGAGAGGACCAAGTTCCTAGGATTTTAGTATTAGCCTTAGATCTCGACCGTCCATCAAGGAAGAGTTAATAGGAATTAATCCCCTAACAGCTTCTATGAGCTGGAGCCAGAATATGTTGACTATTACAAGAATGCTATGGGAATAAGATCATGGCAGATTGGTCCTCTTTCGCTTCAAAATAATGATAGTACATTAGATAAGGCTGAAAGGCAAAATGAATCATCTACCGAAGAGCATAGCGTGTTGAAATGGCTCGATTCCAAGAAACCAAACTCAGTTATTTATGTGTCCTTTGGTAGTATGTCTAAACTCCCTAATGATCAATTGACTGAAATAGCAACCGGTCTAGAAGATTTAGGATGCTCGTTTATTTGGGTTGTGAGAAAGACGAATAGCGAAGAGGAAGGAAAATTCTTACCCGAAGGCTTTGAAGAGCGAATGGAAGGCAAGGGATTGATAATTAGAGAATGGGCACCGCAAGTGCTCATCCTCGACCATCCGGCAGTTGGAGGATTCATGACTCATTGTGGATGGAATTCTATTTTGGAAGGTATAACTGCAGGTGTTCCTATGATAACTTGGCCTATGTTTGCAGAACAGTTTTATAATGAGAAGTTACTTACTCAAGTGTTGAAAATTGGAAGCCAAGTAGGAGCTGGGGAATGGAATGGCTGGATAGAAACGGCAAATGCATCTGTGAAGAAGGAGCAAATATCTAAGGCAGTCACTCAGCTAATGCGTCATGATGGAGACGAAAACAAGGAGAGGCGAAAGCGAGTGGCCGAACTTGGTGAAAAGGCTAAAAGAGCTGTAAAAGAAGACGGCTCGTCTTATACTCAGTTTACTGCTTTGATTGAGGAGTTGAAAATGTCTAAGAAGTAAAATATCAACATTGACAAGCAATTAAATTTCACTGGATACTGTTATGATTTATGAACGAATTTTTGTTTTAAAGACTACCAAGGCGTGTGAATTAGATATGTAATTTCTGGCATGTGTTTCTTCAACTACTAAATCAAAATGACCAAACAAAGAGACCCACGATGTGATAAAAAATCTATATTCCTTGAGGCATCAGAATTGGTGGTAATAAACATACCACGGTTGTGGAATTAGTCAAAGAATTTAACCCATCAGCGGTGCATGCATGAGCCTCAGGCAATGTGGAGAAATCTTTTTTTTTTTTTTTTTTTTTTTTTTGACACAATCCGCGGGGACGTTGAGAAATCTTGGCTTAGAATCTCTGAGTCTCATCCGTATCTAATCAGCCAACTGGATGAACAATTTTAACCTTCATATAAAAATACAGAACAAGAAAATGGTAAAACTAACAATTCATCGACTGTAAAGAAGGCCTGAATGCCTTGGTTCATATTTCATATTCTCACTTGAAAAGGACTTGCAAAATCTTGATATCAAAGGAACAAAAAAATTCAAGATTTTCAGAACCCCTCCTCCTTTTTACTATGTTTCTTCCTTGGTCTTCTTCTTCTTAGAGTTCTCTGAACGAGAAGACCCAGCAGAGCCGGAAGAAGTTGTAGTAACACCACTACCATGTCCTCCTGATAAGTTAACCGCTGGAGATATTCTTCTTGTTGGTTCATTGACACGTCGTTTCTTGGGATGCTTTGACGATGGCTCACCGCTACCCAATAGTTTACCTCGGGACATTCCACTAATTGCTGGTAAAATTCCTCGCCTACCACCACTAGATTTAGATGGAGTTAACACAGTTGAGAGTGCTCTTGAACCCTGCTGAGCCGAACGTTCAGCCTTGGCTTTTTCTTTAGCTTCTTTAGCTTTTTCTTCAAGCTCGCTGAGTTCTGGATAGCGGACCAAAGAAACACAGCATGAAATGTTTCCAGCTGCAACAAGAATAAACAATAGTCAGATACTGATTAAGCAATAAGGTTCATTAAAGCAAGTATAGAGATTCAACAATAAATCAAAGAATCTGATCCATTAAATTATCTAATATTCTTCAAGAGCAACTGACTATTACCCAAGCATATCCATCAGATATTCGGTCAGAAAAGTATTAAGAAGCATTGTAATTACATAACACAATTAAGACTACAAAAACAAATTTTACACCCCAATGTGCAATGATCATAAATTGGATTTAACAGTATAAAAGTTAATGAATGGTAAAGATCCCAAATAATGATAATAGCATGAAGTCTACAAATTTATTCATCTAAAGAATCAAACATGTGGTTACCGTCAAGACGTTAAATGATATGCTGAGCAAAAACAATATAATGACAATAAAACTCTGGCCACAGTAATGCACTTCAATAATCGCCGAATTCCGCTTTTTTTTTTTAATGAATTCGTAATTGGAGATCTAGTGAAAGTCTCTTTTAATGGCAGAACAAACAACAGATGTATCAGAAAGAGCAAGGAGAACAGAATGGATTTCTTTCAATAATATAAGGTCTGTAAGCTGTATTCAGGATGGTTAAGTCTGCATGAAAGCTGTATTCAGGATGGTTAAGTCTGCATGAAAACTGTAAGAAATAAACGACAAAAGAAAAATTGCACACCTAAATGCCCTGTTTAAAAACTATACTCAAGACCTGGTCTTCGTTGAACTAGTTTGATTACACAAAAAATATGGGGCAATACTAAAACGCGAATTTAAAAATAAAAAGGTATCCTGGCAGATTAACAATATAAAATAGATATGATAATTGGTCTTTTGGATTTTAAATTTTGCTTACAGGATGGATTTACGTGCACAAATCTTGAAGTTTATGTGCAGAATCAACTGTACTCTTTCCCTGACATGGCATATATTATTTCACTTCAAGCTTTAAGCATTCAAAAAAAAAACTTTTGTGTACTTAGGTTGGTCGGGCTTATGTACTGCTTGATTGATTAAAAACTAACCATATGACGGCACTTCCATGAAAATGATATTGTAGTGACACAAATCATGTAGGTTACTTTGTCTGTTGTTGCCAAACTATACTTTTCCAAGACATCCTAAGTATTTGAATATGTTGAGCATTGGCCTTAGGCCCTTAGCAAAAATTCAGCATATTAAAATAAAAGTATTGAAAGCAATCATCGTGCTTCACAGATCACCCAAATTACAGGGTATTCTCTATATTCAGTATTTGACTATACGAAATAACTCTAGCAGGCAACGATTAGTAGGAGTTCGGGACTTAAAAATTTCGTACTGGAGATGCATGTACAAACAAGTGAATTCATAAAGATGCTGAATACAAAGACGACTTGCCAGACAATCATCTCAAACAGCATAGGATCCCAAGATGGGAGGTTCTCATCAGCATGCCTGTCAAAGCATTTGAGCATCATAATCTGTTTCACATTCTAAGGCATCAGAAATTTACACAACCTCTAATGCAGTATGATAGCCAAACTCTTAATTGAAACAAGCCTATTATGTTCTTCTTCATTTTTGGAATTTCCAAAAATATGCCGATCGTAACAAACTAGCACCATAACTGCAGGAAGGAGTCGAACATTTGATGTTAATATTTTATCTTTGGGTAGCCATAGAGGTGATTTAACTAAAAGAGAGTATAATTACAAGAAGTTCGGCAAAACTATGACTTCAAGTGTTTGGAAGAGAGAACCAAGGCTCTGACAGACTAGTCAAAATGTCTTGAAGAGTGATAGTCATCAGATCAATTGTGTTTCTTGAATCTCAGATGAACCAAAAACCTTCGTATGCCTAGTGAGTATAGGACTCACAGCCTAAAGTGAGCAAACATTGACTTCGGCCCAAACAAAGAGAAATTATATATGTTTATTTGGTATATAAGCAAGCAAGTGCGCACACAAAGATATGTACATATGTGCCAATTGCAATCTACAAAAGCAAAATTCACACTTGAAAACTATGTCCTAAAGGGAAACAATATCGTCTACATAATAAGAAATAAGACATACCAATCTTTGCCTCAGATGCAGAGGATAGAAATACAGTTGCATCTGGTTCTTGAGATGCATAGATCACCATTTCGTATGACATTCCTACCATACAATACATAAAATAAGTATAATGATACAAATGGCCAAAGGAAAAGAAAACAACAAAAAGCTTTCCCTCTATGGTATGTCACAAACAAGGATTTACTTATACCTGATGAACTTTCAAAAGTAGCTAATTGTCCCTCATGATGCAACTTAATGACACTTCTTGGCCATCAAAATCAGCATCCTGGAATCCCAAATCACAATATAAAGGTGAATATTCTAAACTAAAATGGTGTAATTAATTCCAAAAATACTTGCACAAACTGATAGATCGTTAACTGAGAACTAACAGAAACCCCTTACTTGTTTATCTGGCCACTGGATAAGCCAAAGCTCCTGCGAATCTGACAAAGGGATTTCCAGAAGTGGGTCTTTGACATCCTCTTGAAATTCGTTTGCTGGTTTACATTCGTCAACAGCCTCCATTTTAATGAAACCTAAACAACCAAGAAATCCAACACTTAAGTTATAAATTCCATATTTATGTAACAACAGAAACAGTATATTGAGTTTAGTCAGAGAGAGAAAGAGAGGAAGACTTAAAAATAATATTTATGTAACAGGTCGCCCTGGTGTATCCAGTAATGGCAATTGTTTGGATACAGTAAGTAATGAAGGTCTATTCATAAAGAAGACATGTACATGTCATGAGCTGTGCCTCTGCTTAATTGATTAGAATGGTTACTTCTCAATCTTTTTCACAATATTGCAAGATGTTCTATCTTTAAACTATCTGGTGTTCCCAGTATATCCTACTGTCTTTCACAAACACATCGAGCACCTCCTAATTCAAGACATACTAAAATGTAAACATTTATATGCTTAGCAAGGGACAAAGCTTCAGAAGTATCAAACCTAAATTCTGTAGTTCGGTCAACCAGCCTAAGATCCTCTGATAAGGATCCAGTGATGGTAAGAAAGGGCAACTGATGTCACACCTGCTGACTAGAGAGAGATTTCAGAAATCAATTTACTGATCAAATACATCCAACTAATACTAATAAACAACAACAGAAATACCTTAATTCAAACCCTCTATCATTCTTCTTAACTTCCTATTAGTTTTAACAATGAACGAACAACAATGCAACATGGTTTTCGCAGTTGGTTGTTCTAATATCGTAAAAGATAAAGTTCAAAAAGAAAACATGCGAGATGAGTGAAATAGGAATCTCAGTATAGCAAGTTATCGTAGAACAATGGTAACCTAAGTTATAATTTCATACTGAACATGACAACATGTTGAAATTATTCATGTTGCAAAACATATCGCCAACGATAATTACAGTACAGGGATCATTCAGAGCAGCAGAAACCAAAAAACTAAACCAGTTGCTGCTTATGATGATTGTACCAAGATAACAGATTAAAACTATCTGCTGCTACTTCAATTTGTACAAGATATATTATAAATCCCGATAAAGCTATCTGCTGCCAATTTTAGTTTAAGCAACTCCAAAAGGGGAATCCACCCATAAAAACTAGAGCCAAGTAATTTACTCTTTCTTATTTTCAAATACCAATATTGACCGTATAACAATTTTTGGGTCATGAATTGTTAAGTATCACATACTTAACAATGCTAGATAGATCCCTGTTTTTTTCAGATTGAATTCAGCAAATCGAAATCAAACACTAAATTTCAAAATGACAGTTAAAAGAATATCATCTGAGAACGAAGAATCGAATAGGTAACTTAGAAGGTTATGGGTCTAGGACTACTAGGAAAGCTCTCCGTTTCACATAATTTTTCACGCTCATACTACTCAGACATTTTTATGTTCTAATACAAGAGCACAAGTTTGTTGAAGTCAGGATTACATTTATCCTTTAAGACTAAATCATAAAATGCGCAACAAAACGTTCGAAGAATAATTAAATTTTCCCCCTGCTGCCTGCATATGACAAATTTTTCCTTGCAAAGAAAAATTAGTTACCTATTCATAGATATGTCGTCATGGGCGTAATGCGCCGCGCGGCGTCGGGTGTAAAATCCCGAGCCGCAGCGTAGAACAACAATTCCCACATAGGTTTTTATATAAATGGTGGAGTAAATGTTATGTTCTTGACATAACTGATAATTAGCTTAGATTTTCTAAAATCTTAATGAAAAAGATTTGCAAAAGGATTTGGAAAGATTTTTTCCTTTACTATTGTTGAAGTAATTAACAGAAACAGCTAGGAATGATCTGTTTCTTAACATAATTAGCTTAGAGTTTTAAAATATTAATGTATGACTTGATGAAAAAGATTTTCCAAAGATTTTGGCAATATCTTTTTTCCTTTTCTGGTAAAAAATGCCATTTTGGCGCCCAGCAAACTGGCGCCTTGGCCTGAGCGCCTAGAAAGGCGACGTCTGGGCGCCACTTTTTGAAGTGGCATCTCCTTACCCACTGCGAGGCGCCCAAGTTCAATATAAGACCACTTTGGCGCCTAGGCGACGCCTTTGACAACATAGATTCATAGCATTCTCCTACTGAGCATCAACAGTATAAGGATAATAAATTTAAAAATTAAGCAAGCGACACACTTTAAGTCACTGTGGATATTGCAATTTCCCTCCCTCCCTCCCTCCTCCGATTCTTCCTTTTCTTTCTTTGGTTGAATACTATCTACTCCTATTATTGTACTACTAACACATTCCTTGAACTGAAAGGATTTGAAGAAAAACCCGTTATATACAACCAATAAAAGATTCAAAGAAAAACCTTCCCTCCCTCATCACCCCCTTCACATACCATGACAAGGTTAAAAGTGTTCGCTATTTTTTATGAAATTTACTGACTAAATAACATAGAATTTTCTGTTATTTCTTATTCGAGCACTATATTTTTTCACTTGAACTAATTTGGCAACCTAAGTTCTAATTTGAACTTAGTTATCGTAGAACAATGGTGACCTAAGTTCTAATTTCATACTGAATTTTTTTCTGCAAGACACAGTCAATACCAGATGTCTTGGTTAGTTTCATGGAATATATGTACCTAATAACTTTACAAGCGGGTAAAATGACACACACAGAATAACATTCAAACCCAGGAATAGAAACACACTAAATTTCAAGTACCAAAAAGCTGAAAAAGAACAAGACAACATGGTTGAAATAGTAGGACGTCAAATTTTACCCAATTTTTAACACCCAAGTAGCAACCGAACTCTAAATTTCATAAAATCAATTCCCCTAATCAAATACTACTACTAACTAGAGCAAAATCAGTAGATGATATGCTTGATTTTACTTATTGTAACTAGATTTAGTCAGTCATGTTGTGTTGTTTCGAAGGATTAAGCAATTCCTAATAAGTTATGAAGTAATTCATCTACCACCTTTCTTCATACAGTAAGACATGTATTTATGTAACATCCAGTAACAAAACCATAATCTTAGACATGTATACTATACAGTGAGACAATTATGTATGTAAGTTCTGAAGTAATTAACAACAACAAAAAAAACCTAGTTTACAAAACTTTATCAATTCCCCTAATCAAATTACAGAAAAAATCAACAAAAACAACAAAAAACCCTAATTAGACAGATAAAATTGGAAAAAATTAGAACCCCAAGTTGCATATGCTGGTGTTAATGCAAGATCAGAGACTGCTACTAACACGCAAGATCAAATCCATTCAAATCATCATTAGGGTTTAGAAATCATACCTCTGTTTCATCTGATTCTTCCCTTTAACTATCTTCATCGCGTCTAAAGTTCAACAAAATCTTCGATTTCTTCTTAGTTCAACTAAATCTTCGATTTCTCTACCGATTTCCAGAGATCGAAAGGGGGGAATAGAGAGAACATGAAGAGAAAGGGAGGGAAGAAATGAAACCCTCACTTCTCTTGGGGGAAAAGAGAGAACATGAAGAGAAAGGGAGGGAAGAAATGAAACCCTCGCTTTTCTATATTCTTTTTATTATACAAAACGTATATCTGAAATTTCGCAGTTTTTCTTTTATCTCAATCGTAGATAAAAACATGGGTGATGAATGGTTAGATATAAAGTGATGATGGATAGTACAAACATTACACTAATTCCCAAAGCTGACAACCCAACAAAACCATCCCAATTCGGACCTATAAGCCTCTGCAATGTCAGTTACAAAATCATCTCAAAAATCCTAGTCAACTGTTTACGCCCTCTCCTTCCACTCTTAATAAGTCCATATCAAAGTGCCTTTATCCCTAAGAGATCCATACTTGATAACATCAAAATTGCCAGTGAGCTATTTCATCACATCAAAAACCCCAAAATAGCTCTCAAACTTGACATCTAAAAAGCTTATGATAGCCTGGACTGGGGATTCATCAAAAAAACTTTTACAAAACTAGGTTTTTCATCAATATTTGTGGAATATATCATGCTCTGTATCAAATCGGTAACTTACTCAATCAACATCAATGATACACCGTATAGATTCATTACTCCTACCAGAGGCATTAGACAAGGTGATCCCATATCTTCTTACATATTCATTATATGTGCGGAAATTCTATCAACAAATCTTGCCAAACTGGAGGCAAAAAAACCGGTTCAGGGAATACGGGTATCAAAAAAGGCACCTCCCATCCTACACCTAATGTATGCAGATGATTTGCTCATCACATACACCGCTACTCAGGAAAGTAACAAACACCTTCAGAGAATTCTTCAATCATACGGCTCTTCAGCTGGTCAAATTATCAACGCAGCAAAATTAACCATCATTCACCACCCAAGACTACAACAACAACACATAGATACTCTTCACCATTTCGTCGGCATGCCAACCACATCAATCCCGCCTACATACTTATGAGTTCAATTCAAACACGGGAGGACCTCACGTCACATCTTCGAACCACTACTCCAGCGATTAGCACGCAAAGCTCAAGGATGGATCACAAAATGCCTTACCCCTGCAGGCAGACTAGTTTAATATAAACCTCCTTAACACCAACCTCAAATCACCTCATGCAAACACAGCTTTTCCCAACCCATGTTCACAATCAAATTGATCGAATCACTAGGAATAATTTCTGGGGTCACGACTCTTCGGTCCGAAAACTTCACTCATTAGGATGGAACAAGCTAAACAAGCCAATGTCGGAGGGAGGGTTGGGCATCAAGAAGAGTAGTCATCACAATAAAGCTCTTTTCATGAAATTTTTTTTGGACAATTCAAGACCAGCCATATTCCATTTGCTCAAGCCTCTTTAACGAGAAATACCTCCACCATCAGCCTATATTACAAGGTACAATTTCAATACCCTGTACTGCAAGCCCTCAATGGAAAAAAAATGGCATCTCTCATACCTACTATCAAAAATCATATATTTCACCAAATAAGAAATGGTTTAGATACCCATATCCAAGCTAATTGGATACCTCACTTTCAAAACCTTGATCCAATCCAATGCGACCCTATTTAATATGTCGCAGAATTAATCGACCCTATCTCCCGTAACTGGAATCACGATCAGCTAAACATCCTACCCAACATTTCCACCCAACATTTCCACCCAACATATTATCAATATCCACCTTCCCTTAACAACATCTCGGACAAAATTATTTGGCCGCACTCTAAATATGGTAAATACACCACAGCATCCGGGTACAGCTGTCTAATCCAACAAGAAAATAGCTCTCTCCCACAACCTCACCCTCAACCCCTTACAAACATAAAATTCTTATGGACCTTACCGTGTCCTCCAAAAATACAGTTTTTCTTGTGGAAAGCTATAAATGAAGGTTTGCCAACCTTCTCTCTGCTCCATCATATCAATCTCTCAACTTCCAACATCTGCCTTGTTGTAGCTCTGAGCCTGAAACAACCAATCACATGTTGATTCATTGTCCAGTGGCCATGTCTACTTGGACCACCCTTTCTAACCGCATATAACCAAACCAACCCCAAGGTAACCACCAACCAATTACCATAAACCACCAAACAACCATTTCTCAATTACTGCAATCTCGAGGTAATACCTCTTCTATCACCTCCTATTGTTTCCTCTTGTGGTCTATATGGACAACTAGAAATGATCTCGTATTCAATCAGACACACTCCACCCATGACGACATCCTTGCAAGATCTTTCGCACAACAACATGAATTTGAATGGGCAAAATTAACCTCCCCTCCAGTACTCCCCGGGGAGCTTCCTTGCAGATTGACAACAAACATAACAAAATCTTCTACAACCATTCAAGTGGGTTGGAGTATCCCAACATCAGACTGGTTTAAAATAAATACCGATGGTGCGACTAGAGGCAACCCGGGAATAGCGTGAGCAGGATTCATATGCAGGAACTCAAACATGCACACGGTTTTGGCTATTGCACAACCTCTTGGTATAACCACATCGCTAATGGCCAAACATGGGCCGCAGTGATAGCAACCAGAGCAGCAAATGAAAGAAATTGGACTAAAGTAATATTCGAGACGCACTCCGAAAATCTCGTGCATTTCATTAAAACTCCAAAGGAAGCTCCATGGACGATATCATACATCGAATACGTCAAATCCCATGTTGTGTTATTCAACATAATTATAGAGAAGGAAACCAAGCAGCGTATGGACTAGCAAACTTTGCAGCCGAGGGCAGCCAAGAGGGAAACCTAGCAACATGAATTTGGGAACAGACGAATCCGGCTTTTCTTAACCAAATTCTTTTGAGCGACTCTATGGGAATCACATTCCCACGTGTAATAACAATTTAGTTGGTTTTTTAATTAATGCATGCTTTAAAGAAAAATAAAGTGACGGTGGATCTTAATAGAATTTTGGATGGAAGGTTAGCAATTATCAAAATAATGGGTGTACTTTAACAATTACTAATCCCACGTAGTGTATTCTATCAAAATTCCCTTAAATTAAATGAAGGGCAAATTAATAAAATGACCTGCTTTTATACCCCTAATTAATAAACCGGCCAGTTTTTTAAAATCTTATATAAAGTGGCCTTTCCGTTAATTATTTAACCTGGACCCACCACCGAGGTCAAACACGTTGATTTAGTCAATCATGCATATCAAAATTACAAGTGTATCCTTACTAGATTATTCTTCTCCTCTCTTCTTTTCTCCGCCCTCCCATTTCGTGCGTTTCCTCTCTTTCTTTCTCTTTCACATTTTCTTCATAGCAACCAAAAACCAGACCCCAAACTTCATATCCGCGACAAAAACCAAACCCTCCATGAAAAAAATGTTATCAATTTGCTTAGTTAACGATTCTACTTCAAAACCTTTCTTTAAAACATCTTCCTCTTTTCAAAGATTCTCGTTTTTAAGCTTTATTAGGTGATGTTAGGGTTGATTCAAAATTTGTTTATTGTTTGTAAATCAAATTTGTAACTAGTTTTTTGAAATTCCATCAATTTGGGATGATGGATTTGTATTAATTCAAGTTATACATGTTTATTTGAGTTAAATTCATTAAAATTAGGTTTTTGAATGTTTATTTTGGGGTTTTCCTTAATTGGCCGACTGTTAAGGAGGCCTTATATAGGGTGACTCCATTGGATTTTGTCCGTCACACTTTCATGGTCCTTAAAATTGGATTTTAAAAAAAAAATCGAAATTGATCGTTTCTCGATCGTTTTCTTTCGGATTTTTTGCAACAAAGAGCTCTTATTCGTTATCTTTATCATAAATTGAAAGAAAATCCGAAAAATATCATCGATGATCAAAGAATTTCAAGATTGAAATTTCAATTAAAAAAAAAGTTTTCTTAAAATTTCAATTTTTCGATTTTTATTAATTTTTGATCGTTATTATTCAAATTTATTCCATTGTATGGTAAATTGTAGTTATAATTTATATGGGTTAAGAGAAATTCCGAAAATTTTGATCAACAACCGAAGATTTACGAGTTTCAAACTTAACCCAGAAAACGGGTCACCATCGGGTTAAATCGCGGGCGAAGAAGAAAGAGTCCATGGATCTTTTTATAACACTTATAAATGTTGCTTCGTGACAGGGTTCTCTGTTGCTAAAGACTTTAGAAACATTTTTTTTCGTTGCTAAAAGTGGCTATCTCCTCATAGATCTTTTTGGAACGTTAATAAAGTTGCTATTTGGGACAGACTAAATGTTTATTTTCCTGTTAAGAGTGATCTTGGTTATCAACAAATGCTTAGCAAGATATATATACATCTAAATTTTGTTTCGGTCGCCAAATGAAAGATATTAGTTAAAACTGTTTCAAAACAAATTTGCTTCGGAATTTCGGTCGGCCACCCACATTGCTACAGCAGTAATCTAGTTAGGGTTCTTGACAAATTTGGGTTTTTAATTTCTGAAATTCATTTGAAGTTACGATGGAGATACAAATTGACTAAGAATGATGTGCAATATTGGGAAGAAAAATTGAAGTTGCGGTGAATCGGTGATGGATTTATGATGCTGACAAAGAAGAGTTTTAAGTGAATTTATTTTTTAATGGCTGCAATGGCAATAAGAGGCAACTTTGCCGCCTGCTAGCCATGAGTGCAAACTTGTAATGGGAAATAGTATAGTTGTTTTTCTTGGGTTTGGTTGGAACCAAAAATACAGGGGAGCAAAGAAGTTCTGTTGTTGTTGGTTTCAAGTATTAAATGAGTAAATTAAGTGAATTGGAAGGATGGGTGTGATATAGATTTTAGTTGTAAGAGTCTTGATCTTATTGTTGTTGTGAAATCAACAAATTAGTTGGTCGAATGGATGAGATTAATCTTATTTTTTATTTTTATGAGTTGGAATGAGTTACAAATGTGATTGTTGTTGAGTTTGGAAATTGTTGCAGTAAGAAGACACAAATGGTATTAGATATCAGCAACATACTCATGTTTGTATCACCAGCCCAACGTACACCAAGTGTTTGATAAAATGCCCAAACCATCAAGCTTACTTCTACCTGGTTTATTTGGCAGTGGCTTCTAGAAGTTTTTGGCATCAAATGGGACACGAAACTTTTGATAGGAGTCTGAAAATGAACGAGTTGTGGATGGATATGAGTTAGAAGAGAATTTGGATGAGATTCTTTGCCGGAAATCAGTAAGAACGAGTTATTATCAGAGGAACAAGTATGTTGATTGAGAAGCGAACAATTGGAAACAATTAAATTTTTAGGGGCTTTTTAGTCTTTTTCTAGCGACGATAACTGACAGATGTCCACTTAACGGTTGTTACCCGTTTTTTTGAATAAAACGGGATAGAAATGTCAAACTCGGCCACTTTGTATAATGATTCGAAAAAACGGCTAGTTTCTTAAATATAATTCAAAAAGTTGGCCAGTTTATTAAAAAGCCCAATGATGAACGCCACTATTTCCACTTTACTAATATTTTATTTATCGGCTTCGCGTTTCCCCAAAGGGACTGCATCTACAGCTCAGCTTTAAAATCTCAATTGTAGAAATTACTGCACTCCAGGAATATTTTGTATTATAAATGAACTCTCAAATAGTCAAATGTGCTTAAAAACAAAAACAAAAAACTCTCTAAATGTGTTGAGCCCTAAAAGGAAATCCACCGATTAAGGTACAGTCGCGTTCCTTACGTCTCTTGAATCTCTCAAGACTCTACGCAATTGATTCCCTTAGCTGATGTCCCCCACAACTAAGAGTTGCTTCAACCCTCAATTGAATACTTTAAACCAAATCTGCCTCCCACAGATTAAGCCTATAATTGATTTCCTGATTTACGATCTAAACGGATGATCAGATCAAACGATAGATCCAGGTGATGGAAATCTATAGAAATTTAGACAAAAGTCTGGCTATCCTAAAAATCCGGACTTATGCAACCCGAAGTGCAACCTATATTATTATTCGCCTCACAAGTATAAAACTTACGGAATCAACAAAGTATGAGACGAAGAGACTCTGTTGATTACTATCCATCTTGATCGTTGGAGCAAGCTCTACAAACAATCAAGATCAGGATACTCAAGTTATCAAGATAAAATATAACTTGACCTGGCTTCACGAATCCCTGTGAAGTCTTTATAGCCGCTAAACCATGAAAGTGTTTTTGGAGAGAAAGACTCTAGATACAACTAGTAAAAAAGCGGGGGTCTAACAACCAAACCCAATATTTTATTTAGGCAATATGTATGGACTAATTCCAAGAGAATCAACTAGACAGTCAGACTCAATCAAGGAAAATATATCCAAGAGTTATATCTTTATTTCTCAATGTAATCAGCAAATCAAATAGATAGAAATCCGCGAGCCTAATTATTATGAGAAACAACTTGAACGGTACCAAAAACCAATGTTCAAGTGTCAATCAATTTCAATCAACAACCAAAGGTTGGATTTACCAATTGATTGAACTACGCACAACCTGTGATATTTCAATTATATAGAAAATATAATGCGGAAAAGAAATAACACATACACCAGAAGTTTTGTTAACTAGGCAACCGCAAATGCAGAAAAACCCCGGGACCTAGTCCAGATTTGAACACCACACTATATTAAGCCGCTACAGACTCTATCCTACTACAATATAACTTCAGATTTGAATGTAGTTGAGCCCTAACCAATCTCACACTGATTAAGGTACAGTCGTGTTCCTTACGTCTCTGAATCCCAGCAGGACTCTACGCACTTGATTCCCTTAGATGATCTCACCCACAACTAAGAGTTGCTACGACCCAAAGTCGAAGACTTGATAAACAAATCTGTCTCCAACAGAAAATTCTATTTGAATAGATAAATATGTCTCCCACAGAAATACCTACGAAGGTTTTATTCCGTCTTTTGATAAATCAAGGTGAACATGAACCAATTGATAATCCAGTCTTATATTCCCGAAGAACAGCCTAGAAATATCAATCACCTCACAACAACATAACTATATGGTAGTAGAACAAGTTATTGAAGAATCACAAAGAATGAGACAAAGAGCTTTGTGATTACTTTTTATATCTTACCTATCGGAGATAAATCTCAAGCAAATCTCAGAGAAGATATAATACTCAATACGATAGAAAAAAGTAAGATCATAACACGCAACTATAGAGAAAATAGTTGGGTCTGGCTTCAGAATCCCAATGAAGTCTTTAAGTCGTTAACTTATAATAGTTTTAGGAAAAACCTAGGTTAAAGGAGAATCGACTCTAGTCGCAACTAGTATCACACAGGAGGTGTGGGGATTAGGTTTCCCAGTTGCTAGAGTTCTCCCTCATATAGTCTTTAAATCGGGGTTTGATAACTTTGGGACAAAGCAATCAATATTAACCGTTAGAAACGTGTATATTGAGTTGGCTCAATAACAATTACCGAAGTTAGCCATAAGAACACTTTTGTATTAACCATGTTCATCTTAACACTTCTAGATCAATTGATAATCAAATGAATCTAACTGTGTTACTCATAGAGTTGATCAATTGTTTATATTCTCATAGAAGTATACAAGACACAATTGAAGCAAAATCGGATTGATTCAAAAGAATCAGTTCACGAACATTTTAGCCTCGGTTTGCATAGATTGCATTCCTTATTATATAAATGTATTTGTTCATGAGTATGAAATCATACTTAACCGATTTAAGAACTTGAACCACTTAAGTTTGCAAACGGGTACGCAAACTTAAGTTCCGGACATTGGTCAAAAGCCGACAGTTTGTAAACGGGTACGCAAACTTTAGACCCTGACCAAACTCAGTTGAAACCATTTGCGAACGGGTACGCAAACTTGCTTCCTAGACTTCAATAGTTAAATCAGTTTGCGAATGGGTATGCAAACTTAAGTACCATGACTTAATAGTTGAATAAGTTTGCGAACAAGTATGCAAAGTTCCGGTCCTGAATTCCGACAAAATAGTTTGCAAACTAAGTACACAAACCGTAATGCATCCAGACATGGATTTTAGCTCTTAAATCCAATTTCAATCATTGAAACATTCTTAGAAGACGACAATAGTTGTCTCACACAAACTATTAGCTTAGAACATAACCTAATCAAGTATGCAAATGGGTACGCATATATAAGTGGCCGGACTAAGTTTGGGTTCGCCAGTACGCGAACGGGTACGCATACCAACAAACTCAGTTGAACTCCGGAACTTGGACTTATGCCAGTACGTGAACGGGTGTGCATACTTAGTTCATGGACTTTCATTCACCAATCAGTACGCGTATGGGTACACATACCATGGTTCTCGGACTTGGAATAACTTGCAACAGTTAGCATACAAGTACGCATACTATGTTATATCCAATCATGGTTAATTTGTTCTAAACTCTCATTTCAGTCATTGAAACATTCTTTGAAGATGGGAATAGCTGTCTCACACAAACTATTAGCTTCGAAGCTATTTTCAAGTGATCGAATGATCAATACGAAATATTCAGAGTCTACATCAAATGACTATCTCACACAAATCATGTAAGATGTTACCAGGTGATTTTCACATGATCATCTTTTGACTTTCGTCAAGAATACTGATGAACGTAGTTAAAGCAAAAAACTTTCCAACACATATTTTGAGAAAGATGTAAGCGAATTAAACTCAGCTCGAAATATCAAATGTGTATAATGTAAAGTCTATATAGCTATACGATTTTGTCTCAATAGGAGATAGAATAAAATAGACTTCTAAGTGATAGATGAGTTCAAGTCTCCACATACCTTTTGTTGATGAAGTTCCACAAGCTCCCCTTAGTAGTTATTCGTCTTCAATCGATGAACGTCGTGAAGTCTAAAGCTCAACTACACATTTTATCCTAATCCGAGACATAACTATAAGTAGACTAGAAATCAAGACTTATAATTTTGACAACTAAACTTGACAAAAAAGCTTGAGATAGCAACGCTTGCGAGTTCGACCGAGCAATTCTCTAACAAATAGGACACACCAAAAAGTAGAGTCGGGATTCAAAAATCCAAGTTGCCAGGTGTTCCCCTTATATTAAGGCTGTCAATGGTTCCAGATCCTACCGGGTACCATACTACCCGGACCCTATTATTTTTACCGGTTCCGGGTCCGGTTCCAAAATTATTGGATCCAGAACCGGACATGTTAAAACAACTAGATACCCATCGGTTCCGAGTAATTAATGGGTAATTCAAGATCAATTTATCACACAATGCAAATACACATATCAACCGAAATCTCTGATAGTAATCATTGTATACAGACTAAGTTCGAAAAACAAAATAAATTCTCAAATAAAAGAACATGAATCAAAGATTGAAACCAAACTTATTAATTAAAAATAACAAAATAACTGTATCATATAATTTAGCTTTAGTGACCGTGGAAATAATAATACAATTGAATCGTCTAATATCCGAGCTACAAATATGAAAAGCCTAAACCGGCAAAAAAAAATCAAGACAAGACCCACTTGTATATTCCAATTCTTTAATTGGTTTTGCT
The DNA here is from genome assembly GCA_023531295.1 of Papaver armeniacum. Lineage (NCBI taxonomy): Eukaryota > Viridiplantae > Streptophyta > Magnoliopsida > Ranunculales > Papaveraceae > Papaver > Papaver armeniacum. The sequence continues at coordinate 23,255 of JAJJWW010017775.1, forward strand.
CCTTCAGATTTTTGCAACGTCTAGAAAATATGGTACTAGTGGTTTATCTTCTACTCAATTAAGAGTTATTTGTTTGATCGAGATAGTGGACTGCCAGTTAATCATGTAGTATCAAATGAGTGAGGGAGATTTAAAAATAAAGATCACTGAGATTGATAGATCTTGTATATGTACATATTTAATTTCTTTGAGCTAGGGTAAGATGAAAAGAAGTATAATGAGTGAGATGCGGCTCAAAGTTGAGACGTAGGTAAGACAATCAAGATCACAAAGAACTATGTTGAGTGGCTAAATTGACCTTCATATTTACAATTATGTCGGGTATGAAAAACAATAATGGGTCCAATATTAGGACCCATACCCGGACCCATAACACCCGGTTCCGGTTGACAGCCCTACCTTATATAGACTTCAAAGCATAAGTTGCTTTAGGTTTAAGCTAAGATAGCTTTGGAACCAAGGAAACAATATCCACCGTTAGATGAAAGCTTTGAATCTTAATCACATACACAAGATATATACTATGGTTAGGTAAACCATAACCGAACTATGTATAAAGACTATGTTCAACATGGTTAGACAAAACTAGCCGATTTGAACTTAAAAGCTTAACACTCATTTTCATCTTCACTAAGACATTGATATGGAGTCACAATCATGTGATCAATTGAGTCTAGTGTTAATTAGAGAAAATATCAAATGGAAATTACTTCATAGAAATAATTTAATCGCAATTGAATCATGATCGACATAGTTTGTAAATGTACAAGGTACAATTACTTGAATTGTTCGTGAATCGGCTAAGTCATAGTACGTGGGCTGGCTTGCAAACTCATATGCAATTACCGAGTTTCGGAGTCAACATAACTTTTCAGTTCATAAACCGGTTTGCACACTTATGCAATTACCATGTTCTGGACTCTTACAGAACTTTTTAGTTCACATACCGATTTGCAAACTTTGACCCAATTCAAAGTTCCGGAGTCTACAGAACTTTTTTGTTCATGTACCGGTTTGCAAACTCTTAGACCTTTGCTGGTTCCGGAGTTCACAGAACATTCATCTTGCTTACCGGTTTGGGTACTAACCTGGTTCTAGAACATGGAACTGTTTTGGATCGCAAACCGGTTTGATTAGTTTAACCCGATTCCGTTACCACAGTTCCACAATTGTTTGTATACGAATATATAAACTTATCTGGATCACAGAACAAACATATTTTTCCCATGATGTACATACAAATATGCATATCACACAAATCTGAAAGTCGATATATAGCTACTCCGCTATGTGTACGAATACATGTAATACGACTTCAGACATATAACAGTTTTCTCAGTTTGTAGCCTGCGATCTTTCCTCATTAAGTCTGTTATTCTCTTCCATAAGTGCAGCATTTTGTCGCATGAGGTTTGCCCTTTTTTCAGTTATTTCTCCCTCCCTTTGTCTTTCTTCCATTAGCCTTCTTCTCAATTCCACGGTGGTCATGTTATCTTCATTACCTGGTGTTTGTAGGTGAAAATGGTTTCTGCTGATTTCGGTAATTTTGGGTTTACGGGTGAGAAACAATTTAAACCCTAAACAATGTACTGCAAGGGAGTACTTTAGATTCGAGAGTCAATCTGTACAAGTCCGGCCTAAACCAAGAAATGACCGTTCCAGACTTGCTTCGGTCACAAAGTGAAGGAGAATGGGTTGGTTTTGGGGAGGGAAGCAAGGAAAGTGATGAGACCAGAATAGTTGATTCTGGAAGAGTATTTATGTTACTACGAATTGTATCAGAAAAGTGGGAAGGCTAACAAATGGTAAGCTAGCAAGTATTTTCTGAGTGTTGTCTATTCCCGAATGAACTTGTTGTTCTGTGGAAATAGGTAAGACCTATTTATACAAGTCGAAGTGAAACGTACCCTGGTCTCATTAAGGAATGGAAAAATGGGTAAGTAAATGGGAGGAGGTGGTAACCGTATGCATGGAATTTAATGTTCCATAAAATCGTTAACGCATGGAATTGATGTTTCATAAAAATATTAACGTATGGAATTGATGTCCCATGAACGTTTCACTTTTAACTCCCGTATTTACTAACCGCCTCACCCTTATGAAACTTCCTTATGACGGGCGTAGTGTACGCCGCATGTCAGAAACCGCCAAACCAATACCCAAAGAGGATCCCCGGTTTGTGATATGTGTTGATGTCTCGAATGTTTTTGTGGAAAACATGTAGCATAGGGTTATTGCACGGCAAGTCGAGATCGGGAGACTTGGTAGCTTGGTGACCTTCGATTTGTCGAGATTTTGTATATTAAGAGGAAAGGTAGCCGTTGATCTTTGCACGCTTTCGTTCGTTGGTGGCCGCATAGGGAAAAGCATGGTGGCGCTGACTAGGTTAGCATGTCATTGGCATGGCATGGTAGCGCGGTTAGGTTGGCATGCCATTGGCGTGGCATGGAGGCGCGACTAGGTTGGCATGCCATTGGCATGGCGTGGTTTGGCGTGGCCAAACTTAGGTTTTCGGGCTAAAGGTTACCATGCGTCGTCTGGTAACCTTGGAGGGCTAGGATTTTCTCCTGGGATTGAAGGGGGACCGTCGATTGTCGCACACCTTCGTTTTGGTAGCCGCGTAGGGAAGGCCAGCAAGGTGGCGCGGCTAGGTTGGCATGGGGCCATGGCAAGGTGCGTTTGGCATGGCGTGATTGGTGTGGCTGGCATGGTTTTCCTTTGGCACAGGGGTGCGGCTAGCATGGTTGGCATGCCTTGGCGCGGTAGGCGTGGCTGGCATGGTTTGCCATTGGCACAGGGGTGCAGCTAGCGTGGTTGGCATGCCTAGGCACGGTAGGTGTGGATGGCATGGTTTGCCATTGGCACAGGGGTGCAACTAGCATGGTTGGCATGCCTAGGCGCGGTAGGTGTGGCTGGCATGGTTTGCCATTGGCACAGGGGTGCGGCTAGCATAGTTGGCATGCCTTGGCGCGGTAGGTGTGGATGGCATGGTTTTCCATTGGCACAGGGGTGCAGCTAGCATGGTTGGCATGCCTTGGCGCGGTAGGTGTGGATGGCATGGTTTTCCATTGGCACATGCGGTGTGAGAATTAGGGTTTTGGCCTGTCGAAACCCTAATTAGCATTAAAAAGGTACCACGATAATTTTCTTGCAGACAAATTAAAGGGTTCAATAAATGTGCTTGGTTTGGACATTATTACTCAAGTTCGTGGACGTCATTGTCTCGACTAGGGTTTTAAGATTTTACCCCTAAGCTAAAATCACCATCAACATTAAGACACCTGCTTAGTTCGGAACAGGTGCCTTGTTGCGAGGTAAGCATATGATGGTGACAGACAAGGACGGAATCAAGACGTAAATCATTGCACAAATGGTCGGGGAAAATCCGACTAACCTTTTTGAGAGGTGAAGAGAGTTTTGCTTCCGTGTTGGCGGCCCCGCATAAGTTGTATTGGGGATGCGGGCCCAGGTGGAGGGGTGAGACGAAAGTTCTTTGGCTTGGTGCGGACGTACATCACCGAGGCAAAGCGGGGCATCTTGGAAGGCAAAGCGTAGCGGATGGCTTGGCATGTGGGGCCAAGAGGTGGCGTGGTCTTAGGAAGGCAAGCATGGTGGATGGCTTGACACGGTTGCTATTTGTGGAAAGGAGAGTTCATGATCCCACATTTGGCAGCCTTGCATAGATCTTATTCATGTAGACTGTAAAGCGGTGAGGTGAGAGGCGTGACTTAATCTGGCTTCTCATCATCTTGGCTGGGTTGAGGAACATCATAATGTTGGCTCGACGAGTTGTTGGTGTCGGCGTGGCAAGCCATGGCATGGACAACCTGGCATGATAGGGCCTGCGATAATGGAGTGGACGACTTGGAATGGTACGGCCATGGCAAGGCGTGGTCCGGTGAGGCGAGGTGTGCACAGCTTGGGGAGGCAAAGCATATCGGACAGCTTGGCGTGTGGGGGCAAGGCACGGCATCAGCGGTCTTGGGCGTGGAAATTGGTCTTTGCGGGACCGGTTTCCTCTTTTCCTTTCTTGGCTCAAAATAGGAAATCATTTCCTTGTTCAAACTCCCACGTACCATGTATATATAAAAGGAGGGTCGGCTTCTCTTTCGTTTCACGCCTATTTTTTTTTATCCCAGCCGTGTGGTAGCAGTAAAGCAAAGCGGACAAGCAAATCCCATGTATGCCTTCCAATACTTCTTCTTTAACTTGTTTTCTCTTTTCTTTTGTGTTGGTGTAAACCTTAGTTGTAGGCGTACCTTTTCATGACCTTGTGGAAAATGTTGGTGTGAATCCTAGCCGTAGGTATATTTTGCACGAGCTTGTAGTAGTACTTAGGCATGAATAGCATAGTAATGTTGACCACCTCAACTCACTGTGCAAAGTAAGCACGCGATAGTAATTGCCATCCCTTCCCCACGAAAACCTAGTTTTTAGGGTTTACTCCTTGTTTTGGTGTGGCTGTGTGCATGGTTCCCATGGTGGGGCACACCTCCTCGGTCGGACAAGAATTTTATCTTTGCAGGATACGGTTTGAAACAAGGCGGCTTGCGTCTTGGGTGGAAAAATAATTTAGTGCACTTTAAAGTAATAATTTCTCTTCATATTGTTCCATTGTAGTTATTTGGAAGGTGAAAGTAGCGTGGGAGAGTCTTCATTATGATGTCACTTGAGAAAACTTCTGCCTACCGAAAGATGTTGGCAATTCCAAGCCAAACGTAGATGATGAGTTCTTCACGATGATGAGTGCCAAATAGTGCATATTTATACACCTTTTTATTGGCATTTTACTCATCTTTTGCGCTTAGAAATCAGATATTATCCCAGATTCTGTGTTTTCTTTGTTTTCAAGAATAAATATTTGTATTAATTAATTTTGTGTTTTTAGGTAATAAATAAAGTCCGGAGGGCGAGGAGCTAAAGAGCGAAGAATTGGAGTCAAACATCTATGGAGCAGTTAGCCAAAGCCCGCGCGCAAATCAGTTACAACCCAGCAAGGAAGACTTGGGCTAGAGCTACCCACGACCCGGATCCGAACCCGTTCATCCCGAGCCGTTCAGATCGCGTCTAGCTACATCCTACGGTCGCTGCCTCCACGCGCATCGAAGTTCGTTGCTCCGTGCAACACCCAGATCACTCCAAATCATGCTGAGCCGTTGAGATTTCTTCTCCTAGATCAGACGCTCGCTCCATCAGTCTCATCAAAGCTCGATGCGTCCGCTCCACAACAAAAACTCCCATACCCCTACACCAGTCGAGCAAACCCTATTCTCTATTCCATCTTCTCTTCTCTCTTCCACCCGACCTCTGCAAAACCCTTACCACCTCCATCACCTCCTGACATTAGCCGCTTCCACCACCATCCTCATCTCCTCACCCCGACACACCATTAATGTGAGCCGCACCACCTTCTCCCTCTCTCTAGACCTCGAGTTATCTCTTTCTTAGCTTCTACCAACTCTAGAAGCTAATTTAGAGATAACTAGAAGCTAGGGTTTTCACCAAATCCATTGCATGGTCGATTCAAAGCTCGAGACGAAGTGACGAGCCGAGCACAAATTCAGAGGCGATTGAGGGTATGGGTGCATTTAATTCGTGTTTTGTTGAAAATTAGGGTTTGAATTTTTGTATGTATAAATAGGGTGAATCGAGGATGTTTTAGGGTTCATGCCTGGATTAGCCAGAGCATCCTTGTAGATTTAATTTCTGTTGTTTTAGTGTTTTAATTTAGTTGCTAAGGGTTTCAATGAGACCCTAACTCCATATTCTGTTTTTAACTATGATTGAACCATCTTGAATGCTTAATGTTATCAAATGTCTTCAATTACAAATACCCAATGCTTTTCTCTCACAGTGTATACCAAAGCCATGGATACACTGTAGTTAGGTCACAACTGTGTTGAGTGTATTGCGGCTCAACCTTAGATACAAATCTTTGATTCCCTTGACTAGTTGTACTAAATTAGACAACTAGTGCTCACGGGTCAACACTTTAGTATTAATTGAGGCATTACGGGGAGAGATAGGTGGTGGAATTGACACCCTTCCCTTATCAATCACAAGGACAACAAGAAGCTCAATTTAGTTCAACACAGAATAGGAATTTAGAGGTGGATTTGATAACCCAAGCACCCCTTTGTCACTTTGTTTACCTTAGTTTAGGTTCACTTGATTCAAATCAGTAGTATCGGCACAAAATATATGTTGTCACTATGTTACTCATTTAGAATTCAGTTGAAGAAGCCTTAGATCATACAAGAAGCACCCCTCGTCTCTGTGGATCGACCCGTACTTGCCGCGTCTCCGATAGACGCCGTGCACTTGCGGTATAACATGTAGGCTTAAATAGAAACACCTTTCGAGGCCTACCAAGTTTTTGGCGCCGCTGCCGGGGACTTGGCGCGTGCCCTGTAGTTCATTGGCTCGCTTTACTGATTTTCACCCATGTATATATGCATTTGCATCATAGTGTAACTTAGTTTCAGTTCATTGCATTTAGTTCATTGTCTATGTATATCCTTGTTTTTAGTTTTTCATAGTGTAACTTAGCTTCAGTTTTTATAACTTAGTTTCTTCGTGTTATAACTTAGTATAACTTAGTTTCCCAGTCAGTCCAGAGTCTTCTCAGCTGGTGATAGCCATTGCTGATTCTCACTTTCTTTGCTTTAATTTGCACATTGCTGAAAACTAAAACTCTCATCTTGAGGTCACAGTACCGACAAAAGTTGTGGTAAAATTTGAGGGAAGGAAGCAACAGAGCAAACCCAGGGGAAAGACAAGGAGTTGAGCAATACGACCATTTGTGGCTAAAGCAAGTTGGTCACTCTCAATTCCTTTTACACTCTATATGCATGCTAGGCCTGTAAATCTGTGGATCTTTGAACCATCTCTGCATGATTAGCTACCTTGCTAGGTAACCACCCCTGAATTGATTAAAAATCTCATGAGCATTACCTTGAATGCATGATAAACCTATGCTAGGTAGTCTACACACCTTGAGCATCCTTGTTTAGGCTTTTGTGTGCTTGTAACCCGAGTCTGTCTTAACTTTTGTCTTGTGTATTCCTATTTCTCAATCTTTGAAGCCCTTAGTCTACCTTGTGCACACTCCAGCCCCGAGTTTGTTGAGCTTGTGCTGCCACTTGGAAAGCCAGGTTAGTTACAAGCCTAGTGACAAACCTCTGAGCATTTATAAACCCTGCTAAACTTGCTTGTGATACCCTGTCAACCCTGAATCTAGCTTGTGAAGAATCTGAGTTGAAGTCAACTCAGTCTGTTGACATCAACTGAGTGAGTTGATGCAACTGACCTGTTGAACCAAGCTAATTGGCAACCCTTGTATGCTTTATAATTTGCCAGAGGCTCATCTATTTTCACTAGCTAACCAGTTCCACTTGTAAAGGCCAAGTCACATGCTAAACTTTATGCTCTGAAATTTTTGAAAAAACATACTCAGATCCCTGCTGACATTGTGATTTGTTGATACCCTGAGCTTGTGAGCCACAGCTGAGTTTTCCAAATTTGTTACAAGCCCAGTTGACAAACCCCTGAGCATGTTGAGACTGTGGGTATTGTTTATGTGTTGAGAAATGCTTTTCTGTTGCATCTCAGATCTGGCATCACTATTGTGTGTGTGATTGTGTAGCATTTGAATGAGGGTTTAGGCACTTGAGACCCATCCTAAGCATTGCTCATTTGTGAGAACTAGTGCATGTAAAACCCATCAACCGATCCATGTTCATGCTCATGTGATAACCTGTGCCTAATGCTAAGCATGATAATTTGAGCCTTACAAAGCCCTGTACCTTGAGCTGCAAACCCTGAGCTCACCCAAGAGTATTGATCTACTCTGTTAACTTGCTAGCCCCCTGAAGCTACAAGTTTGAGCAAACCCGAGCTTATTTGTAACCATCGACCTGCAATTTGTGGGTGTGAAAAAACTGTGCATAAACTCTCACTTTGAGCTATCTTTGTGAGTGCACCTTGACCGAACGCAACTGTGCACCTAATCTGTGATTGTCCTGACCAAACTGTGCATTTGCACAAACTTGGGCTGTTAACTTAGAGCTGTCTTTGTGTCCCTTTTGACACTCTGTGCATCAGCTGTGCTGTGTAGACTGCCAGCTTTGGCTGAACTGAGTGGCAAAAAGTTTTTGTTCTGTGCATATAGATAGTGTTGTTGCATAAGCTACCCTGCACTGCATCCTGCCAAGTGCTATATCATATTTTTGTGAATTTGTGTTTTTCTTTTGCTGTGCTGTGAATGCCTGTGCTTAGGTCCAAAGATTGGTGTGTTAATTTTTGAGTTTTTGTGCTTAGTAATGATAAAATGTATGAGTTTGTGCTGCCCCCGTGCTTGTTCTTCCGCCAAATCGTGCATAACTTTCGAGTTGCACACAACCTTTGCAACAAGCGAGATCAAAGCGAGCCAAACCCCAACCACTTTGTACACACTGGGCTGTTAACTGTCACCCTAAGCGGGCTCTGTTTACTGCAGACTTAAGCCCACATATCCTAGGCTTTGCACAACGGGCTGCTAACTTTGACCTAAACCGAAGCCCGCAAACTCCATCGCACCAGTCTCTGCACAAACAAAACTTTCACCCACACAAGTTCAATTTCTTGGTCAGTACAGCACAACTCGACCCACATCATCATCCGGGCTGAAATACACCTATAAAATTTGGGCTTAACAATTTCAAAAAGCAATCAAATTTGAACATTCCCAAACAAACCAAACCCAAATAAACCAAATTGAAACCCACATAAACCAAATTCCCACATAAACCAAAGCCCATTTTCATGTTATATTTGTAAGAATGTTAATGTTTCTGTACATTATCTTTTGGTTTGACCCTCAACTCTTTAGATTGTTAGTAAATTTTTGTATATAATCCAAGTAGGACTTGTAAAATTTTTCTTTTCTTGAAACGGTTGAGTCTTCTTGTGAATATTTTGTGCTAATCCGATATGATATGTTGGATTCTAGCCTTAACGAATGAAGCTCTAACCGTGCTCCGCCGACATCCGGTAATCTCTTCCCTTTTCTCTTTTCAGAGATAGTTCTCATGGTATGTGACTTGTTTAATTTTTTTTTCCCTATCTCATTGACACATTGAGGACAATGTTCGATTTAGGTTTGGGGGTGCATTTGCATATAGAGTTTTTAGTCTTTTTAATTTTAGTCTTTTTAATCTTTTATTTTCAAAAAAAAAAAAAATCAAAAAAAATCAAAAAAAAATCAAAACTCTTTTTGTAAAAACCTCAAACTTTTAGAGATTTTAGAGTCACTAGCATGCTTTTAGCTATGTTTACATAGAGAATCTGACCGAAATAACAAAAGTTAGAAGTACCGGAGAACACAATCGGGTTTCTTAGTTGATTAGAGCGTTAAAGTTGGATTTAACCATACCGGAGGGCGAATTAGGTGTTGTTAGATATTCGGTAGTAGAATTGTGATCACCCATAGTGGAGACTACCCAATTTACATCAAGTGAGGCACCAACCTTCAATTTTTTGCAACTTTCTAGAAAAGATGTTAGAGTGTGTGTCACCGTACGTAAATTAGGGTAGGAATGGTGAGCTACCCAACTTCGCACCAATTTCAAAGCACTACTTTTGATCTCTTGAGTGCTAGTTTTTGTCAATCATGAGGGTGACGTCTAAAGATGAAAACTCCTTCTAAATATCGATTTGCGGTTAGCATCACTCTCTCTCAATCAGCAAGACCCATAGAAACACATCATCGTCGACAAGCGGAGCATCATCGAATATTGAAAGAAAAATTGATATAGTCCAAGGTTTATGTGCAACAAAGAAAAGAAAATAGGATGAGAATTAATAAAATTTATAAAATCAAGACAATACAAGTTGTGGAAAAATTGAGTGTTAAAGTCCTTTGTCCATGGAGTTAGTTGTTTCATTATTTGTATTTTCACTTATTGTAATGTAAAAAAAAAAAAAAAAAAAAAAAAAAAAAATATTGTAGTTTATTTTTGCTACCACCATGGTAAAGAAGAATTTAAAAAGAAAAATCCAAACAACAAGGAATTTGAGTAGAAAAGTTAAAAATTGTCAAGTTTTGTGAAGTTTAGAAGTTCGTCATCAACAATTGAAGACCGAAGACCGAAGATTGAAGACGTTTCTATGGTTCTTATGAGAGAGTGATATTAATTGCCGATCGGGTGAGAAGTGAGTGAGTACTCCCACCCCTTGCTAATGGTTGATTTTCCTTTCTTAGAGATCATCAGAAAAAGATTCTTTTTGTCCACACTTACGTGGAGTCTCAGATTTTATTTGGAAGGTTATCCTTCTTACCTACAACGTGTGCGGGATTTCTCTCTTTATTCCCGCTGCACACATGAGAGACTAAAAGCGATCTTTTGAGTGCAATTATCATAAAACCCTAATGGTGAGGCGAAGTTGAGACTTATGATCACAATCGAATCCGAATTCTTTCATATGGTATGGTTACTTCTCGCAAAGACTTAAGGATGAGAATGCGTTCTTTGGTAGTTCTAACCATTACTAGCATGCAGAAACTCTATGTCCTCATAGCTCCTTGGATGCTTGAGACTCTTTTACACTCTACGAAGTTGGAGAAGGTTTTGTGGGTACACCTCTGCAAAACCCTCACGAGACTACAACTCGTCCACTAGGGACACCTAGGGGTTTAAAGGCTTAGTGCATACGCTAAATGCATTCGAGAGACTGCGACGGGGTATAGTTAGGATTTCTTCATTTCGTTTCACTTGAGGACAAGTAAAATTCGGGTGTGGGGGTATTTGATGAGTGCCAAATAGTGCATATTTATACACCTTTTTATTGGCATTTTACTCATCTTTGCGCTTAGAAATCGGATATTATCCCAGCATTCTGTGTTTTCTTTGTTTTCAAGAATAAATATTTGTATTAATTAATTTTGTGTTTTTAGGTAATAAATAAAGTTAGGAGAAAGCGAGGAGCTAAAGAGCGAAGAATTGGAGTCAAACATCTATGGAGCAGGTTAGCCAAAGCCCGCGTAGCGCAAATCGATTACAACCCAAACAAGGAAGACTTGGGCTAGAGCTACCACGACCGGATCCGAACCCGTTCATCCCGAGCCGCTCGAGATCGCGTCTAGCTACATCCTACGGTCGCTGCCTCCACGCGCATCGAAGTTCGCTGCTCCGTGCAAACACCGAGATCACTTCAAATCATGCTTGAGCCGTTGAGATTTCTTCTCCTAGATCTGACGCTCGCTCCATCAGTCTCATCAAAGCTCGATGCGTCCGCTCCACAACAAAAACTCCCATACCCCTACACCAGTCGAGCAAACCCTATTCTCTATTCCATCTTCTCTTCTCTCTTCCACCCGACCTCTGCAAAACCCTTACCACCTCCATCACCTCCCCGACATTAGCCGCTTCCACCACCATCCTCATCTCCTCACCCGACACCATTAACTTGAGCCGCACCACCTTCTCCCTCTCTAGACCTCGAGTTATCTCTTTCTTAGCTTCTACCAACTCTAGAAGCTAATTTAGAGATAACTAGAAGCTAGGGTTTTCACCAAATCCATTGCATGGTCGATTCAAAGACGAGACGAAGTGACGAGCCGAGCACAAATTCGAGGCGATTGAGGGTATGGGTGCATTTAATTCGTGTTTTGTTGAAAATTAGGGTTTGAATTTTTGTATGTATAAATAGGGTGAACGAGGATGTTTTAGGGTTCATGCCTGGATTAGCCGGAGCATCCTTGTAGATTTAATTTCTGTTGTTTTAGTGTTTTAATTTAGTTGCTAAGGGTTTCAATGAGACCCTAACTCCATATTCTCGTTTTTAACTATGATTGAACCATCTTGAATGCTTAATGTTATCAAATGTCTTCAATTACAAATACCCAATGCTTTTCTCTCACAAGTGTATACCAAAGCCATGGATACATTTGTAGTTAGGTCACAACTTGTGTTGAGTGTATTGCAGACTCAACCTTAGATACAAATGCTTTGATTCCCTTGACTAGTTGTACTAAATTAGACAACTAGTGCCGGGGTCGACACTTTAGTCTGTTAATTGAGGCATTACAGGGAGAGATAGGTGGTGGAATTGACACCTGCCCTTATCAATCACGGGACAACAAGAAGCTCAATTTAGTTCAACACGAATAGGAATTTAGAGGTGGATTTGATAACCCAAGCACCCCTTTGTCCTTGTTTACCTTAGTTTAGGTTCACTTGGTTCAAAATCAGCAGTATCGGCACAAAATATATGTTGTCACTATGTTACTCATTTAGAATTCAGTTGAAGAAGCCTTAGATCATACAAGAAGCACCCCTCGTCTCTGTGGATCGACCCGTACTTGCCGCGTCTCCGATAGACGCCGTGCACTTGCGGTATAACATGTAGGCTTAAATAGAAACACCTTTCGAGGCCTACCACACGACATCGGCCACGGTTAAGAGAAATCACCCCAAGTATGTGTCGATTCTTCTGACTGATTCGGAAAGTGAGGGAGAGGACCGATCGGTTCGGCCAGAAGGCGTAATAAGGTTTTGCCTTCAGAGGAAAGAATATCATGCCTCTCCTATTGACTTTAAAATCTCTGTGAGTCCGTTGCGTCCCTTCGAGAAATGGATGCGGTTTATGATGAGCCAGGAGCATGTAAAAACCAATTTGACCAAGGCGCAGATCGTTGGTGTTGTTGCGGCTTCCGCAGTGCTCCAGTTAGGGAAAGATATTCCAGGCCTAGTTGCTTTTGTTTCCCGGATGGTGTCCAGGACACCCACACGGCCGTATGCAGGTGGGGTGAAATGACCATCTCCTTGGAGAGCGTGGCTGTGTTGCTAAATCTTTCCGTAATTGGAAACCTCGACGTTAGGTTGTCTGCAGATGAAGAAGAAATGCGCGCCGCCCTGGTTGCGAAGTCAAATGGATTCGTTCGGAAAGAAAACGAGACGAAGTGCTTCTATGATTTGGTGGGTGTCTCAGTGGTTTCCTGACGAGTTGGAGTCGAACCAGAAGAATAGCATACTTCATGTCGCGGCGTTCTTGGCTCTTTGGTTATCCAGAGATATTTTTGATGCGGCTCTGGTAAGAAGGAGATAAGGCAGGAAATTATCAAGTTTGCTATAAAACTGGCAAAAGGCGTCATTCTCCCTATTGGCGGTTTGTTTCTTGGTTCTCTGTATGCACACTTGGATCAGCTGGTCTCGGATATGTGTGCTTCAAACGGCTATATGAAAGTGGATTCGTACATTCATGCCGCCTTTCTTCAAGGCGTGGTCGTGGGGAGCACTTCGATAAGTACGCCCCAAAACCGTTGGTTGTACTTCCGAGTCTTGGGGTGGCTCCAGGATCTTGCGCTGGTCGAATAGGCGTCCAAAGATTGGCTCGAACTCGGTTGGATTTCTTGACAACTCGTACACGGTTAATTTTCGTCCATGGGATCCGGTGCATGCGTCTATAACTCAGATCAGTACCTTTGTTCATGTTCTGAACATGTCTTTGTCTTCTGATAAAGAGGACCTGAGTGTTGGAGAGATGTTGTTCATGCGAAGCTACACGCCCCGGTCATGTACCATCTTTCTTTCGAGGATCTTACAAAGCGATCTCTTACAATATTGATAGGACGGCTCGGCATATGGGTTTTGACCTAGGGGTCCAACTCGTTCGTCAGCCGGTTGTTCCAGAAATCCCGTTGTCCACTGTTCTCGATGCTAGTGCTCTTGCATCGGGTCAAAGTCTCCCTTTTCTGCTTGCGGAACGAAATCCATCAACAACCTCCAAATATAACATATTTTGGCAGGATGAGTTTCTTGCTATCCATGGATTCGTGAATGATGTGGTAGAAAATCGTCGCGGTAACCCTTCTCCTGCGATTTTAGGGGAACATCCATTGCTGAGGGATCCCAAGCGAAAATCCGTTAGCCCGAATGTAGATAGTCCCCAAGTGAAGGAGCGAAGATCTAAAAGCCGTGTAGGTGGTTTTCGATCGGATCCGATGGCTCTCCGACTTTTAGCTCTTACAATACGCGAGTACGTATAATTTTCTTCCCGATTGATCGGATTGCGTATATCTTTGTCTCATTTCGAGTGTCTGTTCTTATGCCTTGCCTAGGGTCTTAGCAGCGTGAACGCCTTCACTGAACTTGCACGTAGTCAGAAAACTGCACCTCTTGAGACGGAAGGCAGCGATGCTGAGCCTACCCATGGAGAAGGGGAATCCGAGAAGGATGAAAGCTCGGAGTCCAGAGATGGCGAGAGTAGTTCTTCCGATAGCAGTGCTGAATCTTCCTCTAGTCGGTCTGAAGGCGAATCAGTGAGTCTTCTCCATGCTCTTCTTCTTCCTTCCTTCTTCCTCTCCCTTTTTTTTTAAAAGAGTGTCTAAGCCATGATATCACAGAGCGAAGCCGGTTCTGAAGACGAACTTGAGATGGAAACTGGTGAAGACACGGCTTTGTATCTATCCGTGTCATCCAAGCCTGGTGGCTTTGAAACAGAGGCCGATCAATATGGAAGCGTTGTTGTGACTCAGACAGCGGAGATTGCTCACGTGAATGTTGGCGCATTTGTTGTTAGGAATCCTTCGCCGATTCATCGATGCGATCGCAGCGCCACCTTTGTTCCTCCATACCTGGTTCCTTATCCAGGATCACGTGTTGATTGGGGGATTTAGCGTGCCAGCTAAACATGAGGCGTTATATACCAAGATATGGGAAAGCTACGGTCATATTACCACGACCAAGAAAATTACTAGCCGATCTGCTATTTGGTCAAGCATGTGGAGGAAGCCTTGTCTTCGATTGACGACATGCGCAACGTGACTGGTCATACAGTTTCTGAGGATGTAATCTCGAGATGGAGGTTCCACCGTGACATGTGCATAAAGTTCGAGTTCAATGCTCCTTGGTTCGTCGATGGTTTCTCCGAGGTTGAAAAGTTGTCGCCCAAACAGTCGAAGGTCCTTCGGAGACATGGTGAAGAAGCAGGAAGCGGAATTCAAAAGATTGTGCAGGCAGCTGAAGTTGAAAAGGGCGGCTCTCCAGAGAACGAGGGAGGCCTTTGCTAAGAGGAGCAAGCCGCTGTTGGAAAACTTTCCTTGAATACATTTCTGTCTTCTGAACTTCTTTATTTTACTTTATTTTGAAAGGCAAATGGAAGCGCCTGGTTTATGGTTTTGATTTTCTCGGATTTTTTTTTTTTTGGGGTTGATCGATAAATGTTACCTTGACGGTTTTGGATTATTCTTTTGGAATGAATCATTTAGGATTGAATTTTTTTTTTTTTTTGGAAATGATGTTGTCTTGGTTGAAAGTGTTGTGGCATCAGGGAAAATCATGGAACCGTGTGTTTGGTAGATGACATGGGGTGGAACAGAACATGGCTATTGTGTTGTTTTTTATTCCCGTGAAAACTTGAAAAGTTAAACCACCCATTTTGTCTGGGTAGGACTTACTTGGTTTTTTATGTCTCCTGATGAAAAAGGAAACTTTCTGGTGTAAGACCAGGTTTTACGGGAAGCACCGTCGTGATTGTGGAAAGTCCCCAATCGTTACTGAGTTTCCTGATAACCGAGTCGTCAATTCTTGGGCGGATCGTTTGCTTCTATCCTCTAGGAAGTCCCCAGTCATCCCTTGCCGTGTCATGACTGATAGTCTGGTCGTCTGGTAACTGAGTCGTCGATCACTAAACGGGTCGCCTGCTTCTATCATCTTGATGTCTGGGTCGAAGCATGAGATCGATGGTCGAAAATTAACATTGTAACCGAAAGATCAACCTCCCACTGTGGTCGCCAATTGTTTGTAGGTGAAAATGGTTTCTGCTGATTTCGGTAATTTTGGGTGTACGGGTGAGAAACAATTTAAACCCTAAACAATGTCGCAAGGGAGTACTTTAGATTCGAGAGAACAATTTGTACAAGTCGACCTAAACCAAGAAATGGCCGTTCCGGACTTGCTTCCCCGGTCACAAAGTGAAGGAGAATGGGTTGGTTTTGGGGAGGGAAGCAAGGAAAGTGATGAGACGAGAATAGTTGATTCGGAAGAGTAGTTGTGTTACTACGACTTGTATTAGAAAAGTGGGAAGGCTAACAAATGGTAAGCTAGCAAGTATTTTCTGAGTGTTGTGTATTCCCGAATGAACTTGTTGTTCTGTGGAAATAGGTAAGACCTATTTATACAAGTCGAAGTGAAACGTTCCCTGGTCTCATTAAGGAATAGAAAAATTGGTAAGTAAATGGGAGGAGGTGGTAACAGTATGCATGGAATTTGATGTTCCATAAAATCGTTAACGCATAGAATTGATGTTCCATAAAAACATTAACGTATGGAATTGATGTCCCATGAACGTTTCACTTATAACTCCCTGTATTTACTAACCGCCTCACCCTTATGACACTTCCTTATGACGGGCGTAGTGTACGCCGCACGTTGTAAACCGCCAAACCAATACCCAAAGAGGATCCCCCAGTTTGTGATATGTGTTGATGTCTCGAATGTTTTTGTGGAAAACATGTAGCATAGGGTTATTGCCTGGCAAGTCGAGCTCGGGAGACTTGGTAGCTTGGGTGACCTTCACGGTCGAGATTTTGTATCTTAAGAGGAAAGGTAGTCGTTGATCTTTGCACGCTTTCGTTCCTTGGTGGCCGCATAGGGAAGGCCGGCATGGTGGCGCTGGGCTAGGTTAGCATGCCATTGGCATGGCATGGTGGCACGGTAGGTTGGCATGCCATTGGCGTGGCATGGAGGCGCGGCTAGGTTGGCATGCCGTTGGCATGGCGTGGCCAAACTTAGGTTTTCGGGCTAAAGGTTACCATGTGTCGCCTGGTAACCTTGGAGGGCTAGGATTTGCTCCTGGGATTGAAGGGGGACTGTCGATTGTCGCACGCCTTCGTTTTGGTAGCCGCGTAGGGAAGGCCAGCAAGGTGGCGTGGCTAGGTTGGCATGGGGCCATGGCAAGGTGCTTTGGCATGGCGCGGTAGGTGTGGCTGGAATGGTTTGTCATTGGCACAGGGGTGAGGCTAGCATGGTTGGCATGCCTTGGCGCGGTAAGCGTGGCTGGCATGGTTTGCCATTGGCACATGGGTGCATCTAGCATGGTTGGCATGCCTGGGCGGGGTAGGTGTGGTCGGCATGGTTTTCCATTGGCTTGTGGGGTGCGGCTAGCATGGTTGGCATGCCTAGGCGCGGGTAGGTGTGGATGGCATGGTTTGCCATTAGCACAGGGGTGCGGCTAGCATGGTTGGCATGCCTTGGCGCGGTAGGTGTGGCTGGCATGGTTTGCCATTGGCACAGGGGTGCAGCTAGCATGGTTGGCATGCCTTGGCGCGGTAGGTGTGGCTTGCATGGTTTGCCATTGGCACATGCGGTGTGAGAATTAGGGTTTTGGCCTGTCGAAACCCTAATTAGCATTAAAAAAAGGTACCCTGGTAATTTTCTTGCAGACAAATTAAAGAGTTCAATAAATGTGCTTGGTTTGGACATTATTACTCAATTTATGTGACGTCACTGTCTGACTAGGGTTTTACGATTTTACCCCTAAGCTAAAAACCACCATCAACACCTGGGTTTCTTCCTTCATCGCGAATCATCTGGACATCTGCTTCTTCTTCCGTTGTGTTTGTGTCAGTCGTCTGGACAAGTCTTTCTTCATTGGTATTAGTTTCTTGTTGAATTCGGGCACGTCTTTCGCCCGCAGCAGATGTTTCGCCCACTTCTTCTCTTTACCTTCTCTTGTCTGCAACCCTTTTGCTCCTTCTTGTAGCTATTACATGATCCTCTTGACGCTATTCTCATCATCTAAGTAGCTCAAATGTTATTTCAATAAAATGACAAATAGTAAACCCTTTAAAACTTGAAGAACAACTCCGGGAATGATAAATATCCTCAAGTGTTTGGAAAAAAACACAGGAAATTTTAACCCACTTCCAGATCTAAAACTTTTAAGATAACAAGACTCCTAAAATGCAACCAAATCTAAAAAATAAAACAAATCTTTGAAATGTAAGAACCACAAGAATGATAAACCCATAACATTTTCGAAAACAAGATCACAGGTGAGGATGAATCCTCTTACTCCTCCGGTAGCGCCAAAATGTAGCTACAGAAAATCCTATAGCCACACCCAAGTAATGATAAATGGAAACTCTAATACATGGTAGTAATAAACTCGAAATCTTATCATGAAAAGCTAAGATATTACAAGTATGAATAAACGCAAACCCTAACTTGGAGCACAAATAACTTTCTCTCTCTCAAAGATAATACACACAGACTAAAAATCTCTCTTTTTACAATGGTCCCTCGTCCCTTATATAGGAGGTTTACAGCTAATAAAGCCCTCGACTTCGCCTTTTATTTCGGGAATCTCTGTGCGATATCATCGCCCTGTCGTATGAAAGTCATCGCGCTTACTTTTACACGTTCCATGTGATTCTTATGATGTCATCGCATGTGTCAGCGCTGACGTAGTGGTCTTATAACTTCGCCCTTGATATTTCCTTATCGCGCTACCAGATACTCTCGACACGTTCCACAAGAGTTGTGCGATATCTTGTATCCACATTCGGTGCACACAAATTCTATTCAAAAAATCTTCGCAGACCGAGGAAAAAAACCCTACAGAAACCGTTGTTTATGGGTAAAAATCGTTTCTGCCGATTTCGGTAAATTCGGTAGATGAGTGAGAAACTGGTTCAAACCCTAAACAAATGTGCTGCACGTGAGCACTTTATAGATTCGAGAGATCAATCTGCACAAGTCCGGCCTAAACCAAGAAATGGCCGTTCCAGATTTGCTTCGGGGTCACAAAGTGGAGGAGAAGGGTTGATTTGGGGAGGGAAGCAAAGAAAGGTGTTGAGGAGAGTAGTATCTCGACTTGTATCGAAAGTGAAAGCTTAGAAGCTTGCAAGATATGAAAGCTTTTTGGAGATCTTGCAAAGTTGCCTTTCCGAGAGTGTAAGTGTAGTATATTTCTCCCGACCGAGACTTGTTGTCCGGGTGGAAATAGGTAAGACCTATTTATACAAGTCGAGATTGAAACGTACACGGCCTCATGAAGGAAGAGAGTAAAGGGTGAAATAATGGGAGGAGGTGGTAACCGCAAGGTGTTTATGGGTGAAAGCGTTTTCACCATTATTTCCTCATTTATTTGACCGCTTTATTCCTTTTCATGCTTTCTTAATGTGAGCGTAGTGTACGCCGCATCTGTGTGACCGCCAAACCAAAACCCTAAAGAAGCATCCCCGCTTTGTGTTGATATCTCGTTGGTTGCGCCTTGAGTGCAAGTGGTGATGCTAATGGCGCGTGTGGCATGTGCCAATGGCATGTGCGGAATGCCTTGGTGGTAGGTTGCATGGTTTGCAAGTTAGGCTACCAGCGTGTGTGTTTGGCATGTGCCAATGGCATGTGCGGAATGCCTTGGTGGTAGGTTGCACGGTTTGCAAGTTAGGCTACCAAAGTGTGTGTGTTTGGCATGTGCCAATGGCACGACGGCCATGTTGACCTAGTTGCAAGTCTTGCAAGCCTAGGGCGCTATATTTGGCGTGTGCCAATGGCATAGCGGCTTGGAATATGGCTTGCAGCACGTGTTGGCATGTGCCAATGGCATGTGCGGCCATGTTGACCTAGTTGCAAGTCTTGCAAGCCTAGGGCGCTACATTTGGCGTGTGCCAATGGCATAGCGACTTGGAATATGGCTTGCGGCACGTGTTGGCATGTGCCAATGGCACGTGCGGCCATGTTGACCTAGTTGCAAGACTTGCAAGCCTAGGGCGCTATATTTGGCGTGTGCCAATGGCATAGCGACTTGGAATATGGCTTCATGCACGTATTGGCATGTGCCAATGGCATGTGCGGCCATGTTGACCTAGTTGCAAGTCTTGCAAGCCTAGGGCGCTATATTTGGCGTGTGCCAATGGCATAGCGACTTGGAATATGGCTTGCGCACGTATTGGCATGTGCCAATGGCATGCGCGCCCTGTTGACCTAGTTGCAAGTCTTGCAAGCCTAGGGCGCTATATTTGGCGTGTGCCAATGGCATAGCGACTTGGAATATGTCTTGCGGCACGTATTGGCATGTGCCAATGGCATGTGCGGCCATGTTGACCTAGTTGCAAGTCTTGCAAGCCTAGGGCGCTATATTTGGCGTGTGCCAATGGCATAGCGACTTGGAATATGGCTTCATGCACGTATTGGCATGTGCCAATGGCATGTGCGGCCATGTTGACCTAGTTGCAAGTCTTGCAAGCCTAGGGCGCTATATTTGGCGTGTGCCAATGGCATAGCGACTTGGAATATGGCTTTGCGGCACGTATTGGCATGTGCCAATGGCATGTGCGGCCATGTTGACCTAGTTGCAAGTCTTGCAAGCCTAGGGCGCTATATTTGGCGTGTGCCAATGGCATAGCGACTTGGAATATGGCTTGCGGCACGTATTGGCATGTGCCAATGGCATGTGCGGCCATGTTGACCTAGTTGCAAGTCTTGCAAGCCTAGGGCGCTATATTTGGCGTGTGCCAAAGGCATAGCGGCTTGGAGATTTGTTGCCATGGTGCGCAGAGATGCGGCTTGGTTTGGCATTGTTGCCAATGATGCGCAAAGATGCGGCTTGGTTGGCATTGCTTCCATGGTGCGTAGAGTGCGGCTTGGTTTGGCATTGCTTGCCATGGTGCGCAGCAGAGTGCGGCTTGGTTTGGCATGGTTGCCATGATGCGCAGAGTGCGGCTTTGGTTTGGCATTGCCATTGCCATGGTGCGCAGAGTGCGCTTGGTTTGGCATTGCGGCCATGGTGCGCAGAGCGGCTTGGTTTGGCATTGTTGCCAATGATACGCAAAGATGCTTGCTTGGTTTGGCATTGTGCCATGGTGCGCAGAGTGCGGCTTGGTTTGGCATTGTGGCCAATGATGCGCAGTATGCGGCTTGGTTTGGCATTGCTTCCATGGTGCGCAGAGTGCGGCTTGGCATGGCATTGCTGCCATGGTGCGCAGAGTGCGGCTTGGTTTGGCATTGCTGCCATGGTGTGCAGAGTGCGGCTTGGTTTTGGAATTAGGTTCTCAGGTCAAAACCCTAATCGGTATTTTGAAAAAATAATTCTATTAATTATTTACACCTGAGTTAAATGCTCTTAGTTAATGTGTTGCGGGTAACACTAGGTCATGGGGTTTTACGATTTTACCCCTTGTCTAAAAACCACCATCAACAACCGTATACTCACACATTTCTCACTGGTGGGGCCCAAAAGTGGCCCCCTATATATCTCCCAACGGCGAGGCCCACCTTTTTAATTTTTTGACGGGAAAAGAGGTAATCCTCTCAAATTCATTAATATTAAAAAATTATATACATCATGTTCATATACATCATTGAAAAACATACTAAAATACAGATTTTTTGTATCACAATAATAAGCAAATTGTAATACAAACGTATTAAATACATGAATTTCAAAAAGGAAATTGATGATACTTGAGGGATGGCTTTTGAACTAGAATTCGCCATTTTGATTTGAAGAATCTATCTTCTTCTTCACCTGTCTTCTTCATTAAGATGTTGTCCCAAAAGGGAGTAATAAGCACAAAACATCTTTATCACAATCAAACCAGTAGCCATTGATCTTCATGAAATCGTAGATATACGTCAAGCTAGGAAGAAATTGTCCTTGATGTATATGAAACGATTATTGTAACAATCGCTAGAAACGCCTATAAGGCTATGAAAACCTTCGATGGATTTAAGAGAACCATTAGAGAGATAATGAAATTGAAACTGGGAAAACCCAAAAATCGCATACAATGGCGATATTTTTATTTAATTAAAATACTAATAATATATTTACGTATTGTATCCAAATCTATTTGGAAAATCTGAATAATTTTGATAATATCCAACAGATTTGGATTACAATATTTGAGAATCAAAGATTTGGGAAGATTTGTTTAAGAGAGTTCTCGGAAAAAAACGGAGAGAAGGGAGAGAGAGAGAGGAATTCAAAAGTTCTTTTTTTTAATCGGGCCCACCTTTGTACGTGAGGCGGTGGTTTCTGTGTGGTTTTTTTCACGGTCTGCGAAGAACCACTGAATTCTGTTATCCATGACGCATGAGGTTGCATCATACCCCATTTCTCAAAGAACAATAAAATATGGGAATGCCAGCGAGTTAAACTTAAACAAAAGCGGCACAAGATCTCAGCCTCAGTGAGATGAACCTTCTCAGCTCTACCCCATTTATGTATCTGAGCTTAATTAATTATAAATTAAACTAAAATCAAAGCAGCATCTCTCATCTTATTCAATCTCTTTTTCTCTCTAAACCAATAATACCCTTTTCCCTTTCCTTCACTTCCAAAGTTAATTTCAAGTCCAAACTAAAATGGCATCTGAAATTTCCCAACAGCATCAACTTCATGTCTTCATTTTCCCTGTCACAGCTCAAGGTCATATGATCCCAATGATCAACATTGCAAAATTATTTGCTTCTCGCGGTGTTAAAGCCACTATTATTAGCACACCTCTTTACGCTATAACCCTCTCAAAAACTATCGATCAAGATAGATTATCTGGTCTCGATATCAATATTCAGACAATTCCATTCCCTGCAGTTGAGGTCGGGTTGCCGGAAGGGATGGAAAGTGTTAATCAAATTACTTCACCTGACATGATGCCTAAATTCTTTTTAGCTATGAGCATGCTCCAAGGGCCATTCGAGAAGCTCTTAGAAAAATATCACCCGGATTTCATTGTTGCTGATATGTTCTTACCTTGGACGACTGAGGTGGCGGCAAAATTTGGCATTCCTCGGTTGATCTTTCATGGAACAAACATATTTTCTCATTGTGTCGCCGCGAGCCTAAAGAGTAACAAACCATTTGAGAGCATTATGAATGAAAAAGAATCTTTTTTGGTCCCAGGTTTGCCAGACAAGATCGAGATGACCATTTCCCAAGTGCCAGAATATATAATTGGTAGTGATTCCGTGTATAGTAAAGTGCTGGAGAAAGTCAGGGAATCGGAGCAGAAGAGCTATGGAGTTCTGGCGAACAGCTTCTACGAGCTGGAGTCAGCATATGCTGACCATTACAAGAATGTTCTGGGAATAAGAGCATGGCAAATTGGTCCTCTTTCGCTTCGAAACAACGATACATTAGAGAATGCGCAAAGGAGAAACACATTATCTATTGAAGAACATAGCATTTTGGATTGGCTCGATTCCAAGCAACAAAACTCAGTTATTTATGTGTCCTTTGGCAGTATGTCTAAACTCTCTAGCGCTCAATTGACTGAAATAGCAACCGGTCTTGAAGATTCGAGATGCTCATTTATTTGGGTTGTGAGAAAAATTACTGCCGGGGAGGAAAATTTCTTACCCGAAGGCTTTGAAGAGCGAATTCAAGGGAAGGGGTTGATAATTAGAGAATGGGCACCGCAAGTGCTAATCCTCGATCATCCAGCGGTTGGCGGATTCATGACTCATTGTGGATGGAATTCCATTTTGGAAGGTATATCTGCAGGTGTTCCTATGGTAACTTGGCCTATGTTTGCAGAACAGTTCTATAATGAGATATTTGTCACTGAAGTGCTGAAAATTGGAAGCAAAGTTGGCGCTGAGGAATGGAATGACTGGGTTCAAACGACAGATGTATCTGTGAAGATGGAGAAAATATCCAAGGCACTCACACAGCTAATGAGTGATGACGGAGACGAAAACAAGGAGATGCGAAGGCGAGTGGCCGAACTTAGCGAAAAGGCGAAAAGCGCTGTAAGAGAAGATGGGTCGTCTTATGTCCAGTTTACTGCTTTGATTGAGGAATTGAAATTGTATAACAAGTAGTAAAACATTTACATTTACATTTACATTTACAAGGAATCAGATTTCACTGTGATTTGAAATTTTGAATGAAATGTGATGGTCCTCAATCCTTATGGATGATGATTCTAGAAGAGAAGATAAGAAAAAACAGTACCGTACGTTAGATCTCAACTAAAGAAAGTATAACGAGCAAAAAGGTGTCAAGCTTCTAGAAGTATGAAGCCAGTTAATAACGAACTTACTCGGAAATGATTGAAAAATTCTTAACGAGCACGTATCTTAGTACCTTAAATGTTGACCACTAACTCAATAATTTGGAAAGATATGACGTAAGAGATGGCTTCACCATTTCTGGCTGAAATTGAAATACGGATGACTCCAAGCATCCAAGACATGTAGCTCACAAGTATCCACATGCTCACTGACATCAAGTCCTTTGTGGTGCCAAAATAACTTCGCTTATCTCATTTCTTTTTGCATATAATTCAGCAGTTCGTTATAAATAACAACAGTATTGTGACAACTGATAAAGCATATTCTCATATCCATCTCTACTCTAATCTCTTATCCTTTTATGTTCTAGAACCGACTCTCTTCAAATCAGTTATTTTACTTCAGAATTTTGTCAAGTCCTAAAATGGGTTCAGAAGCTCCACCTCCTCCTCCTCAGCAACTTCATGGTTTCTTTTTCCCGCTCATGGCTTATGGGCATATGATTCCAATGTTTGATGTTGCAAGAATGTTCGCTGCACGAGGTGTTAAAGCCACCATAATTACTACTCCGATTAACGCCTCCACCTTCTCAAAAAAGGCAGAGCGAGATAGATTGTCAGGTCTGGATATCAATATTCAAATACTTCGATTTCCTACGGAGGAAGCCGGTTTGCCTGAAGGATGTGAAAATGTCAACGACATAGATGGGCCTGAAATGATTCCTAATTTCTTCAATGCTGTCAACATGCTCCAAGAACCATTGGAGAAGCTCTTTGAGGAGTTCCACCCGGATTTCATTGTGGCTGATATGTTCTTGTATTGGGCAACTGAGAGCGCTGGCAAATTTGGCATCCCTCGGTTTGTGTTCCATGGAACAAACATATTTTGTCAGTGCGTTGAGCATAGCTTGAATCTCTACAAACCTGACCAAGGCATTGCTTCTGATACAGAGGCCTTTGTGGTACCGGGTCTCCCTGACAAGATAGAAATGACTAGGCTACAGGTGCCTGATCACTTAAAATTGGATTCACCCTTTAGTGAAATGCTTGTCAAAATAAGAGAGTCGGAGATAAAGAGCTACGGAGTTTTGGTAAACAGCTTTTATGAGTTGGAGCCAGCATATGCAGATTATTACAGGAATGTTATGGGAAGAAGAGCATGGCAAATAGGCCCGGTTTCTCTCCTGAATAGGAACACTGTAGATAAAGCTCAGAGAGGAAAGCAATCGGCTGTCGATGAGCATTATGTCCTAAACTGGCTTGACTCCAAGGAACCAAATTCAGTTCTTTACATTTGTTTCGGCAGCACTTCAAGAATGAACAATGCTCAATTACTTGAAATAGCGATGGCTCTTGAAGATTCAAGTGTTTCCTTTGTTTGGGTTATAAGGACAACAGGGAGCAACAAAGACGAGAGATTTTTACCCGAAGGCTACGAAGAGAAAATGGAAGGGAAGGGTATGATAATTAGAGAATGGGCACCACAAGTACTTATCCTGGATCATCCATCCATCGGAGGGTTCATGACACATTGTGGTTGGAACTCTACACTTGAAGGTGTGAGTGCAGGAGTTCCCATGATCACTTGGCCTTTGTTCGCAGAGCAATTCCACAATGAGAAACTTGTTACTCAGGTGTTGAAGACGGGAATTCCAGCTGGAGCTGGGAAATGGCAACAATGGTTAGAAACAAAAGAAGTATCAGTGCATAAAGAAAAGATAGAGAATGCAATTCAACTGTTGATGGGTGACGGAAAAGAAGCGAAGGAGATGAGAAGAAAGGCTAAAGAACTAGGTGCAATGGCTAGGAAAGCTGTAGAAGATGGTGGGTCATCGTACACCGAATTTACTTCTCTGATCGAGGAGTTGAAAATCTCTAAAAATGCATCAACATAGTAAAAACATGTCATTTTAGATGCTAATTGTGCAATGTTTATATGCCTAAATCAATCTAGAAACGTTTTAAACTATTTTTCGGGTAAAAGAACAATACTAGCAGTAGTACGTGTATATATTGTCAATGTTTCCAGCACATTACCATAGGCTACAATTGAAATAAACATGGTAATGATTCCAATGACATGACCGAACATAAGTACACTTCAAATAGTAAGAACACGATGTAAAAGACAATGTAAAAAGCTCTTTCGATAATTATTTTCTAGTTGACAGTAACTAATGGAGCCAAGCTGGGACGGCTGCTGAGAATTTGAGTTTGAAAACTTGTGTGATAATGATACTAAAATTACTAGTAGTAACTAGTGTCTCCCCCGTGCGTTGCACGGGACTAAGTTAATTGAGTTACTATTTGTGCTCAAAATGTAAAGATGGACCTGTCCTATTGTTTTATGAATGCAGCATCTACTAAGTTTGTCTTACATACTTCAT
This sequence comes from Papaver armeniacum, assembly GCA_023531295.1. Taxonomy (NCBI): domain Eukaryota; kingdom Viridiplantae; phylum Streptophyta; class Magnoliopsida; order Ranunculales; family Papaveraceae; genus Papaver; species Papaver armeniacum. The sequence continues at coordinate 49,637 of JAJJWW010017775.1, forward strand.
AATATATTCATACATTTGAAAGTGCTAAGTATTCCCGAAGTGTTAAGAAAATATAATTCACAACCGTTACTAAGATAGTTCTCAAACATTTACTTGATATTCAACTGAAAGTACTAAAAATAATAACTAAGAATCAAATTGCTAAGAAAGTAATTTTGCCGAAATGAACTAAGAAAGAATCACTAAGAATGAAACTAAAAATGAAAATTAAGAAATAACTAACAGAGAATCATATGCACTCTACTCATCCTCATCACCTTCATCTCCGTTTTCATCACCTGCATCTTCTTTGTCATCCTCGTCATCTTGTTTTTCATCTATATCATCTGTCATTTTATTATCTTCTTGAGCATCGTCATCATCTTCTAAAAGCATCCGCCTTAGCCTCTTTCTTTTTTGCTCAGTGGTGGTCTTACTTTTTTTCACCATAGCATTTTCATCTTCTTCTTCATCTAAATCCAGAATCCTCATCATCTTCCTTTTCAACTACCATACGCCTTAGCCTCTTTCTTTTTTGTCGCTTTCTATTAGGCGTGTTTATCCTCCAAAAGCCTGATCTTCTGTTGCTTGTCTTTTCGTGGTGTTTTCGGACCCAATTGCTCACTGGCGGTGTTCTTTTTTTTCACCATAGTATTAACTTTCAAGACCGTAACTTTCCGACTGTTTTTGGATGTTGTCTTCAGTCATCTTTAGCTTAAATCCAAACTTTTCTCCAATTAGTCTATCAAACACTTGTGTAGCTTTTTCTGGTTCACCCATCTACAAATCGTGTAACATTTCAGTTTTGTATTTTATTTATTTTTTGGAAATAAAATGTATTAATCATAAGAGTAGATTAGTGTCTTACCTTCACACAACGTCAACAGACGCAACATGTTCGGCCGCAAAGATATTTCAAAGATCTTCTCGACATTAAATCCGAATTTTTTTAAATCTGCATATTTTGTGTTATCCTTGATCCTTAACCCTGTAATAATAACAAATAAATAGGTCAGTGGTTTTAAGTTTTTGTTTATGTATACATTATATGCATTTCTTACCCATGCGCTTTTAGACAAATGTTCCAGTGATTATGATGATCACTGCATTGGACGGACCATATTAAATGATCTTGTCCGATGGCATCTGTAAATCAAACATTGCAAATAGTTGATAACACACACCTTAACATATTCAATGATCTTGTCCGATGGCGTAAATCAAACATTGCAAATATTTCATAACACACACCTTAACATCATCTTTGTTTAGGCAAAGCATGATTATTAAATGGTTTTTTACGTGTTTGAGATACTACATTGTTTCCAACAATTGCAAATAATCCAGGTATTTTTTATTGGTGCACTCAAACATTTTTCTAACAGTTCTGCGATGGAAACTAATTCAGAAAATTTTGCTCTACACTGACTTTTGCAAATAGTAGTGTTATAGTAGTAACTTATTAAATAGTCTTGTTATATACCGTATTTTTCACAAACCACATATTTGCTTTAACCTGACTTCTACACACCAATATCTAAAACAACCAAGAACTAAGCTAGTTCTTACTTAGTAGCAGTAGCAGCAACCTGTGCATGAATATGTTTAGTTATCTAAGCAGGCAATGAGATCAAACTTTTATCTAGGAGGTGCATCAAGACGAACAGTACGGGCATGTCTAATATGATGGTGGGTACGGTGGTACCTCCTCCGCGCGGATGCTCATCAACTGGATTCATAGCAAGACCACAAACCTTGGGCCAGCAGTTAAAGAAGGTAAAAATAACATAAGAAGAAGATATTGAGTTAAAGTTTCCCATTGACGTCGACACTAATATGGTTGTTCATAATCTATGTAAGTGAATTACCTCAATAATGTGTCTAGATCACCAAACATGGTCTCCGGCTTCAACGGACACATCCAGACCGACTTGATGCTCCCACACCCAGTCTCAAGAATGCATCAGAATTTTGTGTCTTAATATCGATGAAGATCATGAAACCTGTATCTAGAGAAAATAAGTTCCAATCAAGCAGATAAATCAAGATTGCTAAAGGTCATTTTAATTTAAATTTCATGTACTTGTAATAGCTGAATCATATGCTAAACTTTCATTTTATGTGGAATTTCAAGCATGTATGGTGATGTTATCTGTAATAAATAATATGAAATGGTAGAAAGATAAAACCTGTCCAGACACGGCTTCTACATTAGTGCCACTATTGTTAATCCCAGCATATAAGCAAACTTTGTGGTGAGCATATGAAATGTCTCTACCAAAACGGTAGTAAGAACCCTGAGTAAGAAATAGCAAATGTTACTGACTCATTAACGAACTGGTTAAAAGATATCGAAATACAGAACGTACGACCAATGTTACCTGGGGATCGAGGTATCCTCCAACTTTCCAACCAAGTACCCACTTCACATTTGATTAGAAGTAAGGTGTATTCCTTCTCAATACCGTACCTATTTCCTGATAACCATGAAAAGTAAAAATCAACCACTTCGGGTTTAAAACATAAGTTTAAGCATATTTGTTCACTGGTAAGAGCCTACGGGTTCTAACTGAATTTGCAGATGTCATCCACATAGAACTGAAAGAGTGGGGAAGGTTGTATATCTCGGCCCTAATTTGGTGAGTAATCTTCACATTCAGTTTCGGGTGAGAAAAAAGTTTGAAAAATAGTTTAAAAATCCTTGATTTTTATTGGCCAGCCAGAGCTCCAAAATTCAAGTTTTTGGCTTAACTTTCAATGTGAGGCCAGCAATTTCTACTCAAATTATACAGTAGAAACTCTTTTAATTAATACTCGGTTATTTAATAAACTCTCTTAAATAATATTTTTGGCCGGTCCCGAGTCGGGGACAACGTGCCAAATTAATAATTCGCTAAAAATATAAGACTTTTTGAAATATAAATTAATAATGCACTATATATATTCAATACATTAATGATTTACGAAGACTTTTTGAAAAATGATTAAATTGTCTTCTGTTTTTTGCTAAAATCAATATCGCATTGAATTTCATCTCTAATGTTTCTTATCGTTGTAAAAATTTATGGTGTTGTTTTCTCATAGCTTAGCAAGAAATTATTCAATGTGATTGCCGCTTTAATAGCCTCATTTCTTGAAGGGGGTCTATCGTAGAACTTTCATCATCTTCTTCCACATCTTTATCAATTCCCATAACGTTCTTGATTATTTATTCATCAATTAACAAATGTGTAACTTCATTTTCTTCCGGATAATTTAGGACATCTTCGACATTCATTGAATTGCGATAGCCTAACTTCTCGATCAAATTTTACAAGTCTTGAGTGATTTCACTGTCTGTATATTCATCCTAATTGTCTAAACTTGTGTTTAGATAGGAAATAAAAAGTATGATTGGATATTGTGTTTATAAAAATATGATTTGATATTGATATTGTATTTATATAGGAAATATGATAGATATAATATGGTATTTTGTTTTTATGGAAATTAATTATTTGATATGAAATTTATCTATAAGTTAATAAAATATTAATTAATATATAAATTAATAATTATTAATTTATCGGTTAATTAATATCTCGCTTAATTAATAAATTTTGATGGTCCCGACAGCATTAATTTATAGAGTTTCTACTGTATATACAATATATACAATTTGGGTTCGAAACTTGTCGGCACCAAAATCCGGCCGTAACGATAAAAAATAAATAAATGGACAATAATGATACATTGACTATATTATAAGACAGCGCTAACAGCCTATATAGAGCCTTACCTTCTTAGTGCACAACATTGCAAATAATTGTAGCAACAAACTTCGTCTCTTATCACTCTCTAAATCAAGTTTTCATTATTGGAGTCCTAATTATGAATTCTGAAAAACATATTCAACTTCATGTCTTCTTTTTGCCTCTCATGGCGTACGGTCATATGATCCCAACTATAGACGTAGCCAGACTTTTCGCTGCTCATGGTGTAAAGGCCACTATCATTACCACACCTCGTAATGCCTCCACTTCATCAAAAGCTATTGACCGAGATCGATTATCTGGTATGGATATAGATATCCAAGTGATTCCCTTCCCTGCAAAAGAAGCTGGATTACCCCAAGGAACCGAAAACCTTGACGACATCACTTCACCTAAATTGATTTCTAACTTCGGCAAGGCTGTTCAGATGCTTCTAATAGCATGAGTGTGTCATGAATGTGTGTGTGAGTCGAAGTGTATGCAATCTCAAGTGGCTTAGCCTACTTGAGCTTGAGGGGAGGTAATAGCATGAGTGTGTCATGAATGTGTGTGTGGGTCGAAGTGTATAGGTGAGATGTAACCGTACCAATAGCATGTGCAAGAGTCGGTCTGTGTTTAGAGTGTTTGATACCATAGTAACACAGGGAAAACCTGATATCTACATTGCAACGATTTGAATCAATTTGATTAAGAAGAAAGATAATGATTTACAGGACTCGACTGGTTTATATACTCAAACACTCTAAACACAGACCGACTCTTGCACATGCTATTGGCACGGTTACATCTCACCCATACACTTCGACTCACACACACATTCATGACACACTCATGCTATTACCTCCCCTCAAGCTCAAGTAGGCTAAGCCACTTGAGATTGCGTACACTTCGACTCACACACAGTGACTATGTGACAGTCATGCTTAGGAAGTGAAATTGATACAAAACCGAAAGGTACAGCAGCAGTAATAGGTGATGCAGTAGGAAACATGTGCAGTGAATATAAGGCATAGCAGCAGCTGTTGCAGGAAAGCAGACATGACAGTGCAGTTGAAAAAAAAAATTAGTTGGTGTAGATAGCATTACAGAAGCATATGGTACAAGCAACAATCCTAATGTAGCCGCTCCGAGTGTAGAGAGCATTGCAGTTGAAATGGTTGTAGTTGGCAGTAATCAGATTGGGAAGAAGCTGATATTACGACAATGAATAACCAAGTTGCTGCATAACTGATAGCTGGAGCTGTTGTAGTAGTAGATAGACCAAAGATTGTTGGTGTGGAGAACAAGAAGTATGAGAATTAAGAAGTAATAGCAGCAAAGAACACCATATCAAGCCACACACACTTACATTCTGACTAACAATTAGCTTGATTGCTAATGTCGATACTACTATCTTGCAAAACACCAATGACTTAAGAGAGTATTTGAGAGCATCATGTGGAATTACACCATGAAACAGTTGTTGGTGCAGTAAAGATTTAATAACCAATATCAAAGATGCAAACTATAACCATCACTCTTAACATAATAGACAGTTGACGCAGTAGGTGTAGCAACAACAAAAAAAATGCAATAAAGCTTGTACTGATGAAGGAGAAGATCAGCAGCTTGAATATATGACAAAAGATGGTGCAGGCATAACAACTTGTAGCATTAGGGGGTGCAGGTGGCAAATCAGAAATATGCAGTTTAAGACCAATCTTCCCACAGATACTGAACCAATAAGCAGGCTAACTGATATAGAGTTAATCATAAGAGAAATAAGAAGTATCAACCAGCTATATATGACTACCAACATCTGTAAACACTATTGAAACATTCCATTATTGCAGAGATTCAAGAGTTGAACCCTTTTATTGCCACCATTGAAGATAAACTTCAAGTATATTATTCAGAATACATGAAGCATAACAACTAAATTGAATCCTTATTCAGTTATTGCAGCAGTGCACTATGAATCACTTATTAAAGAAGTAAAGAAAGCACCATTGAAGAGAAACTTCAAATGTATTATTCAATGAACCATGAAAAATAGAAGAATGACAGGTTGCACATTGAACACATATGCAAGCTGAAAAACAGGTTGCATACTAAGTGTACACAAACTCAACAAATAGTACTTCAATCTGTACTTAATGTAACTCTCCAACTCCAACTCGAAGTTCAATCGCAGAAACACCATTAAAAACGCAAGATACTTCAACACCGCAGTGAGGACTGCCTTGAAATAAGAATTGAGATTGGAAGTATGAAGAATGAGCCGTTAAGCACTATGTGCAGCATCAATTTCCACCCACAAACTCTCAACCTTCTGCTGAATCCAATCAGGTGGAATGACTTTAAGTTTTCGCCATAACTAGACCTTGGTGTAGCGGACTAGAACACACTCAGACCCTTTCGGCATCAGGGAACAAGAACAGCAGAACTTGATAAAGAAATTAGATGTAAAACAAGCTAATTATGATGTATAAGGTAGTTGAAGATGAAATTGGATGATGTTGAGCTAGTGATGTAGAAATTGAACACATGAGATCAAATCTAAAGTAGTCTAAAGATGAATTTGGAGACTACCAACAGAGACTCAATTGTAGTTGATGAGGTAAGAGATTTCAATCCAAACAACAAATAGAAAATTGAAATAACCAAGAGCTCAAACCCTAAAATTGAATTTTAGATCTAAAATACATGCTTAATCCTGTTTGTTGACGTAGCAGGTATCAAAACAAAACCCTAATTTCGACCAAAAACTCCAAGAACATACTCCATACCAAATACTCCATGAATCTTCAATCAAACTTCATGAACAATTGTAATAATCACAAAATACAATAGAGATTCGATAATTAGTGAATGACGAACCTAATTAGATCTTATAATTTGATTTTGGATGAAGCAGCAGCAAAAGTTGATGAAGAACAGCAGCAGCAACAGCAGAAGTAGATCAATTTAATGGTGGTTGTGGTGATGAAATTTTAGGTTAGGTCCAAGGATCGACGCAGTTAAGCTTCCCCCTCGATGATACCATAGTAACACGGGGAAAACCTGATATCTACATTGCAACGATTTGAATCAATTTGATTAAGAAGAAAGATAATGATTTACAGGACTCGACTGGTTTATATACTCAAACACTCTAAACACAGACCGACTCTTGCACATGCTATTGGCACGGTTACATCTCACCCATACACTTCGACTCACACACACATTCATGACACACTCATGCTATTAGCTTCAACTGCCTTTTGAGAAGCTCGTACAAGAACTTCGCCCAGATGCAATTGTTGCCGATATGTTCATCCCATGGACAACCGAGACCGCAGGTAAATTTGGAATTCCTAGAATTGTCTTCCATGGAACGTGCTTGTTTTCCCTGTGTGTTTCTGAAAGCCTAAGATCTTTTCAACCTGATATTACTAGTGAAAAGATGAGCTTTTTTGGTACCGGGTCTCCTGACAAGATTGAGATGACCATGTCAGAATTGCCCGAAAAATCATCTAATACTACTGAGTTTGCTGAAGTGATGGAACGGATTAGAGAGTCAGAGATGCAAAGCTATGGAGCTATCATTAACAGCTTCTACGAGTTGGAACCTGCTTACGCCAATCATTATACAAAAGTCATGGGGAGAAAAGCATGGCAAATAGGCCCGGTTTCGCTTCGAAACGAGGATGCTGTTGATAAAGTTCAAAGAGGCAAGAACTCCTCCGTTGATGAACATTGCGTTTTGAGTTGGCTCGACACTAAAGAAACAAATTCAGTTCTTTACGTTTGTTTTGGCAGTGTCTCTAGAATCAGTAATGATCAGTTAATTGAAATAGCAATGGGTCTCGAAGATTCAGAAATTTCATTTGTTTGGGTTATAAGAAAATTGGAGAATGATGAGCAACAAGTACTTTTACCTGAAGGATTTGAAGATAGAATAAAAGGGAAGGGTTTGATCATTACAGACTGGGCACCCAATAATGCAAGAAGATAATTTTCCAAAGTGGTTGAAGAGAACGACGGCAAGAGAATGAAAAAAAAAAAACTGTAGTTAGGTAATCTATCAGTCAGAGATTAGATTAGACAATTAGTAGGCCTATATACAAACCAATGAAGCTGAAGATCCTGTTCTCCAATACGGTCAAGTTTATTTTTCTTTATTTTGTTCATTGCAATGTCTTTTCATACAAGTAAAAAAGGTTGTGATCAGAAGAAACGTACACACACTCAAATACTACTCCCTCCGTTTCTGGAAAAGAAATACTTTCACTTTTCCAAAAACAGAGGGAGTAGCAAATAGTAAAAGATGGAGGTTCATCGTATACAAATTTAACTGCAGCCTTAATCGAGGAACTGCAAGTGAATATGAAGACATCAACCTAAACAAGAAACGCATGTGGCGCAAGTAATAGCCTTAATCTACAGATGGCTGACATTTAAGGTAAATAATGCTCAAGACAGTAAATAAACAGATTGGGTGGTTTTTTTGGTACACACAATTTGCTAAAATTATTCACAACCTTTCTCACTGAAAGTCAGTTTATGACAGTAGCATGTTACCAATAATTGCAAGAAATAATTTTCCAAAGTAGTTGTAGTACTTGAAAAGGACAACTGCAATAAAATCATGTTTAGTACTACCCATTAATAAAAAATGAACAATTGGTTGGCCTGCAAAGGGATGGGTTCACAGATTTTTGGGACAATTGTATGTTTCATACAAAATTTATGAAGTGAAAATTCATACCCAAACTATGAAATGAAATTGAAATTCATACTGAAACTATGAAATTATATAACTCTTCAACTGATGTTGGCCTTGAAACTTTTAGTATTTATAGAGGGTACATTTTAGTTTGATTTCTGCATATTAATTTTCTTTATTCTGTTCATCCATTTTCATTTCAATGTCTTTTCATACAAGTAAAAATGTTTGTGATCAGAAGAAACGTACACATACTCAAATACTATCAAATAAATCAACACAAAATTCCGGTGTTAATAATGATCAGAGGTGCATTAAGAGAAAACAAGAACAATCATCTAACTTCAAATTCTTGAGTTTTGAAAATCCTGATTTTAGTAATGCCACATCTAAGCCCTGGTACGAACGTGGCAAACGGAAGGCTCCTACTCCCAGTACTCTCAACACATTGAGTAGTAAATCTACACCAGATTTGTCGAGTAAATCGAGTATAGAAACTAACAGTATTCATTTACTTAAGAAAGAAATAAAAGCACTTCATGCTACAATTCGAGCACTGACGATTCGAGTTGAAAGTTTGGAAAAGATAAATAGAGAAAATAAAAGTATAAATTGTCGAGGTAATAAGTTGATTTTTCTAGGATAAGAATGTTTATCATCAATATTTTTGTATGAGAAAATAGTGAAATAAATTTTTTTATTTTTTTTTTGAAGCGAGGGAAGATACTTTTATGTATATTATTGTATTACTGGCTACTGAGGGAGAAAGATCACTACAAAATGACAAGCATGACATAACAGAACTATAATGTCATTGTTTTTCACTAACTCTGACCAAGAAATCTTCAAACACTAGTGAAACAGGAAGGTGATCGTTCAATCTCAACCTCATATTTCGAGTTCGAAAATGGATTCTGAAGCAGATCATCACCAAATTCACATCTTCTTTTTCCCATTCATAGCATACGGTCATATGATCCCAACTATAGATATAGCCAAATTGTTTGCTGCTCGGGGTATTAAGACCACAATTATCCTAACTCCTCTTAGTGCTTCTGTCTTCTACAAATCTATAGATCGCGAGAGATCACTTGGATTGGATATTCATATTCAAGTGATCAAATTCCCTGCTGTACAAGCTGGATTACCTGAAGGATTTGAAAGTGTCAACGACTTGACTTCGCTTGATATGGTTTCTAATCTCTCCCAGGCAATCAATATGCTGCAAGAACCCTTGGAGCAGTTAATTGAAGAGCACAAGCCAGATTTCATATTTGCGGATGTGCTTTTACCATTTGCCACAGAAGCTGCAAGCAAGTATGGCGTTCCTCGGTTTGTCTTTCATGGAACAAGTTTTTTCTCTCAGTGCGTTGACCAGAGCTTAATATGCCATAAACCTTATGAGGGTATAACTTCAGATAGAGAAGCCTTTGTGGTACCTGGTCTACCAGACAAGATAGAGATGACCAGGTTACAGTTGCACGACAAATTTAAGGATGAAGATGAGTCTCCTACTGTGGCTAGTGAGCAAGTACAAGAGGCAGAGCAAAAAAGTTGCGGGATTTTGGTGAACAGCTTCTATGAGTTGGAGCCAGCCTACGAAATTCATTACGAAAAGGTTATGGGGAAAAGAGTATGGTCTATTGGCCCTGTTTCCCTGAGAAACAGGGATAATGTAGATAAAATTCAAAGGGGGAAGAAAACCGAAATCGATGAACATTTTATTTTGAACTGGCTTGACAGCAAGAAACCGCAATCGGTTCTTTACATATGCTTTGGAAGTCTCTCCAGATTCAGCAAGGCTCAGTTGCTTGAAATAGCAGCAGGCCTCGAGGATTCCGAAACCTCTTTCATTTGGGTGGTAAGCACAATCAAGAAAGAAGAGGAAGAAGAGAGGTGTTTACTTACAGATTTCGAAGATCGAATGGAGGGCAAGGGTCTCATAATTAGAGAATGGGCACCGCAGATGCTTATACTCGATCATCCAGCAGTTGGAGGTTTCATGACTCATTGTGGCTGGAACTCAATACTTGAAGGTTTGAGTGCAGGAGTTCCCATGATCACTTGGCCTGTTTTCGCAGAGCAGTTTCACAACGAAATTTTTGTCACTCAGGTGCTGAAGATAGGAATTCGAGTTGGGGTTGAGAAGTGGAATTCCTGGATAGAACCAGAAGATGTAGAGGCCAGGAAGGAGGAGATAGCGAATGCGGTCAGTCGGCTGATGGGTGATGGAGAAGAAGGACAAAACATGAGAACAAGAGCCAAAGAGCTCAGTAAAATGGCTAGGAAAACTGTGAAAGAAGGTGGCTCATCTTATGAAAATTTGACTGCTTTGATTCAAGAGCTCCAGATGGTTAAGAAGTCAGACTCAACCAGGCAGTAATTACTGTCTGATATTTCCTGTCTTCACTATTTCACCAATGGGGTAATAAACATGACGCAAGTGACTACCTCATCTCTCTCTATATCTCCCCCACATACTTTTCGTGGTTCACAATCATAGTAGTGCATTTTTTCCTGTCTTTCACTATTTCACCAATAAACTGTCACTGAATCAAAGTCGAATCTGTAATCTCGATCCATACTCAAAAATGGATTCTGAATCCGATCATCAACTTCACATTTTCTTTTTCCCGTTTGTGGCTTACGGTCATATGATTCCAACAATAGACATAGCTAAACTGTTTGCTGCTCGTGGTGTTAAAACCACAATCATCTTAACTCCCCTTAATGCATCCGTCTTGTCCACTTCTATAGATCGAGGAAGATCACTTGGGCTAGATATTCATATTCAAATTATAAAATTCCCTGGTGTAGAAGCTGGGTTACCTGAAGGAGTGGAAAGTTGCGATGACATGACTTCACCTGAGATGGTTCCTAAAATCTTCTTAGCGGTCAAGATGCTCCAAGAACCCTTGGAACAGCTAATTGAAGAGCACCGGCCAGATGTCATTGTTGCTGATTTGTTTATACCTTTCGCCACAGAATCTGCAAGCAAGTATGGTATTCCGCGATTTGTCTTTCATGGAACAAGCTTTTACTCTCAGTGTGTTGAGGAGAGTTTATTCTGTCACAAACCTTATGTGGGCATTACATCAGATAGAGAGCCATTCTTAGTACCAGGTCTCCCAGATAAGATAGAGATGACCAGGCTGCAGTTGAGTGACCATTTTAAAGCTGAAAATGGGTTTCGTACTGAAGTTTGGGAGCTATTTAGAGATGCAGAGCAAAGAAGCTATGGGATTTTGGTGAATAGCTTCAACGAGCTGGAGCCAGCTTATGCAATGCATTACAACAAAGTTTTGGGCAAGAGAGCATGGGCAATTGGCCCTGTTTCCCTGCGAAACAGGGATAGCATAGATAAAGTTCAAAGGGGGAAAAACACTGCCATTAATGAACATGTTGTTTTGAAATGGCTTGACAGCAAGGAACCAGATTCTGTTCTTTACATCTGTTTTGGGAGTATGGCCAGATTCAGTAAGGCGCAGTTGCTTGAAATGGCAGTTGGTCTCGAGGATTCCAGAATTTCTTTCATTTGGGTTATAAGAACAATTAAGAAAGAAGAGGAAGAGAGCTTCTTACCTGAAGGTTTTGAAGATAGAATGGAGGGCAAGGGCCTGATAATTAGAGAATGGGCGCCACAAGTGCTCATACTGGATCATCCAGCAGTCGGAGGGTTCATGACTCATTGTGGGTGGAACTCCATACTTGAAGGATTGAGTGCAGGTGTCCCCATGATCACTTGGCCTATGTTTGCAGAGCAGTTTCACAACGAAAACTTCATCACTCAGGTGTTGAAGATTGGAATTCCAGTTGGGGTTGAGAAGTGGAATAACTGGATGGATGCAGAAGATGTACAAGTGAAGAAAGAGAAGATAGCGGATGTGGTCAGTCGGCTGATGGGTGATGGAGAAGAAGGAATAAACATGAGAATGAGAGCGAAAGAGCTCGGTGAGAAAGCCAAGGTAGCTGTGGAAGAAGGTGGCTCATCTTATGAAAATTTGACTGCTTTGATTCAAGAGCTCCAGATGGTTAAGAAGGCATCAACTACAAGACGCAGAGTCCCATCGTCTCAGGTTTTCTAGCCTTCTAAAACTTAAAATTATGTATTGTATCAATACCAATCACTCGTTCACTCGTTCACAAGTTCTTTACCCTTTAAATTGGGGATCTAGGCTTGTTGCATGAAATATAGTGCTATGATTCAGTAAAATTCCAACCATCTGGCTCCTAGATAATTCCCGCTCTCCGCTCAGTACAAAATTGGAATCTCTCTCATCGGTAAGCCTTGACAGAGCACGGTTTTCCACCCTGGATCATTGTGCTTTAAAATGAATACACCTTTTCATGGCATACAAAAGACCAATGACCTACTAATGATACAAATCTCACAATGAACCAAGTCCTAGAGACAGCATATATTCTACCAAGCGTTGGCATGTTTCTGGAACACAATGGAACAACACAAGTGTGTAATCATTTTGGACTGCAGTCACTACTCCTATGAGGTCAAATGGCTCTTAGAGCTCCATAGGATCGGTAGTGAAAGTAACTTGCTTCATTACAAAAGAGAGATTGAGATTCTACCAAAAATGTTGATCTTCCAAACTTCACAACAAAATCAACTTTGGAAGGGAGATCTTCCAAAGAACTAGACTTGCTCATTGTGACACCTATTATAGGGGCTCCAAGAAAAGAGTTTTGAGGGCTCCTAAGGATTCAAATATCCTACAATGAAGATAAGGGGACCTAATTCATAAGAAAAATACTAAAATACCCTTAACATATTAAATATTGAAAACCTAAAACTAATTTGTTTTCATTCCTCTCCTTTAATTCTTCCATTTTCTTCTTCCCATCACCTCCATCGCTTATTTCTTCGATTAATCGTCAATTCTCAAAATAATTCATTATCGATTAACTCCATTTAATCCACCCGCAATGACTTCAATAAGGTAAAAATCAAAAACCCATCTTATTTAATTGGTTTCAATGCATGGATAAGCGGAATCGATCGAATTGTTTTTTGAAAAAACGATGTCGAGCTATCTACGGTTGGAAAATGAATTTTCCAACCGTAGACCTGAATCAAATTTTTTTGCAAAAAAATAAGTGATGGGTTTTCTTAGTTTTTTCTGTTTATGATCGTCATCTTCATCACGACGGAGAAGAAGAAGAGAGAAAATCATCATCTTCATCAAGACAATAGATTTAGTTTTTTTGTATATGATCATCATTTTCATCATGATTTATGAATGAAACGAGAAAGAAAAGATAATAAATTTAATTTTATAATTCATGGAGGGTATTTTAGCCATTACAAAAAATAGTTAGATATGGGGTTTTGTTGATTACTATTTCATAACCCGATTTTGTCATCTTGTGAGCCCTCAAAACCAAATGTTTGGAGCCCCTATAATAAGTTTCTTCTAATATGCTAACTAATGGACTCAGAAACCTACAAGTTGTAAAAAACACAACAGATGCAACTGTTGTAAGCCTTATTTCTCTGTTTAGACAGACGTAACAGTACCCACCAACAACAGAACCAAGCAATAAATCGAACAGATTACACTAAATTTTCCATCTGAATGTTGTGCAATCATTTAATCATTTGGAACCGAAATACTATCCGCTAACCTGCATTGCTAGTGATAACAACTTATGTGAACAAATTCTGGATGTTCAGTTTGAATAAACATACATTAAAAGTAGCAGAAAACCCAATCTTTATGAAGTAAAATTCATCAAATAAACGGAATAACAACCCATTCTTACGCCGCTCATGAAATCTGAGAAAACCAAGAGATAATTATATATTGTTATGTAGTCAAACCACCAACAGAATTAGATTATAGTAGTGAACATCTCCACAAAATGGACACTTGACAAGCGGAGTTGTTTTTAAGTTCTTAGTCCAATAGTATCATAATTTTTTGCCACACTATCTACCCTACAGGTGAAATCCACCAGAGACAGCACAACCATGCAACCTACACAGAGGAGGTGTAAGGGACAGGCATACCACTGGGATAGCACGTGTCACATTAGCAGTGCTGGGTATTGTTTGGCCTGCTGCTTAACCCTTCTCTTGTACTCCGCAGGTTCCTATTAAACATTGAAATCTCATTAATTTCAGAAGTTTCAACCAACAGTGAGTACCCAAGAAACTAGAACTTTAAAGTGCCATAATACCTGGATGAAGAGGTGATATCCATCCGTCTGAGCAGGATCAGCCGGATTAGGCTGGTCCAGCAAATCTTGTATACCGACAAGAATTTGCTTCACAGTAATGGCTGGTCTCCAACCCTACAAATAAGGATGATTACAGATGTGCAAACAATAAGTCTTTTTTAAGTAGTAAACTCCATATTTCAAATGACTGCATTTAAAAATTGAAACATTTAGACTAGAAAGGTACTCACACTGTCCTCGTTTAGTATGGATAGGCACACTGTTCCAGAAGGGTAGACATTTGGGTGGAAAAAATTTGGAGGGAACTTGCATTTTGGTGGCTTGCTAGGGTAGTCTTCACTGAAGTGGAGAGCAAGTGGGAAATAGCCACCTTCCCAGTCAGTCTGCAACACTCATACAAATAACACTGCTGAGTTATCTAGAAACAAAGTTATGCTGTGCAAATACTTTTTATTTCGAGCATTTACCATATATAGTTCACTTCATTAAAATATAATAACAGCACGACCGTAAGAACTAAAATGGCATGGCAAGCAAATACACTTAAATATGATAACCACAATAAAAGGTACCTAGATGATATGTAATGCAGCAGAAGCATAAATTAGTCAACCCTATAACTCTTATGGTGCATAGCTCAACAAGAGAAACAAAGTTGTGCTGAACAATACTTTATATTTCGAGCATTTAGCATAAATAATTCGATTCATTAAAATAGAATCCCAAAACACAATAAGAATTAATATGGCACGGCAAGCAAATATACAATAACCACAATAAACGGTACCTAGATGATAAGTAATGCAGCAAAAAGCATAAACTAGTAAACCCTATAACTCTTATCGTGCATAGCTCAACAAGAGAAATATGTGGAAGTAGGACAGCAATTCAACTGCGGTGCAGAAAATTATAACCACAAAATCGACAAAGAAACATAAACCCCATCTGGTATTAATAGTTATTCCGTTTCTTTTGGCAGTGGTGGGTTGTGATAGTTTGAATCCCCAATTTCTAAGTTTCAAACACTTGAGAAAGATGGAAAGGTTCCTTAGAAGTTGCAGATTATTAATATTACTACACGTAATTCCATGCATATATACTCGCACAGCAGCAGTAAATAGCATATACTCCACCAAGAATTAGGTCAATGGAAGGCATCTGGCAATATGAACTCCATGCTAAGCGACAAAGTTGAAATCATACAAGAATGACTCAATGAATAATGGGAAGATACTTAAGAGAATGTTCACTACTACTAGATGAAATGATAATGCTTATAATCGGACTCAAGGCACACACAACAACTAGGTGAGGTCTAAGCCCACCTCAAATTACCAAATTAAGACATGAAGGCTTACCTATTACCGTGCTTGCAAACCCTAAGATGTGAGATGTTTTGACAAGATCATAGTAATGATACTTAAACATTAATCATCTGAAGGTGTTGGGGAGATAAAATTCACTCTTCTAAGACAGAATTAACTCAACACGGTGTTTAATTAAAATGTAAACATGCATAAATAAGAAAAAGAAGAAACTAAAATACATGGATATCAATTACAACGAACTCAAAAGAAGTAGATCCCCTAATTAACCAGATTAATACAATATAATACATACCACAATAACATCCCATCATAAATCTATCTAATCCAGACTTACTTACACAACCAATTACTCAAAGAAACAAGCATTTAAAATAAAAACATAATCTAATTGCATATTGCATTTTAAACTGACGGCATAACTCTACAAAGGAGACAAAATCCCCACAAAAAGAATCTGAAAACCTAAAACAATATAATTCGAAAAAACATAAATCAAATGAAAAATTGAAAATCAAATAACAAATTAAGACTTACCCCAGGTTTACCAGGGATTGTACACTGCCATGTCATGAGATTAACAGAACCATCTGGAGCAGTCTCTGGTTTAGCAACAAAACCCTAAAACAACAACAACAGCAAAAAGAAAACAAAATCAACAAACAGAAAACAAAACCAATAATGTGAAGTTCAATTTGATTCGATGTGAGAGAGAGGAGGAGGAGGAGAAGAAGAAGACTACGGACATGAGGATGATTCTTCCGCCAAGCTTTCCGTTCTTCTGTTAATCGACCTCTTGCTATACCTCCAGACATCTTTTTTGCTCTCTCTATAAACCCTAAACTCTCTTCGTTTTTCTCCAAGGAAAGAAAACTCTTGTGAAGAAACTGAAAATGGGGTTGTGCTTCACAATACCAAGGCAAAAGAAGAGAACATATAACGAAAGGATCCCTATGGGCAATATATAATAATATAAATGGTAAGCAAATTGGATAAAAAGTCAATTCGATTGGTGTGTGTGCGTGAGAATCACGCTAATATGTGCCCACTCACGTGAGACACTAGATGAGGGCGTCGCTTTTTCCCGCGAGGTACGCCTGTTAATCGGTGAGATTCCCTAGGCTTCGTATGGTTTTGGATAACCCTGCCTTTTTCTCATGTTTGAATCTCACGGTGTTTGTAAAACCTCTAATCTCTATGTGAACTTCGGTATCGCCAACCCTTTTCTCTTCTCTCTACTATAAATCGGGCGACAATACACATCCAACTCAGTTAGTATTTTCTTTGATTTTAAGCTTCTAATTTGAATGTCCCAAAGTCTATTCGATTGTTATTGATAAAATATAACTTTACAATTATTTGCATCTTCATTTAACTTGTTTTTCATACATAATCGCTGATTTTCTTTCCTCTTTTTCTTATTTCTCTTATTTTTTCTGCATTATGATTCACTAATCAATTAGTACTCTCCTAAGATGTGTTTACAGTTTGTTGTTTCCCTAATGGCGTTTGCCAATATTATTGTTGTGTTCATGGCGTTTGTCGAGCTTGTATTTACAAATCGTTTGATGAAAAGGAGGATCTGCGAGAGTTTCAATGATGTTTGGTTGAAGAAGATTCACAACTGTACTGACTCAGTCCCTAGTCAAAACTCCCGCTCACCAGAAAATTCAAAACAATTCAAAAAAAAAAAACCTCATTTACTTTGTCATCCGTGAATTTAGGCATACCTTAGTTATTAGCCTTATCATCACGAGTTGTAGTTACCTTAATTATTTCCTCCCCTATTCTCACTCCTTAAATGAGTATAACCCGGTGGAAGGTAACAAAATTATTTGTATTCATAGTCCTTACCCAAATAATTTCGTCATCTTCACTATTAAAACTCGGCAAAACCCTAACAACTGTATCAAACCTAAGCTTATCAATAATCTCATCATGGAAGAAGAAGGCTCAACACAAGTTGGCGAGTTGGTTAGCAAATTCAAAAAGGCAACACTGGAGCTAGGAGATACTAATGAGATTATCATCGCTCAGCCTATCGATGACAAAACTGTGGAAGAGTGCACTTGGGAAGCAAGCGCTATTGGAAGGGTTATTATAGAGGGAAGAATGAGTCATGATATGGTGCTTAAATACATTCATTTCACGTGGCCTTTCATGACAGAAGAAGATGTCAGGATCGTGGAGATTGATCCAAATACATTCATTTTCAAGTTCAGTAACTGGGATCTTCTAAACAAAGTTATAACGGAACGTCCCTGGAATATCAACAAAAAACTTTTGGTAGTCCGTGACTATATTCCTGAGCTGGTGTACACAGAAAAGCATTGGGGTTTTCAACACTTCGAATCCAACTCAGATTCATCTTACCTGAGCATATGAATGTAACAGCTGTGACGAAGATTGGAGAAATTATGGGGGAAGTGGTAGCTATTGAGCCAAAGGATGCTATCCCAGTTGGCAGTGTCCCTGTCAAAGTCTGTGTTAATGTCGATCTCACCATACCCTTAAGAAGAGGTGTTAAGGCAATAACAAATACTGGTGTGACCCGTTGGATCAAATTCTTCTTTGAACGCCAACCTCCTGGTATATGCACTGAGTGTTACATGATCAAACATTGTAGGGGAGCCTGCAAAGATGCTGCCAATTTCTTGGCTAAGGCGCATGAAAAGCCTTATTATTTTGGAAAAGTCGACAACCTTAGGAAGACAATGAGCACCAAAAGTATTATGGGTACACCAACTTCTAGAAACAATTAGAAAAATTTTACTAAAACAACTATCTTTGTACCTCCTAGAGATGGTGAAGCAGTGAACATGGACTTTCTCCTGAAGCAGAAGGATGCGATTGGTGAAGATGAAACTAGGCTAGGAAAAAGACTTAGGATTACTAATATCCCCAACCCTAATCCTAAAGATAATGAATCTTCTTCTTCTACCAGCATCATCAATGACTCGGACGCAGATCTCCAACAAGCTCAAAGGTGCACAACTCGAGGAAAGCAAACTATTAATGCATCCAAGGAGAGTCAGGTACATTCTATCATTAATTCAATTACTTCCTGCTTTAAATTTTACTGCACTATAAATTCAATTGTCATTTCAGTTTTGATTTTCACACTTTTCTCTATAAGTAGTTTATCACATAGAATTGCATGCATTTACTCTCGTATTAGGGTTTATAAAAAAAAATTACAAACTGTTGCTTCCTATATTTTTTAGTATACACTGTTTTTTTAAGCAATATGAGGATACTGTCTTGGAATGTGCAAGGTTTAAAAACCTATGAAACTCGTAACCATCTGAATGATCTGGTTAGGTCCCAAAACCCTGATGTAATTTTTTTGTGTGAAACCAAAATTAAGCAAGAAAAGAGCAAACCCTTACTAAGCCATTATTAATACCCAAATCAAGCTTTCATTGAGCCAGTAGGATTATCTGGAGGTTTAGTGCTTCTCTGGAAGAATGGCTTTATATGTGATTTGCTAGATTCTAGTTTAAATATTTTCAACCTAGCAGTTCAACATGATCCTAGTAAAGCTGAATACCTTCTCACATGTATGTATGGCTATACCAACTATAGTAAAAAGAAAGAGCAATGGGAATACATTCAAGAAATTGGTAGAAACCATTCTGGTCCTTGGATTGTTATTGGGGATCTAAACTTCCATCTTATAGACACCAATAACAACACCTCTTCTTCAGCTGATGGTCTTGTGAACAACATTATACAATCTTGTGGTCTTGAAGATTTAGGTTTTGTTGGAAAAGATTACACCTGGTCTAGAAACAATATAGAATCTGGCATTAGAAGATCCAGAATAGACATGGCTTTAGGAAATGTTGATTGGAGTAATGATTATCCTAATTCCAAACTTATGCATCTAAACCAAGTTGGTAGTGATCATAGTCCTATTCTGCTTCTTACTAATTCTCATGATACTACTTGTTGGAAGCCTTTTAAATTTTTTCTAACTTGGTTAGAAGATGCAACCTGTTCATCTGTCATTGAAGAGGCCTGGAACATTGAGGTTAATGGTTCACCTGGGTTTCAAGTGGTGAAGAAATTCCAGTCAGCTAGAAAAAGACTCTCAATTTGGAACAAACATCACTTTGGTAATATTAACCAAAGAGTTGATGAGTTACAGAAGGAATTAGAAGTCTTACAGTTACTTCCTCCTACTGATGACATCCACAACAAAATTCTCTGCATCAACAAAGATATTAATAAATGGCACAAAACAAAGAGTGAATTCTATCAACAGAAGTCTAGGGACCATTTTATCAAAGACATGGACAACAACAGCAAATACTTCCACTCTAAAGTCAACAAAAGAAGAATGAGAAATAATATTGATGCCTTACAAGATCATTCTAATAATTGGTTATTCACAAGAGAAGACATATCTCAACATCTTACTTCCCACTTCAAGAGTATAAGTACTTCTATTCAAGTTGTTCAAGATGAAGGTCTTTTTCAGGTGCTTCCATCCATTGTTACTGCAGATGAAAATGCATTGCTGAATGGTGTTCCTACTATTCAAGAGATTCATGATACCCTCAAAAGTATGGAGAACTGGAGTGCTCCAGGACCAGAAGGGTTTCAAGCAGGGTTTTATAAGAGTCAATGGCACATTATTGGTGATGATGTTAGTCAGATGGTTACTAGATTTTTTGAGACTAAGCATATGGTAAAGGAAATCAACAAAACCTACATATCACTTATTCCAAAAAAGAAGAAAGCCATTTGTGCAGCTGACTATAGACCAATTGGTCTATGTAATACTTCTTACAAGCTCATTTCTAAAATCATTGTTAACAGACTCAAACCACTCATGGAAAAGATTATTTCACCATATCAAGCAGCTTATGTTTCTGGCAGGTTAATAAGTGACAACACAGTCATTGCTCAAGAGATAATTCATTCAATGAAAAAGAAAAGAGGACAAATTGGTTGTCTTGCACTCAAATTAGATATGTCTAAAGCCTTTGACAGGCTTGAGTGAAATTTTCTTATCAAAGTGTTGGAGTACTTTGGTTTTAGTAGAGAGTTCTGTGATCTCATACATCAGTGCATAAGCACTACAACACTGTCAGTTATGTTAAATGGATCACCATGTCAAGAATTTACACCAACAAGGGGAATCAGACAAGGTGATCCTCTATCACCATATCTCTTCATCCTTTCTATGGAATTTCTTTCAAGACATCTTGTTGCAACTCAACAAGATAAGACAATCCAAGGCATTAAAGTGGCTGCTACTTCTCCAGCCATCAATCATTTGCTTTTTGCAGATGACCGCTTGATTTTCACTCAAGCAAACCTTACTTCAGTCAACTATCTGTTGCAGTTATTACAAAATTTCAGTACTCAATCAGGTCAGATGATTAACTTTGAGAAATCTTCAGTGCATTTTAGTAAGCATACAAATCCAGAAGTTGTTGTAACTCTTACACAAATTCTAGGTGTTAAAACCATGAATTCAAAAGAGAGATATCTTGGTTCTCCATTGCTTCTTGGGCATTCTAAACAGGAGGCTTTTAAAGCAATTGAAGAAAATTTCTTAAGCAGATACTCCACATGGTCTTCCACTTCTCTCACCCAAGCTGGCAGATCCACCATGATAAAACATGTTCTTAACTCTGTGCCGGTATACCAAATGGGTACTTTTAAACTTCCCAATAATCTGATCAATAAGCTTACAACTATTCAGAGGAACTTTTTCTGGGGCCATAATTCTAACAGAGGACACAATCCAATTGGATGGCAAAAGGTGTGCAAATCTAAAGATTTTGGAGGATTATCATTCAGGAATCTTGAAAAATTAAATCTAGCCTTGCTAACCAAATTGGCCTGGAGATTGTGTACTGAAACAAATGCTCTTTGGACAAAGATCATGGGCAACAAATACTTCAAATATGGCAACATTCTTCATGAAGACATCAAAGCAGAAAATTGTTCTTATACATGGAATGGAATTACTAAGGGTTTAGAGGTAGTTCAACAAAATTATTTTATGGAAGTGAATAATGGGAAGAGAACCAAAATATGGGTGGATAGGTGGATACCATGTGAATATACACCACCTCAACCTGTTAATGAACTTCATAGATTTTATCAAGATGTTGAAGAATTAATACTTCCTAACTCAAACAGCTGGAATGTTGTTCTTTTGGATCAGCTCTTTGATATCAACACGTCTTAGAAGATACATGGCATATACTTGGATTGTTCTAAAGAAGACAATATGGTGTGGATGCCAGCAAAAAAGATGACAAATTTTCAGTTAAAAGCACCTACAAAAAACTCACCATGAACACTTCAGAAGCTATAGTAAATGGAAGAGTTATTCAAAACAACATTTGGAAGCGGCTCTGGAAAACTAATACAGCTCACATAATTAAGTTGTTTGCCTGGGGATATATTCATGAGTCTCATCCAACAAGAAGTAGACTGGCTCGATTCAATTCTAGCATTGAAACTCAATGTGCAATATGCGGTCACAGTGAAGAAACAATGGAACATATCATATTTCATTGCAGACATGCTAGAATGGTTTGGAGGTCAGTGAATGTGAATATTGATGAAGTGCAATGGAATTATAATAATATCTCAGTGTGGGTTGAAAGTTGGTTCTCGAATATCCATGAAGATGATAGAGGTTTAACAACCTTAATGATCACTGAATGGATCTTATGGAAGGACAAATGTGACAAGGTTTTTCAGGGAGTTAACCTAAACCCTTTTAATAGCATGCATAGAATTCATTATCATTTGAACTCTCATTCGAATATCCCATCTGTAAGCCAAACTATGTTTCATCCTCCTGTACAATCTCTTTGGAAGCCCCCATTGCATGATGTTTTAAAATTTAACATAGATGCCTCTTTTGATGAGAATACTAACTCTCTTGGCACTGGCATCGTCTTGCGTAATCATGTAGGTAGTTGTGAAGGGATCAGAGGAAACTACTCAAATGGAGTGCTAAGTGTCGAGGCTGGAGAATGCAAAGCTATACAAGAAGCTTTATTGTGGGCTCAAGAAAAGCATCTCACAAACATCCATATAGAAGCTGATGCAAAACTAGTGGTTCAATCGCTTACTGATAATGTTCTCCTAATCCAGTGGGAGAATAGAAACATTTTGAAGCATATTAAAAGTCTGAGTACCAGTTTTATTTCATGTAGTTTTTCGTATGTTAGTAGAAATGATAATAGAGTGGCTGATGCGGTTGCTAAAACTGTTAGAGAAACAACCACAAACATTAGTCTTTTAAATAATTTCTCTGAAGATATATGTAGTCTCTTGGCAAGAGACATAAACTATCCTCCAATTTAAGCAATAAATTCCATTTCGTATCAAAAAAAATCTCACGGTGTTTGTTCAACCAGTAGACCTAGACCACCGAGTAGGCACGGCAAAATGTCTGTCTAGCCAGTAGATTTTTTTTTGAACTGAAACCTAGCCAGTAGATGGGCAGGCAACGGTCCATCACGAGAAAAGGGACCTTGTTATAGCCGGGACAACAGGAGGCGGCCCGGGTGGGACAATACGTGGCACGATCCGAATGATGAAGAGGGGAATGACTCTAGCATTGGGATTGGTAGTGGAGTGGAGAGGGGAATGATCAATGGTCTGGATTGATTGTCCCATAGCTGGCCCATATTAGTTGTCCTAGTTCTAGAATTTTCCCGTGAAAAGGAACTTGTTTGTTCATTTTTATAAGTAACGAAAAGGAAAACATTTATTTTTAGAAGTAAAATAGAAAAGAAAAATGATTACACGTCCATGTGATAGTTCATGGTTCTATGATCACCGCTCAAAGATGGCAGAAGTTGTACTGGGGGCAGACCATACCATGTTAGATAGACTTGTTTTCGGCCATTGAGCTACATCATGGCCAACTCCATCTTCAGTGCGGTTAACAAAACAAACACTACTTTTTAAAATTTAGAGATTAGGTTTTCATTGTCTACAAACATCTGATGAGTTATCTGATCTCTATAAAAATCTTTCTCATTTATCTTCTTGATTATTCCTTCTGCATCACTTTCGACCACGATTTTTTGTTCCTTTCTAGCCCACACCGTTCGCAAAGCCTCTCTTATAGCTCGAGTTTCTGCCTCTTCTGCATAAAAACAAGAGATGTAAATTGCTTCTGCTAGCAAGAAAGATGCCTAAAATTTCTGAAAATAAATCCAATCTCCCCATTTGCTGAGGAGATATTCCAAGCCCCGTCACAATTGGATTTTGTCCAATCACTGGATTCCAAGTAGACTGGTTGGATGCAATAGTTATTGCAGAGATTTTCAAGAGATATGGTTGGTCTTTTTGCCTCAGCAGCATTGAATTTGCTCTAGCCAAATTGATGGTGGTTTTTCAATCTTCCCATCATGAACAATTGAATTTTTGTTGGTCCAGATTGACCAAATCATATAGGCAATCAGCGAAAACAATTCAGCTCTATTAGATCTTCCATACATGGATTTAATTGCGACCAATATCTCACTCATTCAACTAAGGTAAAACCTTGAAATTGATTGGTTTAGTATGTTTATTTGAAACCATATTATGTTCAGATGTGAGCAAGAAACTAATGAGTGCATAATAGTTTTTTCCTTCAATTTGCATCTGTATGGAAGATGAATTCTGATATATGCATTCTCTGATGTAGGATTAATCTCACATGTAGAGCTCCTTTCAAAAACCTTTTGCACAAAGAGTTCAACTCTTGCAGGTAATTTTCTGAGCTCGTATTTCAGTCCGTAGATCAAAATTGACAGTGACTCCCCTTGTGGAGAAACAATGATATGCAATCTTAGTATAAAATTTGTCATCTTTAGCATTTTCCCATATCCTTCCATCACTAGGAAAAAGGAGAGTCAATGGGATATCTTTAGTCTTATCAATAGAAGATTGATCAAAGACAGAGTTTTGGCTTGGTTGAGTCCCAAGTTCTTGTCTGGTGGTCAATTAGATCAGTCGCTTTGAGATTTGGATCAGGTTTTGTATTGTCCTTTGGTGTGGCAACTCCTTTGTTTGGTATCTAGTTGTCACACCAAGTATCTATGAAATTTATAGATTCATTTTCATGCCCAAGGATCCCAAACAAATGAGTTGAATGGATTTATCTTCTCTATACATTTCCATGTCCAAGAAGTCGTCATATGGAATTTAACATGTAGGATATCATTTTTAGGATAGTACTTGTGACGCCCCAATTCTTAATCCTGCTTAGCTAATAGGATTACAACCTAATTGAAGAATCAATTCTAGATCAACGACTTTAAGAATCATAATTTCTTTAAGTGAACTAAAACCAAACTTAAACTGAACACTCTGGTATTTATAAATGAATAACTGTCAAATGATATTAATATATTAGTATGTTGTTTTATAATAAGTATAAGAATACACATACACAAAAGGTACATAAATGTAACACGGTTCGGTAACGCCTTTAACTACGAAAACAGGTGTCTTCACGTGCACCATTTCTTCTGTTAACTGAGACTGAAGTGGGAACGAGTGAGCACATCATCCCCAAAGGGTGCTCAATGAAAACATATAACTCTCAAGTAATCACTAACGTGCTTCACAGTTCTAAAATAATATAAATTGAAAGAAAGAGTAATGAATCTAAGTATTCAACAATTTATGCAACACGAAGCAAGTGTCACTCTGACCTCGTCAAACTCATTGGAGAAGACGACGCGAGAGCAACCCTAATCAATAATAATAACATCGTCCACATAGAGTGCCCATACAAACCATGATTCAAAATATTACCATCAAGATCAGAAAGTTAGACAAACAAGTATAATATGCACACAAGTTATTTCCCCAAATAAAATAGTATATAATAATATTCAAATGGATGACCTACCGCCCTACTAATACTATTGCTGACGGATGACTTACCGCCCTACTATCTTAATAAGCAATAATATTCAAACGGATGACTTAGCGGCTTACTAAATAAAATAGTTATAATAATATTCAAACGGATGACTTACCGCCCTACTAATACTATTGCCGACGGATGACTTACCGCCCTACTTAACTTAGCTAAGAGTCGTGGGGAAACACGGACACTCTTCGCGGGAAAATCACACAATGCATATTAGATACACAAAATTACATGCAAAGCAAACATCATATAATGCAATTACAATATACATTCATACAGATAGTAAAAGCACATCATGCTCGCAAAAGAAGAAACTCAATGATTACAAGAAGGTTACAAAGTTCCAACCTGATTTGATGACATGCCACTCCTACCTTGTATTCTTTAATCCACTGGTTCATCCTTCGAATCGATCGTTGTTAATAAGACTAACTTGTTTCTTTGTGCAATATTCATCATGCCCATCATCAACCCATGGAAACTCATCATAACCGCTATTAATAAGAACTCCATCAAGAACACCATATTTTTCATCCCTCCATAACTCTCTACTCCCTCTGTAACTCCATACTGATTTTATTTAAGTCACTCCATCAACTCTCTCTCAATCCATCACCATATACAACTAAGAACCATCGAACTCATTCTCACAACTCAACCTCCCTGCTTCTCTTTTTAAAATAATATTCAAATCAAACTTATAAGTTATCTACCAAGAGAACTCAACTCTTATAAACTAGCTTCATGTTTTATCATGAATCCAACAGCTCCTCCTTAATTTGCATGAAGATAAGTTTGAAAACAGAAAATATCTTTGTTAATTAACTAATATAATTAGATACTAATCCACCCTAATCATTATTAATTACTAATTAAATTTAGGTTAACTTAAATTAGATTTTTACTATTACTGATTCTTTAAAGTTACTAAGGGATGACCTTTTACTAACCATAGGTCCAGTGAAACTATAAAGGTTCGGACAACGGTCAAAAGGTTGGTCAACGGCGACGGTCAATGGCGGGTTGACTAGTTTCTACTTCATCTTCAGAGTCTCGTATCTTCTTCGTCCGGTATCCGATTTGCGCATTCTCATAGTCCATTTCGCATGACTTTTCGAGATCTATCTAATGATACTAGTCTCATGTTCAAATTATTATTCAATTAATGTTCATATTATATTAATTGAGTCACTAGCGGCTAAATGGGCTCTTGACTGGTCTAATAGCATTGACGTGCTTGCGGGTCCTTATAGTACTTTGCTTTTATGGCGGTTGCCCATAGAGAGCTGGGATTCTCTAAAAGTCTCCATCTAGATTCCACCTGTATTTCTTTGATTTACAGATATTTTCTAAAGCTAAAAAATGTATCTTTCTCTTTTTTGACTAGATTCTTAGAAATTAGAAAATTAGTCATCTGATATATTAGCATAGCTTACCCAACATGTTTAACCAAAGTTGTTCTTCCTGCCTAAGAAAAAAAAAGACCAAGCCAACTACTCGCACTGTACATGTGGAGATACTCCTTAGTAGTATGGAACTCGAGAATCACTTGGTGAAGATGAAGCTATCATCAGTAAATAAAAGATAATTGATATGTGAAATTGCGGTGGCGATGCTAACTCTATCAATCAAGTTTGTTTTTTCAAGTTTAGATGTGTAAGCACTAGTGCTTCGTTGCATATAATATATAGGTAAGGGGAGATTGGGTCTTCTTGCCTTAGCCATCTTTCGGGCTTTAAAAAATCAATTGGACTTCCATTTAGAAGCACTGGATAGGAAACAATATTCATGATTAGGTTGTTAACCTAATTTTAATGAAATCCCAACTTAGTCATATCCTTGGCCAAAAAATACCACTTAAGCTTATCATAAGCTTTGGGCATGTCCATCTTAATGGCTACTAAACCAACTTTTCCTTTATTTTATTTCTTAATAGCATGAATTACCTCATGGGACATTTGAACATTATCAGTTATATGTCTATTTGGGACAAAACCACTCTGATGGGGAGATATAATTTTGTACATCAGAGGTTTCATCTTGTTAGTTATGGTTTTAGAGATTGCTTTGTAAATAAAGTTGTAGAGGCCTATTGGCCGGAACTGATCAACATACTCATCCATAGGAGTTTTAGGAATGAGACAAATATTTTTATGATTAAATTGTCTAACCAAGTGGTGTATGGGGGGGATCGTCATTTGACAAACAGAGTCACCAACTACATCCTAATAAACTTGATAAAAATGCCTCATAAATCCATATGGACCTGGAGATTTTTTTTTCTCCCATTTGAGAAGTAGTTATTCTAATCTCCTCATCAGAGAGAATTGCTAAAAATATTGTATTGTCGTCATCAGTTACCTTTGATATCATAGCTACAAATTCTTGTCTATCAGGCTTGAATGTCTTATATTAGATCTTGAAAATAAGATATAAACTCTATTCCGATAGCCTCCCTCGTTTTTAACCAATTTCCATTTGATGATCTGATCCAATAAATGTTGTTTCTTTTCCTACGAAACATAATAGCTTTATGGAAATATGGATTATTGTTGTCTACCTCATTGAGCAATAATTCTCTTGATTTATCTTTTCATAGGATCTCTTCAAGCGAGTAAAGATGTATCATCTTCTCTTTTACCTCAGATATTATTGCATTATTATTGGGGTCATGGATTTGTGCATTGTTCATGGAATCCTTAGTATCCGTAAAAGAAAATTTATTCAAAAATTGAGTTTCTTCTTTGTTATATTCAACTTTTATTTTAGCTGATAAGATTTTGAACCTATCTGCTTGACCAAGCTTGCTCAGTGATGTTTTGTAGGTATTTTCTTATGACTAATTTGACATAAAATGAAAAGGTTTCGAAGACTATCAACCCCAACGCTAAGAGATACTAGAATTGGAGAATAGTCGGAAGGATTCCCTGTCGAACTTATTCGAATTCCAACAACTCATAATCGGATCGTAGGGATCGTTGGACTACTTTGTATCAACAAATACTCGGTCTATCAATATGGGTTCGATCCGCGATCTTTTATTGAATTGCTCATTCAATAAGCATTTTTAATATTATGCCTTGAAGAGGACTCGAACCTCCATGCTTTTTAACACAAGATTTTGAGTCTCGCGCGTCTACCATTTCATCATCAAGGCAACTGAGATTCTTGGCAAATGCCAGGTATGTGTATCAGGAAAATAGGCTTTCCAAACATCATTGATTATCACTATATCGATTCTTTCCATTATAAGATATTCACCTTCTTGACTATTTTTCCAAGTAAATTCTAGACCTGAAAAGGGGATTTCTCTTAGATCCCAAGAGAACATAAGAGATTGAAGATATTTCAAATTACTATCATTAACAATTCTTCCTCCCTACTTATATTATGGTGGGAGAATGCAATTTAGATCACCCATAACAATGCATGAAATAGAGGTATCGTGTGGTTCACCAATTAACTGACCCAAGATAGATGGTTTTAAGTTGCGATTTGGTTCCACATAGATAAAGCATAAATAACAACTAGTATTAGCTTTAAAGGACTGAGAAATGCAGTTGAAACCTCTCTGACTAGAATGTTGGATGGATGGATTGAAACCACTTTTCTAAGCAAGACCAAGTCCACCCTTCATACCGGTAGAAGATAAGATGAAAGTGTTAAAACAATCAAGGGATCGAAGATTTATTTCAGTAACTTATTTTTTACACATAGTTTCTCAAATGAAAAGAATATAAGGGAATTTTGGTTTTACGAGTTCCCGGAGCTTACGAACTGCCTATGGCTTCCAAAAACCATGAGAGTTCCAACCTGGGATGCTCATTTGGATCATTAGGGTGATTACATGCTTAAATAATTCTACAAAAAATTTCTTAAACAATCAGACGCTTTCTTCTCAATAAGCAGTCCTCTTGTATTAGATAGCTTGCAGTATAAAAATCTCATTGAAAAATGATTTTTTCTCTAGGGAAGAGCAGATCGAAACAGAATGTCAGAGGCAATATAACGGAAGCAATGCACTTAGTTTTCAGTAAAGTGTCTTTGAGTCTCCTTTGAGAGTCTTTGAGAGTCTTAGTAACTTTGTTTCTTCTAGTATCAAGTGATGTCAATGTCTCCTAGTGTCATAGATCTTGAAACAAAAGTCACTTGTGATTTTGTAGCGGGAAGTTATGCAGATATCTCCTAAACTGATTAAAGAGAGAGAGAGGAAAAAAAAATATTTGAGAGCTTAAACTTACTAACTAATCATGTAGAGAGGTTGAGTTTTGGTTTGTTTCAGTGTTTGAGTTTTTTTTTCTTTTTTGATATTTCGGCCATCTGCTTATTTAACAGTGGTATAGCAGTTTAATAACGGCTATGTTACTGGTATTGATAGATATTTTCAGTTTGGTTTGAATTAACACCCCTCAGAGGTGGTATTAGTTTGATTTTTTTTTTTAAAATAGAGATGAAGTACTCGTACAAGATGAGAGAAGAGTGGGAAAAGGCATTTAGTGTAGGAGTCTTTATCGTTCCAACCAGTAGATTCTTATCTGCTGGCGGGTTAGTCTCTTTCGTGAACGGTAAAGTTTTGACCGCTCGGGTAGAGACTATGATGTTTTTTTTCCTCTCGTCTATACAAACTAGTTTTGGTATAGATTTTTAAAATTTTATAGACAATTTTATTTTTAATTCGTTTTCGAAAAAGAAGTCCTCAAAGGAATAAAAAAACAAGTTGCACAATCATCAGGCAACCTTCCAACCGGACAAAATTAGACTTAGAATTGAAGCCATAAGTTTACTAGGGTCAAACAAGCGGCTGGCAAAGGTTTACTCCCTAATCACGAATCTCAAAAGGAAGCGTGAAATATCTATACCAAATTAAGAGGTAGTTGGTCAGAAATGTTTGTGGTATATATGTACCTACTTTGAAGCTACGAAAGAAATGGTCTAAAGATATCCTTAGTGGCTATACATCAAAAAAGTAATAGGACGCAAGGTGTTCAAATAATATTCTAACGTTGGCGTGGTACTACAAATATGTGCGTTAAATTTGTTTCTTCAGTAATTTAATTTTTGGATTTAATTTATATTTTATATTTATTTATTTTAGGATGTGCAAAATCTAAACTAAAAACATATTGTTTATGCGCTAGATTTTTACTTTCTTAGGGTAATATTTGGGATGTATGGATTCATTCGAGCAAGTGAAGTTGTCGTTTGGTGAGATGGAAATAATCAATGTCCCCACTTGTAATGTGATGATGAACAAGTACTCCCACTTTATTTAAAAAAAATGAAATCTGGTGGACTACATGTATGTGTTTGGCTTGAAGAATATTATGAGAGATGATCCAAATCATTTTGGTGAGCTCGAAATAGTGTTTGCGCTATGAATACTCGGCATATTGTGTTATTAACAAAAGAATCTTCAATGTTTTTGGAGTATCTTAGAGGTAAATATCACAATTCATTTGCATTATTTATTATTATATATTTGTAATGTGATGATGAAAAAGTACTCAATCTCACTTTAATTATTTAAAAAAGAAAAAAGAACTCCGGTAGATTATACGCACGTGTCTAGGTTGAAGAATTTTTACAACGCTATGCTCTCATAAAGAGAGAGGACCCAAATCATTTCCATGAGCTCGAAAGAGCGTTTGTATTATGGGTACTCGACCAATTTTGTTTTTCCAATGCTAGCACGGTGGAAAAAAGTGGTTAGCCCGAAGTGTTGGAAGATATAGACGAAGTGACACCAAATAATGATTGGTAATCTGTAATTTAAGTTGAATTGTACATAACCCTTGATGATTGTGCTATTAATGAAAGAAGCTTCAATGTTTTTTTGGAGAATCTTAGAGGTAAATGTAATATTCATTTGCATTATTTATGTTTATTATTTTTTTAGTGGCAATATACTAAACCTTAGTTATTACTTTTAGTATTGATGGTATAATTATTCATTTATTGGTGTACCTGTTATTTTCGGCAATGGTAATATTTTTCCAGTCATAAAGAAGCACGAGACATATAATTAGGAGCCAGGTCAGGTGGATGATGGTAACAAATCTGCCATAAGTCAGAGAATTCAACAACTCTATAAAACTAGTCACCATATTGCAGTCATGTATTTTAGTGCATTTGAGGAGCATGGAACTGTTGGGGAGTTCGAGATGTTAGAGAAAAAAGTCCTGGCAATTTGGTGAAAGACTCATGCTACAACAATAAAACAAAATAATGAAAGTCGTTAACCCATTTCCACAAGACCAAATTTCTTATGTTCATTACTTACAATTGTTACAAAATGGTCAACAATTTTGTAACAATTTAATCAGAAAGTGGTTGAATGGATCTAAGTGGTTGAATCAGAAAGTGAATATCTGGCTTGTTTCTATTCAATTGTCAAGCCTACTATGGTTATGGATCCAAAACACCCTTTTTGGATGGATCAACCAGTATTAGGTAGGATTCCACTTAATATAGATTTACTTCCTTCATAACCTACTTCAGAAACCCCTAGCTTATACACGTATCCCAGTCAGATAGCTTTATCATTGTTAGTTATGCGACCATTTCATTTGGAGTGTGGAATATAACTGAAAAGGAGAGGGTACCTAGTTACCACCAAATTTTTCGTTCGCAACCCTGTATGGACTATTCTTTGTACAATCAATATGTATATATCTCTAGAAATAATATCCTTGTTCCTAAATGTAAATCAAAGTCAACCTAGTATGCAACTGAGCTATACAAGAACCGAATTCCACTAGGAACAAGACTTGAAATTTATTTTTCAAGATACGAATTCACAAGAATAAGTATCATAGGTTCTTTATGATATTTCTATTATGCATATAGACAATATAATGCGAAAAAATAAATAATACAAGACACTAAAAATTTTGTTAACAAGGAAAACTGCAATATAGCGTAAAAAAAACCCGGGACTTGTCTAGTTTTAATATCGCATTGTATTAAGTCGTTGTAAACACTAGACTATAGTATCAAACTTCAAACAGGAATGTAGTTGAGACCAAATCAACCCTCCGAGAATTTCAACTTCAATCATGCTCCTTACGTCTCTTTAATCTCGTAAGACCTTACGCACTTGATTCCTCTAGCTGACGTCCTTTACATGCCTAGGAGTTGCTTCAACCTAAGTGAATATTGTAACCAACTTGCCTCTAACAGATAGCCTATTGATTTTTTTTCTTTCCAGATATACTTAAATCAAGGTAATGGAAATCTATTTTCTTACGATGAATCTTCAAGAGAAAATAAGATACCAAGCAAACATCAACAATTAGGATAACTAACTCTCTTTAAAAGGTTATAGATATTCTTAGTCGATTCTACCTTACAAGAACAATCTAACACAAGTTTAGATATAAATCTTGTGGAATTATAAAGTCTGAGATGAAGAGTACTTTATAATTTTTATCAATCACATTCCTCAATCAATAGTTCTTGAGTGGTTATATAGTAGAAGAGACGGACCTTATAATAAACAGAACTACGGTGATCAAGAAGATAAGATTATGGATATCAAGAATTATCAGGTAAAATATACCCTATTAAAGCATTTATCGGTCGAACCCACCAAACATTAGTACGTCAAATTTGGTTGTCAAGTTTAGTTTCAAAACTCGAAGTCGCTTGATTTGATTACTAGAGTCAACTTCGTTAGGTTAGACCAGGAACATAGAAGGGTTGAAATTTGCTCTGGTTACTCACGAAGAACCTGAAGACATATCAGCATTAATGAAGACATCATCCTTCAGTTACAGGTTAGTAATAACAGACTTAACTTGTTCTATTTATATCTTTTGATTCTTCAAGTCGGTGTTTATTAAAAACATAACACACG
Organism: Papaver armeniacum; assembly: GCA_023531295.1. Lineage (NCBI taxonomy): Eukaryota > Viridiplantae > Streptophyta > Magnoliopsida > Ranunculales > Papaveraceae > Papaver > Papaver armeniacum. The sequence continues at coordinate 83,346 of JAJJWW010017775.1, forward strand.
ATGTAAAGTTTGTTTACTTGTCTCTAGTATTGGTGACTTGGTCATTATACTATGATCAACGTATCAAGAAATGATATACTAGTTGTTTTATACAACTTGAGTATATGAAATTACAAAGTATAGTTTATCTATGACTTTGTAAATCAACATTACACTAATTGGTAATTCATTACTATTTGGTGTTTCGAACTTCCAGATTAATTCAAAGAGGTATTTTATAAAAGAGTTGTATGTTTTTGATGATAGTAGGGTCTGGATCGTAGAGCATGCCGTTGATGCGATAGGTTTGTAAACTAACGGAAGACCGTTAAAAAATAGTTAACCGACTTTTATATTTTTCCAAACACCTTGACCGTTAGCCAACTAGTGTTGAAAGTTAAAATTTTGTCAAAATATTTAACATTCTAGTCATTTTCCATCTTCTTCCATCTGGTGAAATAATCTTGTTCTTCCATTATTATTTGTTTTGTTAAAGTTTATTTCCAAGTCTCCATTCTTCTTCTTCGAATAGCTAGTAACCTTTCTTCGACGAGTAACCTTCCCTTTTCTATTGCTCCGTTCTTCTTCTTCAAGTAACCCATGAGAATATTTTTTCCTAATATTGCTATGATTGGGGTTAAGATCATTTCGATAGAGAAGATAATAAAACCTGCTATGTAATTTTTTGATCACTTGTAAATTGTACCAATATCAATTAAACTATCGCATTTTGCACTTTTATTTATGTTCCGATTAGTAGATTAGAAATTGTATAATTTACCCAGGAAGCGAAAATAAGTGAAAAGGGTTATGAAATGAATTTGTTTTTGCATCTTCCGTGGATACTGGTTGGAACTGAAATATCATCGCCTCTTCATAAGAAATTAATTTATTTTTTTTTCAATTTCTTTCAACTTTAACCTAAGACTTAACACCATCTTCTTCACAGGTCGATAGAGATCATCTTCTTTTCCTTCTCTACTATTTCACTCACCCCAACTCTCAGATGTTCGAGAAAATGTAGCCGTAAAGCTTTAGGTAAGTATTTATAACGGGTTAGTAGGTCATTCAACTATTTTATAATGGTATCTTAGTAAACATATCAGACAGTCAAAGTTAGTCTATGACCCTATTACATCAACGACATGTTCTACGACCCAGACCCTAATATCACCAAAAACATACGACCCTGTTACAAAATATCTCTAATTCAAACCTTAGGAATATGTTTGAAAACATTTTCATAAATATAGTTGATAGACACATTTATGTGTCTAATTTGTCCTCAATGTTTCGTATTGTTGGCACTCGATTTTGTACTTATTATGGTGTTTTGTGTGTTTGTAGGTATTTTTGGGAAATAAACATTTTTTGAAAATTCGACTCGAAAAGTTGCTCGGAACACCCCCGGAGGACATTTGCTATTCGGACTCCCACTTTGGATAAGGGGTACCCCAATTGCTAAGGGGCACCTAATCGATATTCGCACCCCACTGTTGGATAAGGGGTGACCTTCTCTTTCATTTCAAATTTCGTTTTTGGCGGGAATTATTTTGGTGAACATATTTTAGGTTTGATTTTGAACGTTTATGGAGAGATTCAATCGCTGAATTCTCTTGGGTTAGGCTTGAATGGACTAAACAGGGCGTGTATGGGTGTTTTAATCGATCATCTTGGGCTGGATTTTTAGCATAAGGAGAAACAAGGAAAACAGGGTCTCTCGTGTTTTCCGAGCTCTGAATATGTGGTCAACAGATTTTCGTGTGCGTGCTCCAACTTATACTATATGGATGGTCACTAAGCGTGTTGGGAGTATTCTGTCACGAGAAAACAGCTTGAGGAGGTAAAATAGGGAAGAAAATATTCCCGAGAATATGTTTATCAATGCCGTGTAATGGAGATATATTTCGAGTTATTACAAGGGATTTTCATCGCCTGTTGTGTATAAATAGCGTCTTGGGGTAGCAGATAAAGTTTATGGAGAGTTTGGGAGCAGTTTAGAGCATCACAGAGGTGAGAAATCGCGAGTTGCAGAGCATATTTTTCTGCTCCTGTGGAAGACGAAGAACAGAAGAACAGACGGCCAAAAACCGTCGTTCTTCAATAGTGCTAACGACTCGCCTATGTGGGTCGTAATATAGAAGGCAGACTTAAAATTTCCGCAACAGCAACACTTTACATGTATCGTTCTCTGTAACAGTCCGTTTGTAACAATTAAAACTGTTACAAATCAGGCTTTTCATCTCTTCTCCCTTGTTCATCATTTGTAAACCATTTTTGAGCATTAATAATGATTTTTGAGCAAGTTTACACCATGATGAGCTAGAACCCATCACTGGGACGACGGAGGAAGAAACTTTTCATGATTGTGGTAAATGAATTAATTCTTTATTTGACTTTTTGCATAGATTTAATTGTTTTATGATTTCTATTAATTATCTCGTTATTTTGTCCGATGTCGCATGCTTAGTTTAAATTACTTTTGATGCGTCATGCTTACGACTTACGAGATAATGTTTTATGAAATCTATTTTTGCGTAAAATTAGAGTCACAACTTCTTTTGTTTGATCTATATTGTCTAGAGTTATCGATCGAACCACAAGAATATGAAAAGTAGTGAAATCCTGCGTCCTAGTGACTCTTCATCCTGTGACATTGTATATATTTTTCTTTTATTTTCTTTTATTAATTCTTAAAATCAATCTCGTCAAGTCCGAGTGAACGATAAACCTTACTACCACTTTCTACAACATCATTGAAAATAACCATCAATTTTTGGCGCCGCCGACGCGGACTTGTGTATAGATTTGTTTTTAGGTTTTATTATTAATTTTTCTTTTATTATTATTATTTTTGTTCTTTTTACGCGTTTTGGTATTTCTGTTTGCTTTCAGATTTGGAGTGGAGCGAAAGAAAAAGAGAAAGTGCTGAAAAGAAAAGCAAAACCAAAATAGGAAAGAAAAGAGAGATCCGAACGGAGTGAAGAAGAAAATTTTGTATATAGTTTAATTATTTTTATTTTTTTAGAAACTGTAATTAGGTAATTATTTTTGGACTTTTTAAATTTTTGGACTATCGGACATTATTAATTTTAAACCCTAAGGAAGGGTAATTTAAATATAAACTGCACAGGGAAGGACGGTGATTACGATATCACCTCGGCCCCTCGGGTTCGTACACGACACATAGAGTCGTGGCCCGAGTCGACTTCAACGGTTCATCCCCGTCCGGAACGGGAGGTAAGAATTCTAAACACCCGCGAATCCCCCGTCGCCGGGTTTAATGGATGATTTCGTGTGAATATATGTCGAGGAACCGAACTGGGCCGCTTTAATTTCCTAGTAAAGGGCAAGGACAGGCCATACAAGATAAGAGTTCGGATTTCATCACCGTTCTCTTCTTGCCCGCCTTAGGAAAACGATACCAAACGCGAACCTAAGCTTAAAATACTGACTAGAACGAGACCGATAGGCTAACGAGCTTAATAGGAAAGTCATTCGAAAAATATTGGTTACTCTTTAAGCATACTTGAAGTTCATGATGGTTTCGTGAGTTGAATGCGTGACGCGCCGCCTTGTAATGCGGTGAGGCCTTGGGTATCAAAGCTCCACGCAGCCTTCCCTCGCCTCTATTCAACTTACTTAAACTCGGATTGATTCTGAGGGGTTTGCTCAGATTGTAACGAATTCCCTTTCAAGGATTAGAAGCTGGTCTAGAAACAATCTAAGTGGAGCCATCATGCTTTTTGTTTGCTAGAAATCGGTAGGTTTGTTTTGGTCGAGTCAGCCTTGTTTGTGTTTGTGTAGAATTCCCTCATAGCTAGGATGTCAAACCGGGTATTATAATAGCCATCACAATGAATATGAATATCCAATCGAACATTATGGACATCACTCTTTTTATGACCATAGTGTGAATAGTGGTTGGGAACGCCAACCTTTGGAAGGTTATGGGTCATACCATGGTGAGCCCAATTACTATCCACATGTGCATCGGTCATTCGAGCAAGAAGATTATAGTAATAGTTCTTCGTCTCTAGAGGATACAATCAAACTTTTGAAAAGTAGTCCTTATTATGATCCTTCTGATTTCCTCTTCCTTCTTTAGAAGATATCCTCAATAGATTAACTCAAAACTTAGATCCAACACTAAGGGAACTTTCTTTGGAGGAGACCCTTGAGAGGATAGGCCGAGTCTACACGTAGACTTGAGTTAGAGACGAATGAAAGTATTGCTCGAAATAACTTGAATTTCCAATATAGTGTATCCAATAATACCTTTGAGAATGAAGATAGTTATTCACATAATCAAGATGATGAGGTTAGAATTGGTAACACTACTTGTTTAGATGAGGTTCAACCATTTTCATGTTATTATAATAATGATTATGATGAGGATAGTGTTGATGAAGAATTTGAAATAAATAGGCATAGTGATCAGGAATTTGCTACTCCAATTGAGCTTTATAATAATAGAGTTATTTCTGGTTCAGATCCTAATAATTTTAACAATTATTCACCTATTCAAAAGGACGAGGATTTGACTAGAGATACTGTTTTAGACGATGTAGTATTTCCTGTTTACGAAGTCGATAATGATTTAGAGGAACGAGTTTATCCTGAGAATATTATTTTAGAGTCTAATGATTTAAAAACAATAGTCTTAGACGAAGAAGATGAACTCATAGAGCTTTTAAATATGAGTGAGGATGCATCACCCGAGTATAATTTACATGAAGCAATTGACCATTTTCGTGGCTTTTGATGATCTAGAAATTAGGGAAATTGTAGCCAGTCTATCTAGAGACACCCAAAATTCTAAGTTTGGGGGTGATTATCATTCTCCTTGTGCCTTACCTTTAACTCTTACAGAGATCCCTCACTTGGGACTTGACATATGTGCCTCAACCATTTTACAAGATTATCTTCATACACGTTTTCGAACCCAATAATGTCCAAAGAAGTTCGGTTGTTAAAAACCCATCCTCCTGGTTGATGTGGTTAACCCAAGGCTATGATACCACGATTGACTTTGTTTTCCCACCAAAAACCTTCCTTCCAATTGTAGGTACGTATAAGTTTCAGATGTGTCAATTATTAAGTTTTGAGACTAAACCTAATTACTTTAGGATATTAGGGTCGACACATTTGCTTAAGGAAGACCACCAATCTTATGTGGTGTTTGTGTAAGTCAAAACTGATTGACTTAGAGGATCCTCAATTATTCAGGTTATTATTATGTGCTTCTAAGTTTTTATTTGAGTTTTTCCAGACTCTAGAACCTGAACATTCGGATCTAACTCATGAGGAAACGCAACCCATGAAAATATGTTATCTAGACCCTTTTATAAAGCATGAACCCGAACCACAACTAGATGTAGTAGTCTTAAAAATAGATAAGGGTGTGTTGGATATCTTCCTGGTCTGTTACAGTCTCCTCTTCTTGTGGTTAGCACTGTTTGATCCAGATGACCCGCAGTTATTCCGGCTGCTGCTTTATGATTCTTCGAGGTGACTAATCCTTTCCAATGTCTGGTTGAAGACTTTAAACTTAGCACTTCTTGGGAGGTAACCCATGCTCATGCAACACGGTAATATCTTTCCTTACTCTTTTCTTCAAGTGGTACAGTTTCTCATTGTTCATGCTTTTAATTTCATCTTTAAAACATTGAGGACAATGTTAGATTTAAGTTTGGGGGTATGGGAGAAACTTTTTAGTTGCAATAAATAAACTTCAGAGACTAGAAATTTATGCTTATTAAGGTCGGCACTAACTAATCTAAGTGGATGGGAACATCTTGGTTGTAGGAGTTGAGGAACCAATCGATTAGATGGAAACATCTAGAAGAGTCTATTCATAAAAGAACAGAGCTCGGTGTTAGAAAAGAAAACATGGTAGTTTCGCCATATCCTCGTGATGGAAACATCGAAAGAATCCCGATCACTTCTTTTTGTTTTTCTTTTTATCATTGCTAGGGTGAAATAGAGTGACCGAGACCAAAAAAAAAAAAATTGAGACCAGACCATCGCACCAAACGGAATAAATACAATAAAGTCGCCACCGGTACCCTTGTATATGCCCGGTGAGTTGACCTAGAGTTAGGATTATCGACCACCGGTCCCCTTGTATATTCCAGGTGTGTTGATATTAGTCCGCATCAGTGTCTCACTCCATTAGGATAGGTTCACCTTAGTCAACATCATCCACGTTTTTTTTCTACATCCATCTTCTTAATCTATCCATGTGATTGGTTGACTCCGGTTTATGATGTCCAAACTATCTCGAGTAGAGCTCGTCACTTTATATGAATTTTAGTATGCTTGAGTGCAAACTCGTGTACAAAGAATTGGAATTTCGCATCGTGGTACTTCCTCCTATACTCAATGATTGTATGCCAACCAAGGAGATTGTTTAGTGCCTTCCAAGGTTCTCGCGTAAATAGCTAGGGTCGGGAGTAAAGGTTTTGTGGGTACACCTCTGTAAACCCTAGGAGACAACACTCCGCCACTAGGGCCACCTAGGGTTCAAATGATTTTTATTTTATAGAATAAATTTGCTCGAGGACTAGCAAATAATAAGTTTGGGGGTATTTGATGACGATTTATGTGTCTAATTTGTCCTCAATGTTTCGTATTGTTGCACTCGATTTTGTACTTATTATGGTGTTTTGTGTGTTTGTAGGTATTTTTGGGAAATAAACATTTTTGGAAAATTCTTACTCGAAAAGTTGCTCTAACACCCCGAGGACATTTGCTATTCGGACTCCCACTTTGATAAGGGGTAACCCAATTGCTAAGGGGCACCCAATCGATATTCGCACTCCCACCGTTGGATAAGGGGTGACCTTCTTTCATTTCAAATTATGTTTTCAAGGAATTATTTTACAAATTGAACATATTTTAGGTTTGATTTTTGGAACGTTTATGGAGAGATTCAATCGCCGAATTCTCTCAGGTTAGGCTTGAATGGACTAAACAGGGGCGCATGGGTGTTTTAATCGATCATCTTGGCTGGATTTTTAGCATAAGGAGAAACAAGGAAAACAGGGTCTCGGTTTTCCGAGCTCAATATGTGGTCAATGATTTTCGTGTGCGTGCTCCAACTTATACTACTTACGGATGGTCACTAAGCGTGTTGGGAGTATTCTCATCACGAAAACAAACTTGAGGAGGTAAAATAGGGAAGAAAATATTCCCGAGAATATGTTTATCAATGCCGTGTAATGGAGATATATTTCGAGTTATTACAAGGGATTTTCATCACTTATTTGTGTATAAATAGCGTCTTGGGGTAGAGATAAAGTTTATGGAGAGTTTGGGAGCGGTTTAGAATCACAGAGGTGAGAAATCGCGAGTTGTAGAGCATATTTTTCTCGCTCCTGTGGAAGACGAAGAACAAGAACAAGATTTGGCCAAAAACCGTCGTTCTTCAACTTAACGACTCATTTATGTGGTCGTAATATAGGCGTGATTTAAAATTTCCGCAACAAAGCAACACTTTACATGTATCGTTCTCAGAATCAGTCCGTTTGTAACAATTAAAACCGTTATAAATCAAGCTTTTCATCTCTTCTCCTTGTTCATCATTTGTAAACCATTTTTGAGCATTAATAATGATTTTTGAGCAAGTTTACACCATGATGAGCTAGAACCCATCACTGGGACGACGGAGGAAGCAACTTTTCATGATTGTGGTAAATGAATTAATTCTTTATGTGACTTTTTGCATAGATTTAATTGTTTTATGATTTCTATTAATTATCTGTTATTTTGTCTGATGTCGCATGCTTAGTTTAAATTACTTTTGATGCGTCATGATTACGACTTACAGATAATGTTTTATGAAATCTATTTTTGGCAGAAAATTAGAGTCACAACTTCTTTTGTTTGATCTCTATTGTCTAGAGTTATTGACTGAACCACAAGAATATGAAAAGTAGTGAAATCATGCGTCCTAGTGACTCTTCATCCTGTGACATTGTATATATTTTTCTTTTATTTTCTTTTATTAATTCTTAAAATCAATCTCGTCAAGTCCGAGTGAACGACAAACCTTACTACCACTTTCTACAACATCATTGAAAATAACCATCAATAGTTTAAGGAAGTAGACTTGCGAAACTTATTTCGTAGTTGAAAGTTGAATTCAAGATCGACTCAAATTTTAGGACTGATTGCTGGTAAGGATCGATCCCAAGTGTTAGAGCATAGCTCGGTTGAACCCACCAAGCGTTGGTATGTCAAGTTTGGTTGTCATATTTTAGTGAACCAAAACTCATTTTTAGAGTCGCTTGATTATGTACTAGAGTCAACTTCGTATAGGTTAGCTTGAAAGTATTAGGATATGAGACATTACAAGTATTTCGGAGACTTGAAGAAGTGAAGTAAAGAGCTACAACGACAACATCATCCTTCCACTTGAGGTTAGTGATATTTGACTTGAACTGTTTCATTCCCTAACGTATCTTTCAAGTCATGCATATTGAAAACATAACTGCAAATCATGAAGATTACACTCTAGTTAGATGTAAGGAATACAATACGAAGTATAACGCTTATCATTTGAACTTCGTATATAAGACATCGACATAATCGTTTGACTGTTATTGTGATTATGTATGGGTATGAAGTGAAGATTTCATCCTAGGAAACAATGTTTTACATTAGTTTAAAGGAAGTAAATTCATGAACTTGTTTCGTGAATCGAAATGGAAATCGCTAGGCTTATTGGTATTGTGATTTATTGCATATCTTTTGAACTACCAATATGTGTGATTAGTATAACCGCTCATGACTTGTTTATATTCTTGGTAAAACTATCCACAAGGCCTGACTTTTGTATTGGTACGACTTTTATTAGTGAAACATATCTTAAGTAATCACCTGAGATGGTATGATCGATTTAGTGTTATTGGTATGACCAACTCTAGGCAAAGGGGAACCGATCCTATGAAGAGGTGCAACCGATCACAAAATGGGAATCGATCCTTGTAAGAGGTGCAACACGTTTTTAGTAGATGGGGGAACCGATCCTATGAACATGTGTATAACAAGTTTTTAGTGAAAGGGGAACCGATCATATGGACATGTGCAACAAATACAAGTAGTTACCATAAGTATGTGGGGAACCGATCCTAGTACCTAGTCAACCGAATTTTTGGAAAGCTAGTGTGATTATGTACAGTACTCACATGGAGGTAGAACCGAAACTTTTTTTTGGTAGAACCGTGAAACCCATGATTTGTGATTGAATGTCTTAATCAATCACATAGTTCTTGAAAGTCAGATGAACCAATTCTATACTCATTTGGAAGTGTGGCAAATCGGTTTCAAGATTGTAAGTATGAAAGAGGACTTACAAAGTAAAGATGTCGACATACTTTGAACATGTGCAATAACGCTTATCTTTTATTGTTCAAAGATATTCCTTAATAGCTAAAGGAAGAAAATCCCTGATCGAAAAATAAGTTGAGAATCTTTTAATTAAGGTTTTTAATTTTATTTTTGGAAAATGAAAATTGGTAATGTGCATTTACTAATTGGAGATTTCCTAAGAGATTTTCGGTCAATGTTTGGACAAAGCATTTCCAGGAATTATGGAAACCGAATCTGGAATATCTGGAATATATTGCATATCTTGAGAATATTTTCGGTTTTGGAATTCCTTGGTGTCCAAACTTCCTTGGTCTATAAATATTGAAGTTTGCATTTCAATCAAACTAATCCTCGCAGCCAAAGAAACTACCTAGTTGTGTTGTTCTTGGTGGAGCCGCATATTCGGAGAGAGAGAGTAACCTAATTAGGCAAAATCTCTTAGTAGCCTGTTTTAAAGACTTCTTTGGGATTGAGAAGCTCTATTAGTACCGTTGGTGGGAAACTAGATAATTGCGGTTTATTATTAGTTTTCGATTGGTTTGATTGACTAACGGTTTGTTGAACTTTGATTGCACCTAGTTTGTTTATGCTTGAAAATCTTCTCTTCGATATAAGATTCACTCAAACTAGATCGAAGTTTCGACGAGGATCTTTAGATTGTTTGTAGATCTAAAGACGTCTTGTGATAATCCATTGTTAACTGACTCTTCGTGCGTGATTGATCACAAGAGATTCAAGTTGATTGTGTGCGAGTGTTTATCAAGATCTAAGAAGATTTGAAGACAAAGAAGACTTTGAAGATTTCTGATTTGGGTTCATAATCTTTGGTGTGCACAATACTTGTTTCAGTTAAAGAGGATCCAACTATAATCAGTTTATCCTTGTGGTAGATTGGATTGATTAGTTGAGTAGATCGGCATCAATACGTTTCTTTGTGATTCAGAGTATTGATTGCAAAATCTAGACGATTACTTTGGTAATTGTTAGTAAATAGATCTAAGGACCTGACAAAGGAGTTTATTGAGATAAACGGAAGAGCCTTTTGTCGAACTCACATTACTTGGTTGAAAATAGTTGATACCAAACAGATTTGTTGCTCATTTACTGTTTGGAATACGAACCAAAGGAACAGTTCCAAGTACGTGACTTATTGCAAGTTGGAGGCGTGGGAATACAGACGGAACTAGGTGAACTATAGGTTTAGTTGCTTGGTCTCAACTATACGAAGTTGTTTGATTTTGTATAGCGGCTTAATCCTGAGAGTATTCAATTCTGGACAAGGTCCCGGGGTTTTTCAGCATTTGCGGTTTCCTCGTTAACAAAATCTTGCTGTGTCTTTTACTTTTCTATTTCCGTAATTATAATTATTTTTATTATAATTAGAAGTAAAATACACAAACGTTAATTCCTATTTACTTGATAGTAATCCTATTGTGTTTGGTTAAGTCCGAACCTCTTATCAAGTAAACATACTTCGTTGTTGTATTGTCTTGATCTCGTATCCATAGACGATCACACAAAGTGTGAACCGATTAGTTGTATTGTCTCGACTCAGTCCATAGACAATCACTTTCGGAGAAATGACTTATAGGTGGAAAAGTTTTAGATTGAGGTATATTTGGGTACCCTCGTCTTTTCACCAAGTAAGAACCGATCTCATGGCCGATCCTTAGTTTAATATTTTTTTACATTTCGATATGTTTGTTTTATTCGGGTTCAGGGTTCTTGCAAACATCAAGATGTACAAGGATTTTACTTGGAATGTTCACAAAATGTCGACATAGTGATTTGTACGTGTATATATCTTTATGTTCAAGTATTTTTCTTTGATACTCAAGGGAAGATCCTGAAACCAATTTTTAATATCTTTTAGTTACCGAAATATATATATGTTTATCATATCCCATATGGTTGCATATCTCTTGTTACTATATTATTAAATTATATGAAAGTATGCTAGCTAATATTAGTCGTCAACTATGAGTGACATTAATTTATGTATTTGGAATACAATTGGCATATGTCAACTTCTAAAATAATGTTTATTGCATATCTTTGGTATTTTTCCGAATATTTTTACTTTGTTTTCCAAACAAGCCTTGGTCATAACACTATAAATAGTGAAGATTGTATTCTTACAAACTCATCCCATGAACACACTACTGGATTGATTGTGTCGGAAGCCAACTCGTTGGTAGCGAGGAGTAATTTAATTAGGTCAAACCTCGTGCGTTTCTTTCTTTTAAAGTCTTCTTTGGGATCAAAAAGCTTTTAGTAGTACCGTTTGTGGGAAACTAAATCGTATTGTTGATTTAGTTTTTGATTGGATGATTTGATTGACTAACAATATAATTATCCTTGATAGGTCAAACTTGTTTATTGGATGGTCTTTCTCTTATGATATAAGTAAGGCACTCAAGTTTTTTGAGGATTGACTATTGCAGATCTCGTTTATTGGATGATCACGAGGGCCGAAATAAATCTCCCAAATCTTAGTCTTGCAAATCTCGTTTTTTGAGGATTGAATATTGCAGATCTCGTTTTTTGAGGTTGAACTCATTCATCAATCTCCCAAATCTTAGTCTTGCAAATAAGTTTATATTATTCAAATGGAATACTTGTACTTTATTTTATTTATAATCTAAAGATTGATTTGGGAGATTGATGAATGAATTGGTTACTGAAATAAATTTAGTCCTTTGCTATTTCGGGTTAAGATCCAAAGGAGTTGAGAGCGGAAGTCTTCATATCAATGAAGCAAATCAGGATAGTGGACTCTGTCTTAGGATTCACGTGCATAGACCGAATTGGTTGTACGCGTAGAGATGCTGAAGGAACCGAGTAACGAGGGATAGTTTACTTGGTCTCAACTATACGAAGTTGCAGTAGTCAATTTATAGCGGCTTAATTTTGAGAGTATTTAGAACATGACTAGATCCTTGGAATCTTTCTGTTAGGAATTTTTTCTCGTTACAAAATCTTATGTGTCGTGCTATTACTTTATTTCCGCATTATAATTATTGTTACAATTATAATTAAGTAATTACACTTGTACACTAATCATATTTGGCACAATCCCATAGTTAATTCGGTCTCGAACTTTGCCTGTATATTAAGTTACATCTCGTTGAAGTAATTATTTTGCAATTGCAGTTTTGGTAGAATTACACCAGATGTGTCTGTATAGATTGTGGCATACTCGGTACCCTCGTTATTTTAGATGATGCGACACATATTATGTGGTTGGCCAATGACCGCAATTGCGCGGTAAAATAGAGAAAAATAATATAATGTGACTAATTTTTTTCTTGTGCATCCATCGTTCATTCTATTGGCTTTGTTCCTATATTGGGTTCTTACAGTAGGCTTTACTTATTAAACAAACAAGTATGAGTTTTAATTGTTCAACATTGTTGTGCATACGTAGATCAAACTACCATTCACGATAGCGTTTTGGTTTTTGAATGACGAGAAGCAAAAAACTTATATTTGGGCGTTAGAATACATAAGGTCAATTTACATATACGACAAATATTCCAAGTGTGATAACACCGATAACAAAGAACCATTAATGAATGTTATAAACGTGGTTTTTCATGAGGCACACGATCTTTTGTGTGCGTTCTGTATATTCGTCAATGCTCAGCATAATTGCAAGGCTCAAATTACTCTGATCAAAGAAAATGAAAGGAAATTGAGTTTCGAGTGAGAAAGAGGTTCAGATTAATAAACCACCACCGAAAGAACAAGTAAAAGATAATAAAGTACTTGAAAATAATACAGAAAAATAAAGCAAAATGATTGTCTTTTGTCGGGGGATGAATTTCAAATTGATAACCAAGGAAGTGCATGCATAAAATAAGTGATTATTCTTTTAGCATTGGTACCTTGATTACATAAACATCGTTACTTATTGAACCAAACAATGGCTGGAAGCGCACACCACTTTGACTATCAGGGGACAAGTATGGTGGAGGAGACTCACAACCATTAATGTATGCATAAAATGAAGTGTATGCATACACTATCAGGGGACAAGTATGGTGGGGACAAGGAAATGTATGCATAAAATGACATGCTTGAAGGAAATACAGTGGGTTTATTACAGTATTCAAAGTTAACCATTAGTACTTCACTTGTGATATCGGTAGAATTAAAGACAATCATGAAATATCATGTCAAATTATTTCTTAAACTGAGTGTGAAAATCAAAAGTAACATTGATTCAAAGACATCTAGAATCCATAATGATTCTTACCAGCCTTTAGGATTGAACAAAATTTGGTTTAGGGATGACACTTGTAAAGATGTTATCTATTCTAGTCGGAGTACTTTTACTTCAGGTTCTAGTGCCTTCAAAGTCACTGAACGTTTGTCCAACTAAAATAGCTCTTAAAAACTGGAATTATATTAGATTTGGGAATATATCTACTTAAATAGCTAAGATCAAGTCTCAAATAGAGGTTTTGCTTAACACTAAAAGATTATAAGATCTTAACACTAGACATCAGTTGCTAGTTTGATGTTGAGGAAGACTTCTGGAAACAGAGGAATAAGGATGAATACCTTAAAAATGGAGATAGGAGCACTTCCTATTATCATAATAAAGGAGAAGTTTATAAGAAAAAAAGACTCAGATAGATACTCTACAAAATTTTATGGGTTAGCAGCTCATTGAAGATGTGAAATAACTGATAATATGAGGGATCATTTCTGCAACATGAGTAGGACTGCAGTTGGTGATGACATTGTGAAGATGGTTCAAGCCATCTTTCACTTTAAATATCTTAAGCAGTTAAACCATAACTTCACAGCACATTATGCCTAAGAAAAACTGTCCTACTAATGTAGTGGATTTCAGACCTATTAGCCTTTGTAATGTGAATTACAAAGCCATTCCAGATAAACTCAACCTAGACCTAATGCATGAAATGACATTGACTGGAAAGCCAATATCCCTTATTAGAGTTGAACATTTCTTATGAGAATTCCTGCACTAGTGTTTGCTAATTAGAGATAAAATCTCCAGATTCACATTTCATGTTGAGTATGTTTGTCCTTTGTACAAAAATCGTAACGAATTTCATTATCATATGTTTCGGGAATTTGATATTTTCACTAATGTGCTAGCTGCTATTGATGTAACAATATTCAAATGATGCAGGGTAAAAGTATTCACCAATGGGTCAAATCATGATTTAATCCTGATGTTTAAAATAAACTAATTAATATATTCCAATTCCAATACATATGTTTAATATGTAGTATATATGAAAACTTAGATGTAGCATACTATTTGAGAAATTGCAGATAACAATAGGTAATCCATAATGAGCATTAAAACTCATATGGTATACTGGAAAAAATTGCAGGGCCCTTTCACTCATTGAGGAACTAATATAATGCAGTCTACTAATCATCTATGGAAAAGGGCATCACACTAAACTTTGATGCTCCATTTTGCAAGCTACATAGACTAACATGTATTGGACTAATCAATCGTGATTTTACAGGTTCAAGCAACTGAGCTAGAGGATTTCCATCAAAACACTAGATCTCGAGCATGCTGGACCATTAGGAACACTGGAAGCAATCGTATGTGCTAAAAAACATTACATTAACCGTTTATATCTAAAAGAAGACAGTCAGAGGACAGTGAATGCTCTGAATGGAAAAAAATGGAACAACTAAGTGGACTATTGCAAATATCATTCAAAATAGTATTCATTTGCTTAATTATTTTATCACATAGAATTGTAGTTTCGTCCATCATGAAGCTAATAACGTATCATATTCAATTACGAAAAATGTTTTTCATTTTCTAGAATAGAAGTAATAGCACCAGAATACGCCATATTGATTAACTTCAGCTGCCGCAACTGATACTACGATATCATAATTCATTTTTTAACTGAGATTCAACTTTTTTTTTTCTTTTTTTTTTTTTCTTTTTTGGGTAAACAGATTCTAATTTCCTTTTGAGAAAAAGAAAAGAAAAGTAACCAGAATTAATTAGCGAAGAATTTGTTGGACAAAAATCGAAATAACATTTTATCCCTAAACAAATCTATAAATTTGTCATTCAACAATTATCACTATACTAAATACAATAATTTTTATTATTCCAAATACAATAAATTTCGTATTATTCCCAGAAAAATTAAAAAGATTGTTTTAAATGGAAATTATTTTGAATTAAATTCATTTTCAAAAGATATACTTTTACGAAATGGCTCGCTCGTCCAATCTGTTTCTTGAGCATTTTGTAAGGAAGATACTTGAGCATGGTACATTTGTTACAACAACCGAATGTCCTTTTAAGAATGGGTGGTTCATCATTTCATATCAGGATTATTCTTTCCCAAATTAGGGCTTAAAGTTCTTGATGCATCTACCTAAAAGTGAATCAGAATTGGTCATGGTCGGAAACATACGATCATCAGTCATCCCAATTTTTACAGTTTGGTAGTTGGTTTGACAAAGTCAAAGAAGAATTAAATTCCGACCAAGAATAGAATGTGCAGTACATATCGTTCTCGGATAGAGACAATGGGCAGTTAAGTAGAATTTGCTGGCAGGAAACATATGTTAAACTCAGAACCCACTTTGACTGTCCTCACAAGGGACCACGTGGGTCTAAAGAATCAAATCATACTCCAAACCATGTGTCCAGCGGGGCCTACCCGACTGCTTGATGTTGTGGACTTTGCGTAGGTTTTCCTTTTCAAACCTCCGGTGGTGGACGGGAGGTGGGCCGGTGGTGGCTTTGACGCACCAACCAACCACATCTTCGCTGGCGTTCCCTTTTTATTCACGACCCTGAATTCTGACATATTTACTATTGCTAACCGGATGCCATTCTTGAAGTCTTATCCATACTCTTCCTCTGCAATGTCTTGACTTGAAATCTAAAATTTAGACAACAACCTTCCTTGGTGGCTAAGCCTAATATTTTAGTTATTTTGTTTCCGTACCATAATAAGCGGTGATTGCAAATGGGAGCCATGAATCAGCAACTACGTAAAACAAAAGCAACGCACCCGCCCGTCCTTGCTAGTAGATTCCTGGATCATGTGCACTACTTCATTGGTGCATTATGAGTCAATCATACGTCTTTTGTTTATTTAGAATTTAAATCAAGTGTTTAAAGTGTCTTTCTAATAGCATACTACCTTCATTTCAGGAAAAGTGATACTTTCACTTTTTCATTTTTGCCTAAAAATAAGTCAAATTGAAAAAATGAAAGTATCACTTTTCCTAAAACAGAAGGAGTATTTTATTTAATCAGTAACTAACTAATCTCAATTTTTAATTTATACATCATTTTTAGTAACTAATTAATCTCACTTTGTTTGCAAGGATAAAAATTCAGTCAGCATACTTGGATTATACTCTACCTGCACAGTTTTGTAAGTACAAGAACTCAAGCTCACTTCGTACTTTCTTTCCGCTGATACTACATGTGAATCAAAGCCAGGTTAAGTGTCTTAAGAGTCAGGCGAGAGAATTACTCTGTAGTTGTATATATTTATGTTTCTAAAACAGTGGTTAATTAGTATATCTGTGGTGTCCAACGCCCAACTTCCTCCAACAGACCATTAGTTGAGATTTTATGGGGCTTACCTACTATTAATTTAAGCTTGTATTTTCCATTTAGATAAAATTCAATTCATTGTCTCCATGTCTTTACGGATGCTAAGGCTGCTATATGTTCTACCCCTCTGTGTAATTATCATTAACTTTTGCTCACTCGCAAAGTAAATTCAGGTTACATCACAAAACTAAGGGAGTAGTATTTTGAATTCAGATACTATAGAACAATTTTATCTCCCCTATGAAAAAGATATCCGCGTATAAACTCAAAAACTTAACCTAATTTTTTTTATCGATAAAAAATTTGATACTAACAAACTTGGAGTTCTGGTCATTAGTACCATCACTCAATAGTTTTACTAGTGTACTAAAATGACTGATAATAGAATAACATGGCCGCCCAGAGGAGAAGAGAGCAAAGGAATTAAGTTGTAAAAACAAGGGTAAAATAGGTAACAGTGTCAAAACCAAGCCAGGTATTTTCACACGATACATTACATTATTTAACACCATTAAATCATGACCTACAGTCACAAGTGTGGGGGTAGCAGTAGCAGATAAGACAGTGGCACTGATATATCCAGCAGTAAATTGAGTTAAAGAAAATGACACATGCTACACTTAAACTAAACTAATCAATCATCCTTGTCTCATCTCTTCTCTCTTTAGTTACTTTACCTAATCTAATTTCTTTTCTTTTTCCAGCCGTTATTTTTTAAGCATCTCCACACACACTCTCTCCATTATTCATTCTCCCTATCTATATTCTTCTTCTTCTTCCCAGAAATCTCTCCCAATGTTTATTTTCAGACAACAATGAGTCTGTTCTCATAAACCAATCAATACCTCTCTCTCTCTCTCTCTCTCTCTCTCTCTCCATTTTTAGCTATCTCTCTCTCTATTCAATATCCTTGCATTGGTAGAAGTGTATGTAATATGGAAGGCCCTGAAGATTGTTCAGTGAAAGTTGCTGTTCATATTAGACCATTAATAGGCGATGAATGTTCTCAAGGTTGTCAAGATTGTGTTGCTGTTGTTCCTGGAAAACCTCAGGTACTACTGTGATTCCACATTTGTGTTCACTCCAATGTGAATAATTTTTTTTTTGGTTTCAATATGTTTGGGTTAGAATTAATAATCTGATAAGTTAATTAAGAGATCTGGATTACAGGCTCTGTATAAGATATCCAAATCACATTGTAAATGATGTCAGGAAATTTTATTGGGAAGTGGTTTATATTTATGAAATAAAGATTTTTTGATTGTAAATTATTGGCATTTCATCTGTTTGTGGTTTGGTTGAATAGAGTTTAGAATTTATTAAGCTTATTTTTACTCGCGTGATAGGTGAATAACCAGTGTTGACTGTGAAATGAATATCTTTTTGATTGGAAATTATTGGCATTTTATGTGTTTGTGGTTTTGTTTAATAGAGTTTAGAATTTATTAAGCTTATTTTTTACTTGCTTGATCGGTGAATAACCAGTGTTGACTGTGAATATGATTCAGGTACAAGTCAGTTCACATTCTTTCACATTCGATCATGTGTATGGCAATAAAGGTTCACCATCATCAGTTATGTTTGAAGAATGTGTTGCTCCACTGGTGGATGGTTTGTTTCAAGGATATAATGCAACAGTTCTTGCATATGGTCAGGTAAAGATCTAAAGCAAACAAAAGCGTGTGTGAACAATTGATGTTTCAGTGTTTCTGTTTTCTAATTTGACATTTCAATTTTATGCAGACAGGGTCTGGGAAGACGTACACAATGGGTACTGGCTTCAAAGATGGTTCTGATACTGGATTGATTCCTCAAGTTATGAATGCACTCTTTAGCAAGATCGAAACGTCGAAGCATGAAATTGAATTTCAGTTACATGTTTCCTTCATTGAGGTTTCTATACTCTTTCTTCTTTCTTTACCAGTGAACTGTGAGCTCATATGTTGAATCTATTAGCCATTCTAGTTGGAGAGTCAATTGAAGCTATTACCAATTCAAAGATTGGTTAATGGAGCCCTTATTTGTAACTGGAATGACTATTGTTGCTCATTTCTTGCCTTGCGTGAAACATAATTTCTATTGGCATTTTAATTCGTGCCCTGGCTTCGAAAATTGGTCAAGTGGTTAATAGATTATGTTGTACAAGATTCTTGTGGTTGCGACCTATCGTGCCAAGTTTTCTATTCAATTTATTTCTTTGCTGCTATCTTAATCTTATCATATTAAGTAATGAACTTGTTTTAATGTGAAGATTTTAAAAGAAGAAGTGAGAGATTTGCTGGACAACAGTCCTGTAAAACAACCGATACAAATTCGGGAGACATCCACTGGAGTTATAACTTTGGCGGGATCAACTGAAGTTGGAGTTCGTACACTTAAAGAAATGGCTGCATGCCTTGAACAAGGATCATTAAACCGGGCAACAGGGAGCACAAACATGAACAACCAATCCAGGTTATTTGCTCTTAGTTTCTTCTTGTCTTTCTACACAGCAAAAGATTGAAGATCAATCAAATGACAACAATTTGCTAACTGAAAGATCTTAGTCTTTGGAGTAACTTCATGAACACCTTTCTTTCCTTTTGATATTCTTTTCTTCATCAGTTCTATAGCTGAGAAATGATAACCTATCTTCTTCTAACTTGCTGGACTAAAGATAACTCTTGCTCTTGTTGATTTCTTTACCCACAATGGATACTTCTTGACTGTAACGATGTTCCACCTTTTCTTTAACTTGTTCATGATAGTCGATCACATGCCATCTTCACAATCACATTGGAACAGATGCGTAGGCCAGATAGCAGCGCAAAAGAATACATGAATGGAGAATTTTTATGTGCGAAGCTCCATCTGGTAGATCTTGCTGGATCGGAACGAGCTAAAAGGACAGGTTCAGATGGTGTTCGTTTCAAGGAAGGTAATGTATTACTTAAACTGTTCACAAGTGTTACTAGGACATAACAATGATCTAATGGAATATCTTTTTTGATTTGTTAAATAGGAGTTCACATTAACAGGGGACTTCTTGCACTTGGTAATGTGATCAGTGCCCTTGGGGACGAAAAGAAGAGGAAAGATGGCGCACATGTTCCCTATCGGGACAGCAAGCTAACTCGGCTTTTGCAGGTTCGGTTTAGTTTAGAATATTAAGATTATCAATCTGCATATGCTATAATCTGTTACTGTAATCTCACCCCAATTTCTTGCTCTGATCGATATGTCAATATATTGTAATGCCACAAGCATAAATAATCCTGGTTATATACCAACAAAAAATTTGGACCAATAACTGAAAGGAGATTCACCTGCACATAGGATTTGAAGGTTGAATATCTGGTATCTTCTGTAGCATCACAGTCATCTTATGTTTGTAATTGCCAAGACCTGAAATAGATTTGTCTCAGATGAGTGTGGCATTTAGTCTGTTTATAAAATATAAATATTTGTCAGACAAGTTTAAAATTTCAAGATTGTTCTGTAAATGTGAAAAGGATGCATACTAC
This sequence comes from Papaver armeniacum, assembly GCA_023531295.1. Classification (NCBI taxonomy): domain Eukaryota; kingdom Viridiplantae; phylum Streptophyta; class Magnoliopsida; order Ranunculales; family Papaveraceae; genus Papaver; species Papaver armeniacum. The sequence continues at coordinate 103,797 of JAJJWW010017775.1, forward strand.
TTTTTTGAATAGACTATCTAAGTACACTTATGAATGCTTGTCAGACAAGTTTAAAGTTTCAAGATTGTTCCGTAAATGTGAAAAAGATGCATAACTCTTTTTCGAATATACTATCTAATCACACTTATCAATGCTTGGCAGGATTCACTTGGTGGAAACAGCAGAACCGTTATGATAGGTTGGAATCTTCTTCTTAAAAATGTTTGGTTTTTTAATATGCTATTTGGTTGCTCTATCTCTTTTATGCTCACTGTATGTTCTTCCTTAATTTCTTTCTCTTCAGCTTGCATCAGTCCAGCTGACATTAATGTGGAGGAAACACTTAACACCCTGAAATACGCCAATCGTGCTCGGAATATCAAGAATAAACCCATTGTAAGAATTTACTGCTACTTGGTTTGGTTTTAACCAATCCTCATATATTCATTGTGTGTTATAAAATTTGTTTCCGAATTCTGACCCTCATGAAGATAGGCAACTTTACTACTGTCTCATATCATGTTGCACAGGTAAACAGAGATTCAATATCTAATGAAATGCAAAAGATGCGTCAACAGCTAGAGTACCTGCAAGCAGAATTACTCTATGCTCGAAAAGGAGGTCCTTCATTAAATGAAATGCAGGTATTTGATTTGGATATATCTATTTCTGTTATATACTAATTCAAACTTGATTCAAGAAGCAACCCCTAGTAATGATATGGTAACATTTCTTATTCTTTTAATGCTTATGGTTAAGTAGGATCTGAAGGAACGAATCACTTGTCTTGAGGCTACCAATGAGGATCTCTCCAGGGAACTCCATGAACACCGAAAAACATGTAGTGCTGTCGAGAAAATTGAAAACAAATCCGAGGTATGCCAATGAGACTCTTCTACTTGCCCATTTGAGCTCGTATAAGTTACCAGTTGGTTTTAGTTTGTATGTGAATGCTAAGTATCTCCTTCTACCTCAGGAAGGCGCTAACTATCCTGTGAAAAGTGAAGGGCTAAAAAGGGGCTTGCAGAAGATAGATTCCTTTGATTATCAAATGGGTGATACCCTGACATGTATGCCACTTCTCTTGGTTTATAATTGGCTCAAACCAATTAATTTCGCCTGGCTGAGGAAGCTATAACTATGTGCTCTGTGGCATCATATAAGGGTCACCATATATTTGCTTTCTTTTGTTGCCTTACCTTTACCGATTTCTGTTGAAAGTTTCTTCAAGGGTGAAAATATGTTTGTTTATTAATTTCTGAGGATGCAATGACCACATTTAATAGGTGCGAATTCAAAAGAGGCTGATGAGGAGGTTGCAAAAGAATTAGAGCATTCACTTCTTCAAAAAGCTATGGAGAAAGAGTTAAATGAGCTAAACAAACTTTTGGAGCAGAAAGAGGTGCTTTGCTGTATTTCTCAAATATTATGCATAAGTTCTTGTTTATATGATTTCATAATTGGAGAGAAAACTTCCATGATATCAAATGTTATGCTTTTACATTGTGCAGTCACAGACAGTGGCGGAGCCGGCTACAAGCATGGGTGTGCAGGAAGAAATACAATCTATTAAAGCTCAGAAGGTTTTTGTTACATTGTCCGTCAGCTATCTTTTCATTGCCATGGAGCATTTTTTTAAGTCATTGTGTAAGTTAAAAGGCATGTTCAACTAATAGTTTCATTAACTGCAGGTTCAACTGCAACACAAGATAAAACAAGAGGCAGAACAATTTCGACAGTGGAAAGCTGCTCGAGAGAAGGAACTCTTACAGGTTTCCTTTACATAGTTTCTTTAGTTTTATATTACATGCATCCGGGAGAATTTTGGTGCACCAAGGGGTCTCTATGATGCATATCTTTCTTGACACATGGATCCATGTGTGTTACTGGGGTGACTATGAGCACCATGCATAATGACAGATGTTAACATTAGCCTATGTGCTATAAAATAAAATAAAAAACCTTTCTGGTTTATCCCATGAACTCATTTTGTGTTTGTCTTATTTTCGAGCATTAATTATGTTTGAGATATAGTAAACACTTATCTTTAAATAGACGAAAAGATATCTTTGGAACACAATTATGAATTCATTAGTCAGCAATCTAGTTTTTCTATGATACTATGTTTATTTGGTGAATATATAGCTGCTCGTTTGTTCTTCGTATCTTTCTAAATTACTGAGTTTTTCCAGATTTTTTCATGTCATTTATTTCCTTACATCTAGAGTTTAATTGCATTTACTCCCATAGTTGCGGAAGGAGGGAAAGAGAAACGAGAATGAGCGACATAAACTGCAAGCTCTGAATCAGCGCCAGAAGATGGTAATGTTTTTTTCTTTCTTTTCTGTTGTATGTGTATTTCCTTCTTTAGATTATACTGCTAAGCAAATTCGAAAAAATGAAATGCTTATTTTAAAGGGCAGACATGGTAAAGGCAATTACGCTGCTTCTATTCCTGATCAATGTTAATGACTGTACCAATTTGTCGCAAGTATTTTTTTTTTTTTTTTTGATAAAGTATAGAGGAGTCAACATGAAGTGTTGATTCCTGTCATCTCCCAGAACTTCGTCAAGCAAAAATTTATACAATAGATTAAGCTCGCACACTCAATCAATATGGACAACACACTAATTTCTAGGGATTGCAAGCTAATATAAACATGTACAATCTCATTTAGTGGACACATACAGATAGTTGTCAGATCCTCCCGTGTTTAAGATTAGCTAGCTCCGTGTCATTGTGACTGATTGATCACGACTCTTTGCTTTCTTTAGTAGAAACTGGTTTTGTATGAATTGGTTATGGGAAGATGGTATTCCATCCAATTCTTCCCTATTATAATCCCCAAGTAGTTAATATGTAGATATGGCATCACTTACCAGAAACCCAATCATAGGTCCAGTGAGTCAGGATTCTTTGGTTTCATATATTCAATAGCTAATATGATTTTAAAAGTAGAAATGGCGGATGGTAATCATGAGGTGAAAATTTCTCCTTGCAGGTACTCCAGAGAAAGATGGAAGAAGCCGCAATTGCTACCAAGAGGCTAAAAGAGCTGCTAGAAGCTCGCACGCCTTCAATGCGTGATACCACTGGTACATCTATTTCTTTGCGCTATATTTATTTTTTCTAGTATATCTGGTTTTCTGATCTATTGTAATTTTTCCAGTCTCTGCCAATGGAAATGCACCATTCAGTCAGGTACTTTTATTTGTTCTTCTTAAACTTTCACATCTTTATCTCCTTGTACCTTCAGAACCATGTAAACTAAGACAATGAAAATTCTCGACAGCAGTGGCTTAATCATGAATTAGAAGTAATGGTGAATGCGCATGAAGTTCGTGTTGAATACGAGAGACAAAGCCAAGTGTATGTATCAGATCAAATCTGCTTTTGTACCTTTTTGAAATAAAACGGGAGTTCCATGCTATATGTTTTCTCTGAATGATATTATAATTTGGTTCTCAGACGAGCTACATTTGCTGAAGAGTTAGCCATATTAAAAGAAGTGGATGACTTGGCCTCAAGGGGGCTTAGTCCCCCTCATGGAAAGAGATATTCTAGGTATTTATTTGATTCAATTCATTTTGCTGCAGTTTGTAAAATTTCGAGAGGAGAACAATGTCTTTCTTAGTTACAGTGATTGCACATCATCTCAAGTAGGTTCTTTCTTGTTTCCAGATTAGCCTCTATCTCACCAAATGCAAGAACGGCAAGGATTGAATCTCTTGAAAATATGCTGAGCATCTCTTCAAATACCCTCGTTGCGATGGCAGCACAACTTTCAGCGGCTGAAGAGCGTGATCGTGCCTTAAACAGTCGTGGACGTTGGAATCAGATACGTACAATGGCAGATGCAAAGAATTTATTACTACACATGTTTAATGCAGCTGCAGATGCAAGGTGCTGTTCATAACATGGATGTAGCAGTTCCTCACTAATTATGTGCAATTCAAATCTTGAGACCAACGTTCTGTTTTTTGTCAGGTGTCTGTTGTGGGAGAAGGAAGATGATATCAAAGAGATGAAAGAGCAATTGAATGAGCTCGTTGGTCTACTGGGACAGAGTGAAGCACGACGGAAAGCAACCGAGAAGCAGCAAAAACTGAGAGAACAAACTGTTGCCATTGCCTGCGCATCATCTCCTGTGAGATTATCTTTTCACTATGTGATCTGCTTTATCTTACCTTCTATAAGACTAGCAACAAAAGTTTTGGCCAAATCCAGCTACGTTCATTAATTTGGACAGTATTATACATTGTGGATCAACTCTGGATTTCTAGTTCTTACCTTTCGTATGCTAGCTTGGGTTTTGGTATTCTCAGGCTTAAATACTAAAATGATCAGTGTTTCCTCCTTTTTTTTTTTTTTTTTTTTTGCCTTTCAATTTAATTGTTATGCTAACATGTTAGATCTGCAATAAACAGAGCTTAAATGGTAATGCAAAGAACTTTGCCGATGGCATGAGTTGTCAGTTTTCTCCTATGTCACTGCCTGCACAGAAGCAGCTCAAGTCTACAGCAGGTACTGCCGATGGCACACTGGCACAATCAGGAGCCTTACTGGATCATCAACGGAAGGTTAGTTTCCTGACCTCGTGTTGTATTTGGTTGTTGATAATTTCCTGATAGATCAAGTGAGAAATAGGATTTGTTGTGGTGCAGATGATGCAAGCAGGACATTCATCAACTGGGAAGAAGCCATCCCTAGCAGGACAATCTGGAAGATGGAAGAGAAGTCACCATCAATGGCTAGTACAGTTCAAATGGAAGTGGCAGAAGCCATGGAGACTCTCAGAATGGATCAGGCACAGTGATGAGACAATTGTTTTCGGTCAGCATAGGCCCTGGCAAAATATATCTAGTACAGTTCAAATGGAAGTGATAGAAGCCATAGATACTCCCAGAATGGTTCAGGAACAGTGATGAGAGGATCCTTGTTGGTCGGCAGAGGCCTGACAAAAATTATTTGATATTGTCTAGAAATTTTTGCCTGCTGCTTTTTCAACTCTAACACCCACAATGCACCCGAAAGCGGGATATTAGTGTATGCAAGCTGTCTATATGTTGGAACCTTGGCATAATTATTTTAACCTCAACTTCAATAGCCCCCTTTAGATCACATAATTAACCCTACTTAGTTAAATTTACGTCAGACTTTTTTAAGGTAGGAAGTGATCTTCCATGCGTGCATGAACCGTAGCGTTTACAATGTGTGCAGGCCTGTTAAAAAGTGGGATGCCATATGTTTTTCCATGCTGCTAGTTGTGATTAGTGAAAGTAGTGTTGGTTAGAGCTTGTAATCTTGGTTTTGGGAGATTCAAGCTTGTTGTATAGTTACTACCATTGTTGGCTGTTAGTTCATCGAAAATTTGTCAGTGGTGAGTATTGGGGGAAACATTTCCCATTTTTATTCCTCCATTATTACTTAAGAAAACTATCAAAAAGCTAGAAGATTCGTTCACCGCTGACATGGACTGTTATTATAAAGGGTCCTCTGTAATTTTGTAATATTTTCTTTTGTTTTTGTTACTTCGTTTCCTTTTTTTTTCTTTTGTGTGTCATTACATGTGTAAAAATTACAGTTTCTATTATGTTGAAACGATCTGAACGCTGATCAATTTCATTACTTCGACAGAGCCTAAGTTCGTTGGTTATTTTACTGCATCTTCTGGAAGTGTTATCTAGACCATCAATTAAGCTTCATTGCAAATATTATTAGTAATGTCTGGTCCTGAAAAACCCATTTTTCTTGCAACAAACTCTGGAAATCTCTGGCTGCAACTAAGTCAGGTCTTTTTTTTTTTTTTTTAATCGATAAAACAGGGATAACCCTGGAAGTTACAGGACTTCAGTTCTATTACAAAGCAGATTCTGCAATTTAACCAAAAGAGGGGCAATCTCATTGTCATCCCAATAGTTACATACCTGCTGGCTTAAGCATAAAAAAGCTAGCTTAACCGGATAATAGTTCTCTGATCTAGGGATCAAACTTAGAGAGTTTAAACCTTTAATACATTGATTATAGTTACTGTTGTTGCCTTCATGCAACTTTTGTAGATTTTTTTTTTCTGAAATTAGTTTTCCTTTGATAGCTTCGATGACTTTCACGCTGTCACTCTCCAACTGAACTGCTGGGTGCTTCAGTTGGTGTAACCAATGGATCGTCATTGAAGCTGCCTCTTCCTCTACATCTTCTCTTGAGTTGCCTGAGATGTAGTTGCATCGTGCTCCAAAGTATCCTCCTGCATAGTTAGATAACATTAGAGCCACTCCTCCATTCAACTGATTAGTACTTACTATTGTAGCTATTGAAAACTTTATTGTTAAACAGTCTATCCTGATAGGTCTGATTCTACTTTTCACCAGTACCTCTTCTTCATGTATATTATTATTTAAAGACCTCCTTACACTACTTATTATGCCTGTTATGCTATCCCCTGTCTTAATAGGATCCAATTTTATTTTTTGAAACACCAAATTGCATCTAGCCTTCCATATTCCCCACAAAACTATTGCTAAGAACTCATTCCAAACGAGAATTCCTATATTAGGTTTTTCTGTCCTATCATACCAAATTGCTATCCAACTATGGAAATTCTCATATCCATCTAATAACATGATATTATTTATTCCTAACACAGTATAAACAGAGTTAGCAAAAGAACAGAACATAAAAAGATGTGATAGAGTTTCTTCCTGTTCACCACACATGGGGCATGTCTTGTTCACATAGGGAAGAATCCTTGCTATTCTCTCATTAAGGGGTAGAATCGAGTGGACACACTTCCAAATGAAAGTCTTTATCTTAGGAGGTATCTTCATGCTCCACAGATCTTTCCAAAAAATTTGTTGAGCTGCATTTTCAGTGTTACCTTTTCTGATCAGCTTCCCATAAAGTGACTTGGCTGTAAACTTCCCATTCTTTTCCAGTTTCCATGCCATATGGTCCGCCGAGTGTTTATGTATTTTAATCTTTCTCACAATGTCCACTACCTCATCTTCAAGATACAGTTGAAGCCTATCGATATTCCAGGACCAATTTTCTTCATTACGATTCATTAACTCATTTAGATGAGATATCCTTTGAGTTTGTGAATTTGGCTCTACCAGCAGCTCATCTTTCCCTGGGCACCATCTATCCACCCATATCCTAATTGTAGCTCCATTTCCTACCACCCATTCTACATTTTCAGCAATTTTTCCAATTTCTCTATTGAGATTTTTCCAGACCCAAGAGGCTTTAGGAGAGCATGTGTTTGTCATATCTAGGATATCCGTGTCTGGGTAGTACTTGTGTTTATAGATTTTGGCCCATAACGAGTCAGGTTCTTTCATCAGTCTCCAGTTTACCTTAGCCAACATAACAGAGTTAAAAAGCCGAGTGTTCAAGAAACCCATACCTCCCATGATTTTTGGTTTGCACACCCCAATCCACGCCTTCAGAAACACCCCTTTTCTGCCATTTTCATCCTTCCCCCAAAAGAAATCACGCTGCAGCTTATCAATCCTGTTTGTTACTGCCACAGGAATTCTAAAACAGTTCATTTGGTACACAGCTACCGTGGAGGAAGAAGCATGAATAAGTACAGATTTACCTGCTGTCGAAACAGTTTTACACCTCCAGTCCTGTAACCTAGTCTCAACCCTTTCGCTAATTTTTCCAAAAGACTTAACTTTAGATCTGTGGGTGAACAACGGTGAACCTAGGTATTTATCATTAAGGGATATTTTGTTCACTCCTAGAATTCTAGTGACATTATCTATGGTACTCTGATGAGTGTTGGGGCTAAAGAAAATACCAGATTTCTCTAGATTAACTAATTGCCCCGAAACTTTGCTGAAATCTGTTAGGACCTCTAAAATTTTCCTAGCTTCATTACCATTAGCTTTACTAAAGACTAGCAGATCATCTGCAAATAACAGATGGGATATTGGTGGCGCATTACACCCCACCTTTATCCCATGAATAAGGTCCTCAGTTTCAGCATTAGAGATTGCTCTAGATAGCACTTCCATACACAAAATAAACAGGTAAGGGGATAAAGGATCCCCCTGCCTAATCCCTCTGGTGGAAACAAATTGCTCACAAGGCACCCCGTTTAGTAAGACAGCTGCTGAAACAGTACTCAAACATTGGTGCACTAATTTGCACCACTTCTCACAAAAACCTAGCTTTTCCATAATCTTATTTAAAAAACCCCACTCGACCCTGTCAAAAGCTTTTGACATGTCGATTTTGATCCCCATTAAGAAATCATTACCTCTTTGAGCTCTCATTGTATGGATGAGTTCATGCGCTATAAACACATTATCCGAGATTTGTCGACCTTGTACAAAGGCCGCTTGGTAGGGAGATATGATTTGAGGCAAAAAACTCTTCATTCTATTAGCTAGGATTTTTGAAATGACTTTGTATATGGTGTTGCTTAAGCTAATTGGTCTATAATCACTAGCCGATTGTGGGAAATCAATCTTAGGGATCAGGGATATAAAGGTGACATTAATTTCTTTAAGAATGTGTCCAGTGGTGAAAAAACTTTTAACCATGTTGTAAACATCAATTCCCACAACCTCCCAGTTCATTTGGAAGAACCTTGGCGTGAAACCATCCGGTCCCGGGGCCTTGTCCGGCTCCATGGAGAAAACAGTATTCTTCACCTCCTCTATCTCCGGTGTCCTAGTAAGATTCACATTATCCTCCTCAGTGATCTGACTCTGGATGTGATCAAGGTAACTAGAATCAGTATCAGGGTTTGACGTTGTGGCTACAGACTTGAAATGATTGGTAATAACAGCTGAAACTTTCTCCCTTCCCTCTACCCAAACCCCATTACTATCCTTTAACGTCTCAATCCTATTTCTCCTATACCTATTGACTGTTTTCCTATGGAAATAAGCCGTATTCCTATCCCCTAATCTGATGTCTTTTTCACCACTCTTATCCTTCCAGAAATTTTCCTCTATGTTAACCCAATGCTCCACCTCTTTTTCTAGCATCCTAATTTCCTCACTTCTGTTCCTTAGATTGATGTCAGTTGTAGCTACCAATAGAAGGGTTTTGGCTCTTTTTAGGTTGGTTTTAATATCTCCAAATGAATTCTTGTTCCAGATATTTATGTTGTTTTTTGTGTTGCTGAGTCTCTTCACCAGGGTGTAGGCATTGCTTCCATCCACATGGCAGTTCCACTTTTCTGAGATGATCTCCTTGCATCCTAGCTCTTTCAGCCAAGTTCCCATAACTCTGAAAGGAAATTTGCCTGGTGTTTTAGGAGGTTTGGTATTGAGCATGATGGGTGAATGGTCAGAGCCCAGTGGCATCAGGTCA
>JAJJWW010017777.1:0-167746 GCA_023531295.1 Papaver armeniacum
TAAAGGGATGAGTAAAATTTGTGGAGAGAGAGTTCTTTTGGATTGAAAAGCAAGTCATTAGGAGAGAGAAACAGAGCGAATGTAGTAAGATCTTAAGTGTAATTCCGTTCTCCTGTGTAAACATTTTAAGAAAATTATTAATAAATATTCATAATTGTTCATCTATTATCTTCTAAATGAATTAGTTAAACAAAATATAGTGAGGGGTGTATTGTGGGATTTCCTGCAACTACAGTCCTCCAGATTGGCATGTTCATATTGTACTTTTAAGGTTCATGAACTCTCTAATTGTTTCAAGTACAAACATAAAATAAGATATGTCAACAAACTTCAAAGGAGAGCAAATCGATTAGCAAACAAGCTCAAATTTGTTCAGAAGTTGAATTCATATGAGGTATGTAATTTCAAGTCATCTTCTAAGAAGTTAATTTCTAAAGAAAAGGATGGACCTCTACAGAAAAGAACAAGGTCTAAACAATCTATGAAAAAGGGTATTAATAATTTTGTACAAGGATCGGATGGTGGACAGATTATTGTTCACCCCAACACAGCTTAATTGTGTTGAAGGTGCATCTTGTCTCATGTACCCGAATCTAAAAAGAGACAAGGTTTATGTACAATCGGGTTTTAGGAAAAGAAATTTGTTTATTTTTATTTTTGTTTTCTGGAATTCTGTTGATATTTTCATAATTGATATTGAAAAGGTTTACCCTGTTTTGAGTATTTAAAAGGGTTGAAATCGACAATTCTGCCTTTTTTAGGGTTATGAGTTGGTCGTACGTGAATCATACTTACTCTGTATATAGGCTTTGTAACCCTACATTCCTTTTTCCTTTTCTAAAACTCTTTTTATCAAAGATTGCTTGTGGAGTTAGTATTGTGTGTTTTCTTCACAATTCCTTATCTTGATGGAGACTCCAAGCATCATATCTTATGATGGAAAAGATGTTAATATGATTGTTAAGCCATCAATCATGAAGGAAAAGGATAAATCTCATTCATCTACAACTTTGAAGAGAAAAGGGCTAACCCCTCAAATCTTCAGAAGTTTTTTGGTGTTCTTGAAGAGTTGAAAGAAATAAGGAAGGAGATTCAGCAAATTAAGGCTATTGTTCTAAGAACTCTTGAAATTCAGAAGGCCCTGGTTCGTGATGCGTGTCGTAACCACAACAAATTAATTAATATTTTTCCACTTAATTAACAAGTAATATAATGTAGTCAAGTTTGTTCCCACGAGGAGCAAGAGATTTTTAGTTGTAAAATTGTCACAAAAGGGGGGGGGGGGGGTGTTGAAAAGCAAAAACAAAGTAATTAAAAGTTTTAAGTTGAAATCAATAAGAGAGATTAGATCAAGGAATCGTTCTTCGTTGCAAAACAATGATTCAAGTTATGTTCTTTTCCACTTGTTATTAGTCACAGATTATCACCAACCGTAGGATAGCAGGTTCGCTTAGCTAACCCCAAAATCCCTTGTTTCATTGAGTAACAGGTCCGCTTAGTTATCAGATTCTATTCAAAAGAACCACCTTGAGGTTCGCTTACAAGATGTAATTCCCCGAACGCATTAAGATTTATAAATTTAGGTTTAGTACTAGTAGTTAAACTCGCCCGCTTGGTCCACTTTTTAACGTTTTTTTCACACACAATTGCTCCACAGAATCCCTCTGCAAGGTCTCATGTTTTCTACTTGTGTAAAGCGTCGAGAACGATTACGTATTCCCTAACTTATACTAGCTTTATATTGAATAACAAATCAATTCAGTTGGCCACCTAAACGATCTATCAAACAACCATGAATGTATAAACATTCCTGTTAGTAAAAATAAACGATAATCATGTGAAAAACGTCAAGATAGAATTGAAACAAAAACTCAAATCATATGTTAAGAACTAGGAATTCATCCTCAATCAATAAGAAAATTATCTACTCATAGTTTGGAAGTCACACAATAATAATAATAATTAAAGAAGAAAGAAGAACTTATTGAAAAGATGTTGGTTGCTCCTTCCTCCAATCCTTGTGCACTTTAACTCCTCCTCCAAAGTAGATGTGTCTGAAAAGTTGTAGAGAACTCCTTATTTATAGGCTTCAATGCTCTCCAATCCTTGTAAGAAAAGAATCCTCATTCCATAATAACACAACTTTCCCAATTTGAGCCTAATTCCAACTTCAAGTCCAATTCTCCAAAGCATCCAAGTTCTCATCCAATTCCCAAATCTAAGTCTTCACACCCATGAGTCTAGAATACTCTTCACAAAATTCTGCAACTTCGGGTAGTCTGAAAAGTTCTCGGGATCACCGGAATCCGGCCAGAAAGTCACCGCCGGCCACCTGAATATCATTGCCGGTCACTGGAGGAATATACCGTCTGATACCGTTAAAGTGAACGGTCAAACTAACGGTCTCAGGTAGTCAAGGGAGTCAAGGGAAGAGAGAGTCACCACTTTGAGTCAAAGAACGAGTAAGATGACTTGACTTGGCTCAATGGTCTTAGTCAATTTGAATTAATGAGTTGAATCGGATCATCTCGACTCGTGCGATTGGTTCATCGGCCGGTCCGAGTTGACTCGTCGGATGAGACATTTTGGCAAAGTTCTGTTTGTTTATAGGACTTTCTCAGGCCAAGTTCAGGTCGATCTGTCTTCAATTCCTGCACAATTCCTAGGCATACATCTAAGCATTACTGCATCATTTCTGTTGCCTTCAAATCGCCACCATACCCATCTCTATTCTTCTCATATTGCAGCCAACATTAACAGGACTAGCTTCCATCCAGCGATGACCCAGTAACAGCAGCTACACTATCTCCTCAACATCACAGTGAGCTTCTCTTCCTCTTCAATCAATACAAACTCGAAATCGAGTTTACCCATATTCAATACCCCAAGCTCTATTTCTATGATGACAAAGGTGATTTCATAAACTAGCTTCACTTAAGGTTGCACAAGAACCGAGCCGAAAACCGGACCGCACCGGAACAGGGTGGAACTGCACTGTTTTTGTACCGAAACGAGTAAGGGGGTACAAGTAACGGTCCAAAATATAAGAACCGAGGCTAGGAGTACAGTGCACACCCTATTCAAGTCCCGCACCGAGCCCTTCCGATTGTACCGAGCAATAACAAGTAACAACCATTAGATTTAGGGATTAATCGAGTATCTGATGGTGCCAGTATATATAGAAAAAATTAGGTAGGTCACTAGGGTTTCTCATTTTCTGTTTTTTCCATCGTCTTTGCAGCTCCTGTCTCTCAGTTTTCTTCTCAGGGAAGAGTTTTCTTCTCTTCAAGAATTAAGATTTCAACTCCACGAACACCACTACACCAGTTACACCACCTCTCGATCCTTTTTGCAGAAGAAGAAATTTCTCTTGTAAGCAATTTTTTTCTTTTTTTCTTATCCAATTTTACTAGATTCCTTATAGTGTTTATTGTTTAATCGTTTGATTTGAACTACTGGGTTCATTGATTTTTTTTTTATTTGAGCTTGATTTGGTAAGATGCAATTGTTGATGGTGGATTTTCATTTAAGGTTAAAATTGTAAAAACCAGAAAATTATGCGCTAACATCTTGTAAAAGATAAAGCCATTAATAAGTGTTGAATACTTCTTCACTTTAATAATTCACCTAGAATGGAGCATGTGACAACAATCCCATTCTGTGAATTAAATACACGAAATTCATCCAGGTTGGAGCATGTAGCAATAATCCCATATACCCCGTGAATTTATAGCATTATTAATTAATGCGTAAAGCGACCTTGTATTTCCGTACTCATTATCAATGCGGCATGACGATCGAGTGTTGCTCTCGGCAGAGCAACACGAACCTCCAAGCATTATAATGAAAGCATGTACGAAATACCCGTACAGGTTGCAACTCTCGGTGTGTTATACTAGCCCGATTGAGCAACTCTCGGTGTGTTATACTAGCCCGATTGAGTATCCGGACTGTCCGTATCAGTCTGGAAAAGATCTCGATCATCCAACTTCACCAGCATGATTGGATGGCCCAGATCAATTCCATAGCCCCCAAGCACGTATGGAATATTCGCTGCCGAACCAACGCGGACCCCGCATGGTCGGCCTCCCCAAAAGATTGGCATAGCTTGCCAAAACGTCCAAACCAGAGCGGTATGGGCGGAAAACCCTAAATTAGGGTTTACGGCACATTACATGTGTCACAAAACAGTCTCAACCATCCATCTTCGCAAGTATAGATGGAGGGTGTAAATGTAGATTCAAAAGGCCCAGAGCATATCAACACAATCACCGTGGGCCCGCCTACATACCTGACCAATCGGTCAGGACCAACCATGGTTGGTCATCCCAATTCGTACGCCCGAATGGAGCATGACGCACGGCCGTGAAACCCAAAATTATGGTTTTATGAGCATCACGAGCGTCCATCTTCTCCGGCACGAATGGAGGGTCCAAGATTAGATTAAGCGTGTCCCGGTCATACCAACATGACCACCGTGGAACCATCTATCCCCTAACCTGGTCGGCCAAGGCATACCATGCCCGGTTATCCCAAATCGTCCCGCCCAAACTAGCGTGGTTACACTTCCCAATTGCAAACTAATCTCGACCGCTCAACTTCGCCGGACGATTTGAGTGGCTTAGATCACGTTTTCATGGGACAGTCAGGTATAGGCGTGAACACCAGCCTATCACCTACACGCCAGACCGATCGGCCAAGACCGACCAAGATTGGTCGTCTTGGAACGCGCGCCCGAAGTTGGCACGATGCGCGGCTTTTGTTTGCACTCGCTTTCTGTCGCAAACTGATCTCGACCACTCGACTTTGCCGGAAGAATTGAGTGGTCCGAGATCACACTTTCGTGAGATAATGGGGTATGGGCGCCTACACCGTCATGCGCGTCTACACGCATGTACGATCGGCCTGGCCAAAATCGTATCCCAAGCTTGGATTCGACCTGGTGAAGAGGATGCTTGCGCACCTCTTCTAAAACCCTAATTCCATCAACGGTCGCAGGATGAGTGTCTCAAAGATCATCTCGTCCGTCCAACTTCACCGGCTTGGTTATACAACCCTGGTCAAGAGTTAATTGGTCAGTAAGGCGTCTTGGTGATCACCACCCGTCACTTTACCACACCATGATGCAGTACATGCATATAATACACACGATACTTCACAAGTATCGACCTCCAGAATAACACATTTATTCAATTTAGCATTACATGCTACCTTTTGTGGGTCCCACGACCCACAAATTCCAGACATCAATCATGTCACAAACTGGGGAATACATACTCGGGTATTGGTCTTGCGGTTTACAGCATGCAGCGCACAATGCGCCATCACAAGAGCGTGTCAGGAAGTCATGGACGGTTAAGTGATGATGGGAGAAGTGGGCAAGCCTGGTCGTGTGACACTAACACATTACTCCACTACTCCATCACTCCACTTTCTCAACTTCCCACGAGATACGAAGTTTAGGCTAAAAGACTTGTATAAATAGGTTCTCCATCCTATTTTTTTAAACAAGAACAAGTCCAGACAACAGAGGCAAGTGTTGATACAATCGTATTCAAACACCGGAACTGATAGCTTACACCCCAAAGCAGTTCGACTTTTCGATACAAGCCATTCATAGCCAACACCTTCACATTCTCAACACCTTCTTCGCTTCCCTCCCTAAGATCAACCCCATCTCCTTCACTTTGTGACCGAAACAAGTCTGGAACGGCCATTTCTTGGTTTAGGCCGGACTTGCACAGATTGATCTCTCGAATCTACAAGCACTCACCGCGCAGTGCATTTGTTTAAGGTTTAGACTCATTTCTCATCCACACATCCCAAATTACCAAAACCGACAGAAATAGTTTTCACCCATAAACAATTGGCGACCACAGTGGGAGGTTAATCTCTCGGTTGTAAAGTCAATTTCTTCCAAATCCGATTCAATTTTATCAATTTCAAAAGGGTAGATCTTAGAATCAATTCAATCAAAAGTTCATTTCAAGATGGTGGAATTAAGGTCCTGGATCAAGAATCAACCGATGGAGCTAGTGTGGATAACAATCCCGGTGTCGAAGTACTGGCCGGTGGACATATCGTGGTCAATACATCTCGTGGAGCCGTCACTTCTACCATCGGCACCAGCGTAGCGAGAAATATTCCGAGAAGTGTAACACCTCCCATCACTAGAGCCAGAGCAACCGCAAATCCCTAAGCATCTCCTCAAGTGTAACATCTCCGGGGTAGTCACCAGAGCAACAACTTTCACTCCTTCATTAGGACGAGGAGCCGGAGGGACAAGAGGAGGACCAACGCCCGTTACCATTGCAGACTTGATGGAGAAGCAGGAGATTCTTGCTAAGACTCAAACGGATATGGCCGCAACTCATAAAGAGGTACTCACTTTCCTTAAAACTTTAATCGAACGATTGCCACAAGATTCACGGCAACCCTTGGAGCCGGAGAGAGATGCCTTCAATACACCCGGAGCAGGCGCTTCCACTCGGACCCACATGAATGAAGAAACTCGTGTTGCTCCTTGTTGATGGTGGTTTTTAGACAAGGGGTAAAATCGATAAACCCCATGACCTAGTGTTACCCGCAACACATTAACTAAGAGCATTTAACTCATGTGTAAATAATTAATAGGGGTATTTTTTCAAAATACCAGATTAGGGTTTTCAAACGTAACCCTAATTCCAAAACCAAGCCGCACCAAATCAAGCGCACCATGGCAAACAATGCCAAATCAAGCCGCATCTCTGCGCACCACGGCAACAATGCCAAACCAAGCCGCATACTGCGCACCATGGCAACAATGCCAAACCAAGTCGCATACTGCACACCATGGCAACAATGCCAAACCAAGCCGCACCCTGCGCACCATGGCAACAATGCCAAACCAAGTCGCATACTGCGCACCATGGCAACAATGCCAAACCAAGCCGCACTCTGCGCACCATGGCAACCATGCCAAACCAAGCCGCACTCTGCGCACCATGGCAACCACGCCAAACCAAGCCGCACTCTGCGCACCATGGCAACCATGCCAAACCAAGCCGCGCTCTGCGCACCACGGCAACCATGCCAAACCAAGCCGCACTCTCGCGCACCGTGGCAACCATGCCAAACCAAGCCGCACTCTGCGCACCATGGCAACAACGCCAAACCAAGCCGCATACTGCGCACCATGGGCAACAACGCTAAAACCAAACTCCGTATCACATTCATTGGCAACCATGCCAAACTAAGCCGCTATGCCATTGGCACATGCCAAATATAGCGCCCTAGGCTTGCAAAACGTGCAACTAGGTCAACATGGCCGTACGTGCCAATGGCACATGCCAATATGCTCGCTAGCGGCTTTTTCTACCAAAGCCACGGCCCCGCATGCTATTAGCACATGCCAACATGCTCGCTAGCGGCCTTTTTCTATCAAAATCACGGCCCTAACGGCCACGCATGCCATTGGCACATGCCAACATGCTCGCTAGCTAGTTTCCCTATCAAGGTCACGGCCCTAAAAGCCATGCATGCCATTGGCACATGCCAACATGCTCGCTAGCTAGTTTCCCTATCAAGGTCACGGCCCTAAAAGCCATGCATGCCATTGGCACATGCCAACATGCTCGCTAGCTAGTTTCCCTAGCAAAATCACGGCCCTAACGGCCACGCATGCCATTGGCGCATGCCAACATGCTCGCTAGCTAGTTTCCCTATCAAGGTCACGGCCCTAAAAGCCATGCATGCCATTGGCACATGCCAACATGCTCGCTAGCTAGTTTCCCTATCAAGGTCACGGCCCTAAAAGCCATGCATGCCATTGGCACATGCCAACATGCTCGCTAGCTAGTTTTCCTAGCAAAATCACGGCCCTAACGGCCACGCATGCCAACATGCTCGCTAGCTAGTTTCCCTATCAAGGTCACGGCCCTAACGGCCACGCATGCCATTGGCACATGCCAACATTCTCGCTAGCTAGTTTCCCTATCAAGGTCACGACCTTAATGGCCACGCATGCCATTGGCACATGCCAAACACACACGCTGGTAGCCTAACTTGCAAACCGTGCAACCTACCACCAAGGCATTCCATGCCATTGCACATGCCAACACACACGCTGGTAGCCTAACTTGCAAACCGTGCAACCTACCACCAAGGCATTCCGCACATGCCATTGGCACATGCCAAACACACACGCTGGTAGCCTAACTTGCGAACCGTGCAACCTACCACCAAGGCATTCCGCACATGCCATTGGCACATGCCACACGCGCCACTATTGGCATGGCGCCACTTGCACTCAAGATGCAACCAACACTCGAGACATCAACACAAAGGCGGGGATGCTTCTTTAGGGTTTTGGTTTGGCGGTCACAAAGATGCGGCGTACACTACGCTCACATTAAGAAAGCGTGAAAAGGAATAAAGCGGTCAAATAAAAGAGGAAATAAAGGTGAAAAACGTTTTCACCCATTAAACCATGCGGTTACCACCTCCTCCCATTATTTCACCCTTTACTCTCTTCCTTCATGAGGCCAGTGGTACGTTTCAATCTCGACTTGTATAAATAGGTCTTACCTATTTCCACCGGACAACAAGTCTCGGTCGGAGAAATATACTACACTTACACTCTCGTAAAGGCAACTTTGCAAGCTCTCCCAAAAAGATTTCATCTCTTGCAAGCTTCCTAAGCTTTCACTTTCTCGATACAAGTCGAGATACTACTCTCCTCAACACATTTATTTGCTTCCCTCCCCAAATCAACCCTTCTCCTCCACTTTGTGACCGAAGCAAGTCCGGAACGGCCATTTCTTGGTTTAGGTAGGACTTATGCAGGTGATTGATCTCTCGAATCTATAAAGTGCTCACGTGCAGCACATTTGTTTAGGGTTTGAACCAGTTTCTCACTCACCTACCGAATTTACCGAAATCGGCAGAAACGATTTTTACCCATAAACAATTGGCGACCACAGCGGGAGGATTGATCTATCGGCTACAATGTCAGACTGTCGATCTTGTTCTTCGACCCAGACGTCAAGATGGTAGGGGAAGGCGACTCGATCCGACTCAACTACCAGACGACCCGGTTACCAGTTGCAAAAACTACACGAGAAAACTGGGGACTCATTGAAGATGCCACCAGCGATTGGGGACTTACCACTCAATCCGACTCAACTACCAGACGACCCGGTTACCAGTTGCAAAAACTACACGAGAAAACTGGGGACTCGCCGAAGATGCTATCAACGATTGGGGACTTGCTGACGATGCTACCAGCAAAGCCGCCTTTTACATGGAGAGGGGCGTGTTCACAAAAACCTATGAAGTGAGTAAACTTAGACTGCAAGACATACAACTGTTTTTAGGCTCTTAGTAAAACCGTCATACTACCGAGTATTGTGCCTATTGCTAGCACACACTTTCATAAAAGCAATATTCCTTTCCCAAAACATAATCGTAGTCATTTTATCAAAACCATTCATCCAGAAATAATCCAATATCCTCAAAAGCTAACATTTATCTATCAACCCAAGAAATCCGGAAGACAAAAACCATAAACCGGGCGCTTTGTTTGCCTTTCAAAAAAAAAAAAAAAAAAAGCCACCTACCCATACGTGCCTACTTTGCACAAAAATAATTACTGTCACTATTGGAAGATGTTACTACGGTGACATTCGAAGAATTATTTATGATGAAGTATTTCCACAAGTTTATGAAAGGCATACCTATGGCTATGGTTTGCACCAAAGACAAGAAAACAATAAAACAAATTGAAAGAGAAACGCTAGAGTACATATTTGGAATATGCTCGCCCACTTTATCACTACCGCGCTACCGCTAACACCATGACGTGATAACAAACATACGAGGTAAAAAAGGGGAGCCAACCCATTTCATGAGCATAACACTTTTTGGAATTTGAATAAGGAAAGGATTTCCTGTTTGAGCTACGTATGGGAAGAGGCAACTGGGCCCGCAAGAAAAAGTCCAAGCCAGCGCCCATTCTAAGACGATCCAGCGCCTACCAGACGCGCATGCCAGAAGCTCCTACCAGACGCGCACGCCAGAAGCGCTTGCCAGACGTGCTTGCCAGACGCGCTTACCAGACGCGCTTACGGACACGCTTACGACGCACATGCCAGGCACACATGCCGCGCACGCGCATGCTAGCCGCGATACCACACTCTGTGCTAACGTTTGCATCCTTCCGGCGCTAACATCTTGCGCCCTTCCAAAGACCATCCTCTCCCTTGAAACAGCGCCATGACTCCGAACTTCGTGATCAAAACCTTGTCATCTCTCGCACGATACACTTACGATCACTAGAACCAGAGCCGCTTCCGCCACCCCCAACGGTTCTTCAAGCATGGAAGCTCCAACCGTCACCGGAGAGACGCTACTCCACCATCGTGGCAAGATCTCTGGAAGATCCGGAAGAAGCCGACCTCCTTTTAGCACTGTTGATTTGATGAAAAGAAAAAATATACTTCAGCAGGACGTGCGTTTATAGATGAAGAGGCTCGCGTTGCTCTTAAACACCCAGTAGAAGGGGATAAGCAATCCAATTTCGTCACACGTAAAGATCAGGAAAGACTTCTCCAAAATCGAAAGCAAAGGAAATCAACAACTCTTCCGAGTTCACGGAGACCCTTCTTCCGTCGGGACCGCACGACGGAACTTCTCCCACAAAGTAAATACGGTCTATGATGAAACAGATTGTGTGAGATTCTATGTTTCTCCAAGGCGTAGCGTCAAGACATATTTGCACCCCTCAACTGCACTACATCAGGAAAGCAGGCGTTTCCATCCAGGGAAGCCGTTCCCAAACCCCAACCTCTCATAGGAAGCACGATCGATAGATGGAACTGGAGACTCCCAACCTCTGCTCTCTTGTGGGATGTCGAGTTTGTGAACGTGACGCGGTCTCCGACTTCAAAATGGTAACCGTCAAGGCTCGAGAGTTGCAAGACGTTGTTTCAACGTTCTCTCCAGTAGCTCCGCATCAACGTTCTCTCCAGTAGCTACACATCAACGTTCTCTCCGTAGTAGCTACACATCAACGTTCTCCGAGATCGGCTTCGCATCAACGTTCGCTTTAATGCCACTCCTTCCTGCAAAGGGTCATGCCGCCACACTCCCCAGCCAGAGCTCCACCGCAGTAGCAATTACTACATGGATGGAAACACGTAAACCATACTTGAGGACGGAAGATATACATGGGATCCCTTCACCGTCAAAGCTACGAAGAACAGGTCCACCAAAAATCCGTACCCACAACAAGGTCCTCTACTCTTCAAGGGTGCAGCGCAAGAACATCATCACCTCTCTGTATATAAGACGCCTTCAACACTTTACGAGGCCGCGGAGGATCCCGAGCTCCGCACTATCCGAATATGTCATCATGTAATTTCGAGCATCCCAGTGTCACATCCGGTAAAGAGTACGATAGGCTTATATCAAATCCCGTGGAGGGGGATTCAAGGTGATATAATGAAAGTAGGTCATGCATGGAGACTACCGGCGTAAGATGCTTTCACTCCCTCCAGGTTATTGTGATTTCAACATCATCACTATCGAGGTTTTACGAGCCACGGGAATTTCTCAACATGAATCCGTACATGTGCACCTAAAACTCCAAAAGCACGCCGGAAGGTTACATTCACGTGTTCATACATTCCATCATATCAAACCGAAGTATGACCAAGGGACTTCTCGCTGCATCCCATTTCGTAAGATAGATCCCTAAATCGGCGTCCTCCAAGTCGGCAGCGATCAACAAGGACGGATTCGAAGGAAGGGGAACGACTAGGTCATCCTCGTCGATAACACGACGCATACTCCAACAGGATATCTCTCGCACAAAGGGAAATTTTCCATTTATACAATAAGCGGCGGTAAAGTGTACGACAATCCGCCAAAGAAGAAGAAAATATACCGGTATGATTTTCTTAACCCGAATAACCTTTGTTGGGATGCTCATGCAAGAGTCAGACCTCGCGCCTTCATCTGGAGAACCTGACTGGTTAGAAGATGGTTCGTCTCTGTGCGACATGACAAAGAGAGAAACTCAACAAGAAACCCTTTCTCAAACGAGGGATATGATGCAATTACGTTGGGTATGAATACAGAACCTTAAAAAAAAGGAAAGGAAGCAATGAGGAACATAACGCTTCCAGATTTTAGCATGGACAATGCCCTGATCGAAGCCGCGCGCGTGAAGGAAGGCAAAACAAGGAAACTTTGATATCTGTAGAAACACCTACTCCCGCCTTGTTTACACCGGTCTCGCCAGCTAGCGCAATCAGCTTCCCCACCTTGCGCCGGTCCCGCCAGCTAGCACGCTCAGTTTCCCAACTCGCCAACTTCCCAATGACCGCCCAAGTCACGCCCGGCAAGCACGCATGACTTCCTACCTTGCGCTTAGGTCCCACTGACTAGCACGCCCGGTTTCCTAACTCGCGTCAACTTCCCTATGACCGCCCAAGTCACGCCGCAAGCACGCCTGACTTCCCTACATTGCGCCGGTCCCACCAGCTAGCACGCTCAGTTTCCCAACTCACGCCAACTTCCCAACGTCGCCCAAGTTGCATCGGCCCCACCAATTGTGCCGGCCTCCCGATTTGTGCAAAACTACCAGAGGCAAGGATTCCAAATCCTATCTATAAAAGGTCGACAAGCCTCCTCAATTCTCTTTACGGTTTTGTTGTTGATAGTTTGTCACCATCTTATGCTTACCTCGCAACAAAGCCCCCTGTTCCGAGCTAAGCGAGGGACTTAATGTTGATGGTGGTTTTTAGACAAGGGTAAAATCGAAAAACCCCATGACCTAGTGTTACCCCAACACATTAACTAAGAGCATTTAACTCAGGTGTAAATAATTAATAGGGGTATTTTTTCAAAATACCAGATTAGGGTTTTCAACACAGAACCCTAATTCCAAAACCAAGCCGCACCCTGCGCACCATGGCAACAATGCCAAATCAAGCCGCATACTGCGCACCACGGCAACAATGCCAAACCAAGCCGCATACTGCGCACCATGGCAACAATGCCAAACCAAGTCGCATACTGCACACCATGGAAACAATGCCAAACCAAGCCGCACCCTGCGCACCATGGCAACAATGCCAAACCAAGTCGCATGACAACCATGCCAAACCAGCGCACTCTCGCAGACCATGGCAACAATGCCAAACCAAGCCGCACTCTGCGCACCATGGCAACCATGCCAAACCAAGCCGCACTCGCGCACCATGGCAACCATGCCAAACCAAGCGCACTCTGCGCACCATGGCAACCATGCCAAACAAGCCGCACTCTACGCACCATGGCAACATCGCGCACCACTCGCAACCATGCCAAACCATGCCAAAGCCGCACTCTCGCGCACCGTGGCAACCATGCCAAACCAAGCCGCACTCGCGCACCATGGCAACAACGCCAAACCAAGCCGCATACTGCGCACCATGGGCAACAACGCTAAAACCAAACTCCGTATCACATTCATTGGAAACCATGCCAAACTAAGCCGCTATGCCATTGGCACATGCCAAATATAGCGCCCTAGGCTTGCAAAACGTGCAACTAGGTCAACATGGCCGACGTGCCAATGGCACATGCCAATATGCTCGCTAGCGGCTTTTTCTACCAAAGCCACGGCCCTAACGGCCCAAACATGCTATTAGCACATGCCAACATGCTCGCTAGCGGCCTTTTTTTATCAAAATCACGGCCCTAACGGCCACGCATGCCATTGGCACATGCCAACATGCTCGCTAGCTAGTTTCCCTATCAAGGTCACGGCCCTAAAAGCCAGGCATGCCATTGGCACATGCCAACATGCTCGCTAGCTAGTTTCCCTATCAAGGTCACGGCCCTAAAAAGCCATGCATGCCATTGGCACATGCCAACATGCTCGCTAGCTAGTTTCCCTAGCAAAAAATCACGGCATGCCTAACGGTTTCCCTATCAAGGTCACATGCCAACATGCATGCGCTATGCCAGTTGCTATCAAGGTCAAGGCCCTAAAAGCCATGCATGCCATTGGCACATGCCAACATGCTCGCTAGCTAGTTTCCCTAGCAAAATCACGGCCCTAACGGCCACGCATGCCATTGGCGCATGCCAACATGCTCGCTAGCTAGTTTCCCTATCAAGGTCACGGCCCTAACGGCCACGCATGCCATTGGCACATGCCAACATGCTCGCTAGCTAGTTTCCCTATCAAGGTCACGACCTTAATGGCCACGCATGCCATTGGCACATGCCAAACACACACGATAGCTGGTAGCCTAACTTGCAAGTCCGTGCAACCTACCACCAAGGCATTCACATGCCATTGGCACATGCACACACGCTGGTAGCCTAACTTCCAAACCGTGCAACCTACCACCAAGGCATTCATGCCATTGGCACATGCCAAACACACACGCTGGTAGCCTAAACTTGCAAACCGTGCAACCTACCACCAAGGCATTCGCACATGCCATTGGCACATGCCAAACACACACTTATTTGGTAGCCTAACTTGCAAACCGTGCAACCTACCACCAAGGCATTCCGCACATGCCATTGGCACATGCCAAACACACACGCCTGGTAGCCTAACTTGCAAACCGTGCAACCTACCACCAAGGCATTCCGCACATGCCATTGGCACATGCCACACGCGCCACTAGCAAGCGCCACTTGCACTCAAGATGCAACCAACACTCGAGACATCAACACAACCGGGGATGCTTCTTTAGGGTTTTGGTTTGGCGGTCACAAGACATGCGGCATACACTACGCTCACATTAAGAAAGCGTGAAAAGGAATAAAGCGGTCAAATAAAAGAGGAAATAAAGGTGAAAAACGTTTTCACCCATTAAACCATGCGGTTACCACCTCCTCCCATTATTTCACCCTTTACTCTTTTCCTTCATGAGGCCAGGGTACGTTTCAATCTCGACTTGTATAAATAGGTCTTACCTATTTCCACCAGACAACAAGTCTCGGTCCGGAGAAATATACTACACTTACACTCTCAGAAAGGCAACTTTGCAAGCTCTCCCAAAAAGCTTTCATCTCTTGCAAGCTTCCTAAGCTTTCACTTTATGATACAAGTCGAGATACTACTCTCCTCAACACCTTTCTTTGCTTCCCTCCCCAAATCAACCCTTCTCCTCCACTTTGTGACCGAAGCAAGTCTGGAACGGCCATTTCTTGGTTTAGGCCGGACTTGTACAGATTGATCTCTCGAATCTATAAAGTGCTCACGTGCAGCACATTTGTTTAGGGTTTGAACCAGTTTCTCACTCACCTACCGAATTTACCGAAATCGGCAGAAATGATTTTTACCCATAAACACTCCTGAACGCCCAAGGGAGAGGGACCAGCCATCCAACTTCATCACACGCGAGTATCTGGAACGACTTCTCCAAAATCGAAGAAAAGGGGACCGAACGGATATACACCAACATCAGCCACCGTACCCTCAAGATGTACAACGAATTCCTCTTCCAAGAGGTTACACCTCTCCCCAGTTCTCCCCTACGACCAGTGCGGTAATGCTCGTGAACACGTCTCTCGATTCTTGGAATCCTTGGGGGAACATGAATACAATCATGTTCTGCGCCTAAAAGAATTCTCGAAGTCACTTACGGGGAGGGCGTACACCTGTTACAACAACATCGCGTCTAACAGCATATCCAATTGGAGCGAGATGGTTCAGAACCCAAGCGCTAGATTGTCACGACCCGAACGTCACCGAACGACAATTGGTGGAGTTGTGCATCAATGGGATGATACCCATATACCGCGCTCTATTAGAGAATCTGGGCTTTCAAATATTCTCTGAACTCCATGAAGTCGCCAAACGTTAAGCAACAATCACTTTTAAAGATCTTTGCTAGAAAGAACCAGAGTTATTCGAAGTGAAGATTCACGAGAAAGTCGAGGAAGCAGGCTTATCACGAACAAGCAATACAACACTGGTCCTTATGTGAGTGTAGTGGGCGGAGGATAAAAAGGAAAGCTTCAGCGACGGAACAACAAACCAAGCGGGCATCCCGGCACACAAGACTTCGTCTCGAAAAGGAGCGGACAAAACTCCTACACGAGACACCGAAGATACGAGGTTTTCCTTTCCCCATGAATGAAGTGATAGAACTCTTGGAAGCGTGGATCCAAGATGATGCCATCAAGTCGCCTCCTATCGACGTCCTCCATTTGAGAAAGACATGGCGGATCCCAAATACTGTTGCTACCATAGATTCGTCCATCATCCAACCAAAGATTGTAACAGCTGAAACAAATATTCAGGGAAAAGATAGAGACAGGAGAACTCCAGCTTGGAAACGAAGGTGTTCACGGAGACCCTCTTCCTATCGAGAACCGCATGATTTCTCGGGGATTCTGTTTGCAAGACATGCACAATCTATGATGGAGCACTTGTGTGAAATCTTGTATTTTATTTGCGGCCCTCAACCACGTTGTGTCAGGCAGGCGTTTGTATCCAGAAGTAGTCCAGGAACCCCAGTCTTTCCTGAGGGACGCGAGCAAAGGAAACTGGGGACTCCTAACTGTCACTCGTTTGAGATACGTTAAGTTCGATAGCGCGTTGATTGATACGGCTACTAAATTTAACATCATTACTGTCAAGACCTTGAGAGCAGCAAAGATTTTAAAGCAGGAAGCTACTCGTCACCCAACTATGGTTAAAGACTCAGAAGGAGAACTCAGATATGCATATGGATACATCGATCTTGAAGTCAAATTGGGTGATGCCTCGACACAAGCAAAGTTCTACATAGTCAAAGATCATCCCAACGACGACATGATCCTAGGACGCTCTTGGATGCATGACAACAAAGCAATACTAGAAGTCTGTCCTCTACCCGGTTTCGATACCGAAAGAATCTCAACACGCCTTCGGACTCGATGATGTCCATTTGCGCTTTTGACTTGCCAATGTGACACAACTTCCCGAAGAGAGCCTGCCAGCATATATTGAAAGGTTCCGATCTCAAGTAAATCTCATCGCGCAACCCTCTTTACAACTTACCGCCCTCCATTATGACAAGTCCTGGGGACTGGCTCTAGCCAAAAAACCAACCTTGGATAAGAGATGCGAATGGGAGGCCGGCCCCTTCAAACATTTCATCAGGAGTCTAGAAGTTGTCTCGATCAAAGATGACAAAACCAAGACCCCGATGTCTACACGCCCAAACCCGTTTGGAATTGGGGACCTAGTAACGAAGACAACCGCATTCAAGGTCGGAAGCATTATGGTGAGAATGGCTACCTCACCCGATTCAGCCCACAGGAAGGAGGATGAACCATACACAGTAGCGAGATGTCATCCTAGGCAGCTACTGCAAACTCATCAACGATGACAAGCTAGAAGGCGTAACAATTCACTTGCGATGGCTCAAACCCTACCGTACTTAAGACGTTGTTCTA
Organism: Papaver armeniacum; assembly: GCA_023531295.1. NCBI lineage: Eukaryota > Viridiplantae > Streptophyta > Magnoliopsida > Ranunculales > Papaveraceae > Papaver > Papaver armeniacum. Next base: position 17,431 of record JAJJWW010017777.1, read on the forward strand.
TCACTTTCCAGCATCCTACACGCTTTAAGACACTGTGCTACTTCCTCCGGCGTATTTCCCTTTACAATTTCACATCATATTTGTAATTCCTCTAGAGAATGATTGTAATACTTGCATTCATAATTAGGGTTTCAATTTTCGATTTTCAAATTAATTGAAGTGTTATTTCCACCTGAGAACCTATTTACCCCTAAAGACACAAAGCCCATCCTAAATCAACCCACTAGAGCAGGTCAGGAAAGAAACCCTAAACAAAAACATCCTGAAAAGAGTTGAGGGAAAAGATATGCGCGGGAAGGGAAGAAGCTTTGAGCCACTCACCCCAGCAAGGCCAGGAAGATCTTGCATCAGGAACACAGGTCCGTAGGTATTCCATTATGGCATTATTTCTTTTATCACAAAGAATTACGTGTGAAGGCGCACCCTTACGCCCGAGAAGGTTCAGTTGTAGTCTTGACAAAGGATTATAAAAAAAACAACTTTATTCAAACAATCAAATAGAAGAAAACCTTGAACTCGGCTGCCACTGAGTACAAGGAAGATGTTCAAATATACGGAATATACTTGGAAAGCGGAAAAAGAAGAAAAGAGGTTTTAGTCGCCAAGTGGGTCGACATCGCCTGCACCACCGTTAGGTTCTGCTTCAGCGACATCACCTGTTGATGCTCCTCCCTTCGGATCTACCTCAACTTCTGCATCAGACATCTCCACAGCAACGCACTCCATCCCAACATCATCAGCGGGAGCATCAAAGGACACAGCAACATTAGGAGTCGTGCCGAGTGCTTTCAAATGTTCAGGTTCGTCTGTATCGGAATCAAGAATTATCACGCCGTCATGGATTGGGTAATCGCACTTATCTTCATTTAGAGGTCGTTTATGCTCAACCCTCCGCCTCTTCAACCGCGCTGCAAATCTCTCTGCCCTTGCGCTTACTAGTGCTTGCAGCGCTTCCTCGCGCCTCCATCGCTCCTCCATGTCAATCGCAACTGAAAGTGCACAGATGCGTCCCCTGGCAATATGCAGGTGCGAGATAGACATCCCCTGTATAGCACGGCCGACTTCGCGAAGTGGAAGATCGATTTTAGCCATTACTTCTTCGTGCGCATGGGTTTCGGGCTTGTCAACTTCGAAGCTTCTTTCTGGAGAAGTGACAGAATGATCGTCCACCGCTTCCATGATAAACGACAAAGGAGAAGAAGTTATGAGCACACACAAAAAAAAATCAATCAATCGATCAGTCAATTAGAAGATCAGATAAGTGTGGAGCAGTACCTGAGATATAGAATAAACGATTACGTGAGATGATTCTTTATAATCTCGCAAATCGACAGAATCCCAGGAGAAAAGAAGTCTTTACTTGCCACCTATAAAGGCTACTAATTCGGGATAGCAATCAACGATGCTTATCAGATACATCTGAGGAAAGCTGTTGTGTGACGAAAAGGAGTACACCTGACCCAAGGAAGGGGCCAAGCTCTGTCCAGATATGTACAAAGGGAACCAAAGCGACTCACCAGATCAAGTCCTACTTCCTTCACAACCTTAATCAGGACTAACCAGTTCCAGGGAAACGCCTGACAATGTCGACCTATCCGATAAATATGTATTCAATTTAGCTTGGTCATTTCAGTGTACAAATTTGTCACCATCTCATGCCTACCCCACAATAGTGTAACCATTATGTGCTAGGTAGGGGACTTAATGTTGATGGTGGATTTTTATTTAAGGTTAAAATTGTAAAAACTAGAAAATTATGCGCTAACATCTTGTAAAAGATAAAGCCATTAATAAGTGTTGAATACATCTTAACTTTACTAATTCACCTAGAATGGAGCATGTGACAACAATCCCATTCTGTGAATTAAATACACGAAATTCATCCAGGTTGGAGCATGTAGCAACAATCCCATATACCCTGTGAATTTATAACATTATGAATTAATGCGTAAGCGACCTTGTATTTCATGTACTCATTATCAATGCGGCATGACGATCGAGTGTTGCTCTCAGCAGAGCAACAAGAACCTCCAAGCATTATAATGAAAGCATGTACGAAATACCCGTACAGGCTGCAACTCTCGGTGTGTTATACTAGCCCGATTGAGCAACTCTCGGTGTGTTATACTAGCCCGATTGAGCATCCGGACTGTCCGTATCAGTCTTGTAATGATCTCGATCATCCAACTTCACCAGCATGATTGGATGGCCCAGATCAATTCCATAGCCCCCAAGCAGGTATGGAATATTCGTTGTCGAACCAACGCGGACCCCGCATGGTCGGCCTCCCCAAAAGACTGGCATAGCTTGCCAAAACGTCCAAACCAGAGCGGTATGGGCGGAAAACCCTAAATTAGGGTTTACGGCACATTACATGTGTCACAAAACAGTCTCAACTATCCATCTTCGCAGGTATAGATGGAGGGTGTAGATGTAGATTCAAAAGGCCCATAGCATATCAACACAATCACCGTGGGCCCGCCTACATACCTGACCAATCGGTCAGGACCAACCATGGTTGGTCATCCCAATTCGTACGTCCGAATGGAGCATGACGCACGGCCGTGAAACCCAAAATTATGGTTTTATGAGCATCACGAGCGTCCATCTTCTCTGGCACGAATGGAGGGTCCAAGATTTGATTAAGCAGGTCCGGTCATACCAACATGACCACCGTGGACCCATCTATCCCCTCACCTGGTCGGCCAAGGCATACCATGCCTGGTTATCCCAAATCGTCCGCCCAAACTAGTGTGGTTACACTTCCCAATTGCAAACTAATCTCGACCGCTCAACTTCGCCGGACGATTTGAGTGGCTTAGATCACGTTTTCATGGGACAGTCAGGTATAGGCGTGAACACCAGCCTATCACCTACACGCCAAACCGATCGGCCAAGACCGACCAAGATTGGTCGTCTTGGAACGCGCGCCCGAAGTTGGCACGATGCGCGGCTTTTGTTTGCACTCTCTTTCTGTCGTAAACTGATCTCGACCACTCGACTTTGTCGGACAAATTGAGTAGTCCAGATCACACTTTCGTGAGATAATGGGGTATGGGCGCCTACACCGTCATGACGTCTACACGCATGTACGATCGGCCTGGCCAAAATCGTATCCCAAGCTTGGATTCGACCAGGCTGAAGAGGGATGCTTGCGCACCTCTTCTAAAACCTAATTCCATCAACGGTCGCGAGATGAGTGTCTCAAAGATCATCTCGTCGAGTCCAACTTCACCGGCTTGGTTATACAACCACAGTCGGGAGTTAATTGGTCGAGAAGGCGTCTTGGTGATCACCACCCGTCACTTTACCACACCATGATGCGCACGCATAGAATACACACGATACTTCACAAGTATCGACCTCTGAATAACGCGGTTATTCAATTTAGCATTACATGCTACCTTTTGTGGGTCCCCGACCCACACATTCAGAACATCAATCATGTCACAAATTGGGGGATACATACTTTGGGGTATTGGTCGGAAGTTTACGGCGTGCGGCGCATGACAACGCGCCATCACAAGAGCGTGTCGGAAGTCATGGACGGTTAAGTGATGATGGGAGAAGTGGGCAAGCACAGTCGTGTGACACTAACACATTACTCCACTACTCCATCACTCCACTTTCTCCACTTCCCACGAGATACGAAGGTTAGGCTAAAATACTTGTATAAATAGGTTCTCCATCCTATTTTTTTAAACAAGAACATGTCCAGACAACAGAGGCAAGTGTTGATACAATCGTATTCAAACACCGGAACTGATAGCTTACACCCTGCAAGCCAGTTCGGCTTTACGTCTGGTCATTCATAGCCAACACCTTCACATTCTCAACACCTTCTTCGCTTCCCTCCCTAAGATCAACCCCATCTCATTCACTTTGTGACCGAAACAAGTCCGGAACGGCCATTTCTTGGTTTAGGTGGGACTTGCCTGCATTGATCTCTCGAATCTACAAGCACTCACCTTGTTAAAGTGCATTTGTTTAAGGTTTAGACTCATTTCTCATCCACACATCCCAAATTACCAAAACCGACAGAAATAGTTTTCACCCATAAACATCAATCTAGATCTTTTGGAAAATGAATGAAAATTTTTACCTTCTTCAATTGAATTTGTTATTGATTTTGAGGATATTGAAATTGATTGCTGCCTCTGCCTCTAATTGATCTGTAACTTTTGTGAATTGTGATTTCAGTAATTAAGATTTTTCTTGTTTTTTTCCCTCATGATTCATGAAGTACTTAAATTGGGACCGACTAAATCATAGTAGTACTACCTAATGAGATCTCTTCAATGGTGTACTGAATGCTTATAGTAGCCGTTTTTGATGTCTGGTATATTTTGATGTTTTTGTGCAGAACCTCAAGTGGTGGTAATTGAAAAAAAGAGTGGTCCATCAACAACAATGGCAGTGCCCTTTCTGTTATTTCTTCCTTTTTTGTTGAAGGATTTCTATGTTATAACTAGAAGAATATTTGATAAGATTTTGCCTGTTTAAATCTCTGGTCTTAAACATGTAATCTCTTGTTCTTTGTTTCATCGTTTAGTTTGTAGATTTGCATTCTGAATTCGAAAATGCTAAATCCTACAAAATCAGTCGACCCTCACAAATAGTAATGCTAAATCCTTCTATGTAATCCACAAACTTTAGTTAAAAAAATTTTTGCGAGATATTAGTTGCTGCATAATTCATGAAGTACTTAAATTGGGACCGACTGGTACCAGAACCGTGCCTGGTACCGTACTTGTCCCGAATGGTACCGGAACCAAACACACATGTACAGGTACCGGTCCAAAATCTAAGAACCGAGGCTAGGGAGGCACAGGTACTCGGCCTCGGCAAGAACCGAGCCGAAACGTACCGTGTGCACCCTTAGCTTCACTTTGTTTTTCACAACAGCTGTCACTCTTTCCTCACTGGATTTTTCGATCTGGTCTCAACACCAACAGTAGCAGCCCTAATTCAGCTTTATCATATCCATCTTATTTGATTTCTATCATCAATTCGAACAAAATCCATTAGACCCATTTCTTCTATCTTCAAGAACAACAACAACATCTGCATCTCTCACAGATCGAACCCATAATCAACAGCAACAGCTTCTCTTCTCAGATTCGAATCCCCACCATAATCTACATCTCAACCACAGACCCATATGCTCTTCTCGATCTACTGAATCTCGACCGTAACATCCATGGCTTCACATTCAACTCTAATTTCTTGATTCGATTGAGCAATAGCAAAACCCTAAGTTTCTTTATCTCTGATTTATCTTCTTCAATTCATGGCCATCTCCGATTCATCTTTCGGTTCTCTCTCAATATCTCGGAAGTAACAGCAGCTGCTGCTGCTTTCTCTCTGAATTTAAGTTGCGCCTCCATTTTTGTTTCTTAATTTCAGGTTAAGGTGCAAATAATGATTGAGAGTAACTTCTCGATCTAGGGTTGTAGAAGTAGGGTTATTTAGTGTCCGGTCACCTTGATAAGGGCTACACAGCTAGCAGCCCCCTAACCTTTGCTGGTTGTCTTTTAATACTTCTCCAAAAGAAAGTTTCCCCTTAACCTTTGGTCGGTTCCGGATAGTGTTCGTCCATGAAATGACAAAAAAATTTTCTTTTTGATCGAATTGGGTGATTTCTTCTTCTTTTCCTCTGTGTGACTCCATAGTAGCTATAAAAATCAACACAAGCGTAAAATACATAATTTACAAGAAAATAACGAAGAAAGCATAAACTATAGATATTAAATCAAGGTATATTCTGTACCTATCAGTTCGGCATAAGTCTAGAAGGTTCGTTGGAATTGACTCCTTTCTTCATAACCTTATGTCCCAATGTCTGTTGACGACAAGGAGTTTGGGGACGATAAAGAATTTTTCAAGAATCTTAATGCCTAGGAAACTTTTTATGAGAATTTATTCTTTTATTTTAAGAAGGATAACTAGGGTTTGGAATATCATATATTGTGATTACACATAGCTATTGCCAACGATTTTCATCTTGCAATGTTTTAGATTTATTTATTTAAATTCTGAGTTATTTGGAAGATGATTTTGCAGTATTAATCTTTATTGGTTTCATATATTGCAAAAAAAAAATATGGGATATGTGTGTTTACGTCCGTGAACTATGATTGTCCCATATATGTCAAAAGTTAAGTCTATTATGTCTTTATGCAAATATTGATAAAAGATAGAATGAACTTTTGAATATTCTGCAGTATTGATCTTTCCTTGATCCACTTGTATGTGAAAGTACTGTATGGCTCCGTAAGTTTTCTTATGTTGAGCATTTCCGATTAAATTAATCATTAAGGTCTCTTGTGGTTCATTTATTCGAGTTTTCTAGATACAAATTCATGTTTCATGTGATTTGTTAATGTCCAAAGAAATCCTTCTTTTCTCGTAAAAGTAAGGTCGCTCTTGTTGTTTTTTCGGGAATGACATTTTGTGGGGGAGAGTTTTTAATTGAACTTGTGTTAGAGCACTGCTCGGTCAAACTTGCAAGCGTTGCTATCTTAAGCTTGTTTGTCAAGTTTAGTTGCCAAAACTATAAGTCTTGATTTCTAGTCTACTTATAGCTAAGTCTCGAATTATGATAGAAAGTGTAGTTGAGCATTAGACTCCACGGCGTTCATCGATTGAAGACAAAGAACTACCAAGGAGAGCTTGTGGAACTTCATCAACAAAAGATATGTGGAGACTTGAACTCATTTATCACTCAAAAGTCTATCTACTCTATCTCCTATTTGAGACAAAAGTCGTATAGCTATATAGACTTCAATTATACACATTTGATATTTCGAGCTGAGTTTAACTCGCTTACATATTTCTTGAAATATATGTTGGTAAGCTTTCGCTTTAACCAAGTTCATCTTATATACTTGACGAAAGTCATAAGATGATCATGTGAAAATCGCCTTGTAACATCTTACATGATTTGTGTGAGACAGTCATTTGATGTAGACTCGGAATGTTTCGTATTGATCATTCGATCACTTGAAAATTGCTTTGAAGCTAATAGTTTGTGTGAGACAGTTATTGTCGTCTTTCAAGAATGTTTCAATGATAGAAATGAGAGTTTAGAACACTTAATCATGATTGGATTATAAGCAAAGTATGCGTACTTGCATATGTGTTGATCCAAATCTGGGAACCATGTTATGCGTACACGTACTCAACTGGTTGGTTAATGAAAGTCTGGGAACTATGTATGCGTACACGTACACGTACGCGTACTAGCGTAAGTGAAAAGACGAGGATACCCAAATATACCTCAATCTAAACTTTTCAACCTATAAGTCCTTTCTCCGAAAGTGATTATCTATGGACAGAGTCGAGACAATACAACTAATCGGTTCACACTTCGTGTGATCGTCTATGGATAAGAGATCGAGACAATACAACAACAAGATAACTTGTGTGATTGACTATGGATACAAGATCGAGACAATACAACAACGTAGTATGTTTACTTGATAATAGGTTTGGACTTAACCAAACTCAATAGGATTGCTATCAAGTAAATAGGAATTACAGTTTGTATATTTTACTTCTAATTGTAATAAAAACAATTATAATTACGGAAATAGAAAAGTAAAAGACACATCAAGATTTTGTTAACGAGGAAACCGCAAATGCAGAAAAACCCCGGGACCTTGTCCAGAATTGAATACTCTCGTGGATTAAGCCGCTATACAAAATCTAAACCAACTTCGTATAGTTGAGACCAAGCAACTAAACCTATAGTTCACCTAGTTCCGTCAGTATCCCTGCGCCTCCAACTTGTAATAAGTTACGCACTTGGAACAATTCCTTTGGTTCGTATTCCAAACAGTAAAGGAACAACAAATCTGTTCGGTAACAACTCTTTTCAAACAATGTGATATGAGTTTGACAAAAGGCTCATCCGTTTATCCCAATAAACTCCTTTGTCAGGTCCTTAGATCTATCTTATCAAAAACTACCAAAGTAATTGTCAAGATTATGCAACTAATACTTTGAATCACAAAGAATTGTATTGATGAAGATCTACTCAACTAATCAATCAAATCTATCACAAAAATAAACCGATTATAGTTGGATCCCCAGCCGATCAAGTTTTGTGCACACCAAAGATTATGAACTCAAATCAGAAATCTTCTTTGTCTTCAAATCTTCTTAGATCTTCAATAAACACCTGCACACAATCAACTTGAATCTCTTGTGATCAATCACACACAGAACGGAATCTGTTAACAATGGATTATCACAAGATGTCTTTAGAACTACAAACAGTCTATAGATCCCCGTCGAAACTTCGATCTAGTTTGAGTGAATCTTATATCAAGAGAGAAGACTCTCAAGCATAAATAAACTAGATGCAATCAAAGTTCAACAACCGTTAGTCAATCAAATCAATCGAAAACTAATAATAAACTGCAATTATCTAGTTTCCCACCAACGGTACTCGTAGAGCTTCCCAATCCCAAAGAAGTCTTTAAAACGAGCGGTCGTAAGAGATTTCGCCAAATTAGGGTACTTTCCTCTCCGAATAGATGGCTCCACCAGTAACAACACAACAAGGTAGTTTTGCAGGCTCTGAGGATTAGTTTGCTTGAAATGCAAACTTCAATATTTATAGACCAAGGAAGTTTGGACACCAACGAATTTCCAAAACCAAAAATATTCTCAAGATATGCAATATATTTCCAAATTCGGTTTCCATAATTCCTGGAAATGCTTTGTCCAAATATTGACCGAAATCTCAGTAGAAAATCTCCAATTAGTAAATGCACATTACCAATTTTTATTTTCTAAAGATATGCAATTTAATTGTTGGAAATTAAAAGCATATAAAACTAAAAACCTTAATTAAAAGATTCTCAATTTATTTCGATCCGGGATTCTCCTTTAGATATTAAGGAATATCTTTGAACAATAAAAGATAAGAGTTACTGCACATGTTCAAAGTATGTCGACATCTTTACTTTGTAAATCCTTTTTCATATTTACAATCTTGGAACCGATTTGCCACACTTCCAAACAAGTTTAGAATTGGTTCATCTGACTTACAAGAACTATGTGATTGATTATCCTATCAAATCACCAATCATGGGTTTCACGGTTCTACCAAAACAAGTTTCGGTTTTACCTCCATGTGGGTACTAGGATCGGTCACACTGGCTTTCTAAAATTTGGTTGACAAGGTACCAGGATCGGTTACCACATATTTATGGTATTTAACTTGCAATCTGTTGCACAAGTCATAAGATCGGTTACCAATAACTAAGACTTGTTGCACCTCTTACAAGGATAGATTCCATACACTTGTGATCGGTTGCATCTCTTACTAGGATCGGTTCCCCAATATCTAGAGTTGTTCATACCAACTACAACATATCGATCATACCATCTTAGGTGATTACTTAAGATCGGTTTCACTAATAAAAGTCATACAAATACAAAAGTCAGGCCTTGTGAATAGTTTTACCAAGATACATAAACAATTTATGAGAGGTTATACTAAACACACTTATTGGTAATCCAAAGATTTACAATGAATAACAATACCAATAAGCCTAGCGATTTCCCTTTCGATTCATAAAACAAATTTATGAATTGTACTTCCTTTAAACGAATGTAAAACATTGTTTCCTAGGACGAAATCTCCACCAATACCCATACATAATCACAATAGCATTCATACGATTATGTCGATGTCTTATATACGAAGTTCAAAAGATAGACGTTATACTTCGTATTGTAATTCCTTAATACTATGTCTAACTAGAGTATAATCATTCATGACTTCGCGATTATGTTTTCAATATGCACGACTTGAAAGATACGTTAGGGAATGAAACAATTCAAGTCAAATATTACTAACCTCAAGTGGAAGGATGATGTCGTCGTTGTAGCTCCTTACTTCTTCACATTCTTCAAGTCCTCATGTAATACTTGTAATGTCTCATATCATAATACTTTCAAGCTAACCTATACGAAGTTGACTCTAGTAAATAATCAAGCGACTCTTTAAATGAGTTTTGGTTCACTAAATATGACATATCAACGCTTGGTGGGTTCAACCGAGCTATGCTCTAACAATCTCCCCCTTTGCCAAATTTAGAGACAAAACTCTTACATCATATGGATAAACAAATTACAATAATTCATTATACATACGCTTGATTCCCAAATTCAACAACACAATAACCTGTATACATTCAATCCACAAATGACATTGTTGACATTATAATAACAAAGCTAATACCCCCCCCCCTCCCCCTAAAGGTAAGATAGGTAGATTTTCAATCCGCACGTCTTTGTTATTCCTTTTGTAGTCCATATAAGTATCAATATGATATGCTACTCCCCCTTAGTCTATGCTTTACTCTTTCGTTAGATATAACGTTTAAGCACCATTTTCCTTTCCTTGGTGATATCAATTCACTTGTTTACTCCATATATTTCTACCCCTTTTTGTCACAAAATGACAAAGGTACGAACAAATAAAAGACAAACCGAAAGGATCTTACAAATCTCAAAAGACTTGCAACATATAAGAGTTAAGCACGAGGGTTCCACACACCATTTTTGATAACCAATATCAAAACCGAAACTACAAAGTAATTTTGTTTTGATATGTTTCCAAGGATATAATTGCCCGAATCAATTTTCCCTAATAGTTTAGCAAATCAAAAATCGAATAAGCACCTTAGTTCTTTTGCTAAACCAATTGCACAAATACAATCGCTTGTTTGATAAGACAAAAATAAAGATCAGAATTAACTTTATTTTTCTCATCAGGTTCTAATTATTCAAATATAATAACTTAGACCTTTCACTTTTAAACAGGACAAGTACTAGGTTATTTAACTAGCATTTCTTGTTAAGGCATTCGATTAGACTTGAATAACCGAAACCTCCAGTTTGATAAGTCTAACTAAGATCAGAATTAACTTAGTTTCTCTTATCCGGAATCGAATTAGATTAAACAATTCATCCCGAAAACATTTTTGTTAAGCCATAAACAATTCATACAAACCAAATAAATCAACTTGCATAATCATTTATCTCAACCGGAAGCAATTGAAACAATCATAGACATTAAAGTACCGCAATTGCACCGTAATTTTGTAAGCCTAAACAATTGATACCAAACCAATAAAGCAAGATAACAATAGTGTTTCTTAAACGGAAACAATTGAATCACACACACATCCATACACAAATAATGGAATAAACATCAATTATACCGAATTTTTTTTAAGCAAAAGCAATAAATATTATGCAATAAAATCAGGCTTTTCTTAAACAGGAAAACTATTAACTAACAAATTCGTTACCTCAAATTCCGCATCCTCTTCTCCCCTTAAGATATGTCATTAAGCGCCAGTTCAAGTTAGAACTCTCCCCCATTGATGTTGTCATCCTCTCGCAAGAACAAAAGAACAACAACAAGGACCAACCTTTACCAGAGAAAGGTTGAAAACCGGTTTTAACTATTGCAATGCAAAAGTTGAAACCCCGAAACACATATGCTTTTATGCTAAACCAAATGATTCAACATATTGTGACTTTTCACACATGAGTTTCAATCAGAACCCCTTATGATCCTTTGATAAAGCCTACCAACATGGGCTAAAACTTAATCCTGCTAAACCAAAAAGTCACCCAAACCATAAGGGTTCACACATATGAGATCGAATATTAAGGTTATGAAAACCAAAATCAAACATCTAAACATACATAGCAATAATATAAAGCATTCAATCACATGCTATGTAATCGAAAACTATCACAAGAAAAATTATAAACTAATGAATTATTCATAAATAAGATAGTTTTATTCATAATAGACCTTATACAATTATTGAAAGAAATAAAAAACTGATGTCTATTTTTCTGGGTTCAGAACCCTTCATGATCTTGAGATCTCTTTTGCTTGATAGGAATGATTCTTCGAATACCCTGAAGTGATCCTTGATTGAAGAGTAATTCCTCAACCTTGTGGAAGTTAGGTTCCTCCTCGTTTACTCTTCTGGAGAGTAAATATAGTTGTTTGAGAATCTGAGCTTGAACTAATGACGATTTTTCAAGACTACGTTTTAGCATCAAAACTTCCAACTTAGTTTCAGCACAAGTTTGAGCCATCTTATGAAACTCTTTTTCATAATCGATCATACAAGATGAAAGATTCATATTCTCATAGGAACCGGTTCCGTTTTCATTGAAATTAAGAAGTCCGAAAGAGTTACAGGCCATCTTTTCAGCATACCTTTCTGAAATCTTTGAAGAACGCTTTGCATAATAATCTGAATTGTTCATGATTCCTGGTTTCAGATTAAAGATCGAAAAATTCTAACAATACCGAAACTTATATATCAATAGTTACTAAAAACTTTTTCATTGATTATGGAAATCAAATATTCTCCCTTAATAGAAAAACCGAATTTTTTTAATATTAACGATTTTAGGAAAGTGCGTTCCTGTGAATATCTTCATAATTCTCGCAAGTTTTGAACTATTCCACAATATACACTGAACTCATCAAACGAAAGTTTGAGCACTTCATGAGCCAGTGTATTTCTCCCAGATACTATGTATCTGAATGAGACAGATTAAGTTTTCCACGGCTAACAGAGAATTTCTTCTTATTTGATTTGTTAAGGACCCTAATTTTTGACGATAACCAAATTTATCATAGAAACTACTATCATCAAGATATTTAGGGATTACCTTAAGTGTTGATGATATGGAGTTGTTGTCAGCTTCCTCTCTGTTCAGTTCCATGGTCTTCTTTGGTATCCACTTCTTAGTCTTCTGATCCTTCTTCCTTTTGTGATGAACCGCACCAGATGAGTTCTTTCGAGAATCCTTTGATTTAGGAGGATCAGGTTTATGTATGCTTTCTTTAGAAGATGATCTCATGTTGTACCTTAGACCTGATTTGGTCCTTCAGAGTTCAAAAAAGAAAGTCGTTGACAATTCTTAACAACCTGGCCTTTGTTTCCACAATGATAACATCGTTTACAATGATCATGATGATATGAAAAACTCTGATGTGAGTGGTTCATCTTGTGATCCCTTGAAGATGCAGATTTCTTTTTACAAGATGAAGCTCCCTTCTTAGTGTTCTTATTGTCGACATCCTTCTTCTCTTTCGAAGGAAAGATTGAACCAGATTTTTTGTACTTACCCGATAAGGATGTTCCCAACTGGTGTTCGGACATTAAAGAACACATATCATTCTTCATCCTTTTGACATGTTCGGAAACCGTCTTTATCTCAGAATCATATGAGATTTTTAAAGCATTGTATTCATCAGTTGCTGTTTTTCTTAACCACTCAGTTTTCTTTCCTCGATCAATACATTTCCTTAGTTTTGCTTCTAAGGATTCGATCTTCGTGGAAGAACTGATCTTGAAAGTCTCTGGATCACTTTTACATGATGATAGATCACGTTTGATTTGATCATTTTCAGCTTTCATATGACATAAGTCTTCAAGAAGTTTTCCTTCTCTTTTTAGTGCAAGTGTGAGCTCAGTTGCACATGAGAGGAACTCTTTGCTTAGTTCATCTAGCTGAGATATTTTTATATTCACATAATCAACATCTTCTTTATCATCAAGTGATTCAGAATCAAAATCATTGATTGTGAGTACATGGCTTAACTTAACCACTTCTTGAGAGCACTGGGACATATTTTTTGAAGAGCAAGTAGAGGTTGTAGAAAACATCCCTTTTAAGCATTTTCGGAAGTTAAACCCAGGACGAGTTTTACTCAAATCTTGTGATACGTTAACCGATTCTATCTTTGGTTTTGACTTTCCCATTTGTAGACTCATTTCTTATAGGTTGGATCGCACCAAACACAGATTGTTAGATATTTTCGTGTTTGCCTCGCTCTGATACCAATTGAAAAGACGAGGGTACCCAAATATAACTCAATCTAAAACTTTTCCACCTATAAGTCCTTTCTTCGAAAGTGATTGTCTATGGACTGAGTCGAGACAATACAACTAATCGGTTCACACTTCGTGTGATCGACTATGGATACGATATCGAGACAATATGACAACAAGATAACTTGTGTAATTGACTATGGATACAAGATCGAGACAATACAACAACGAAGTATGTTTACTTGATAATAGGTTCGGACTTAACCAAACACAATAGGATTGCTATCAAGTAAATAGGAATTAACGTTTGTGTATTTTACTTCTAATTATAATAAAAACAATTATAATTGCGGAAATAGAAAAGTAAAAGACACATCAAGATTTTGTTAACGAGGAAACCGCAAATGCTGAAAAACCCCGGGACCTTGTCCAGAATTGAATACTCTCAGGATTAAGCCGCTATACAAAATTTAAACCAACTTCTTATAGTTGAGACCAAGAAACTAAACCTATAGTTCACCTAGTTCCGTCTGTATCCCTGCGCCTCTAACTTGTAATAAGTCACGCACTTGGAACAATTCCTTTAGTTCGTATTCCAAACAGTAAAGGAACAACAAACTTGTTCGGTAACAACTCTTTTCAAACAAAGTGATATGAGTTTGAGAAAAGGCTCTTCCGTTTATCCCAATAAACTCCTTTCTCAGGTCCTTAGATCTATCTTATCAACAACTACCAAAGTAATTGTCAAGATTATGCAATCAATACTTTGAATCACAAAGAATTGTATTCATGCCGATTGACCGGTTGTCAGCCGACACAAATATAAATTACACTTTCTTACTACTCAAAATATAAATATAGCAAGGGCAAGAAAGGATCGTTCCCACAGAGAGGACTTAGGTTGTCAAATTGTTTCGGTTCCCTATGAATAACACCGGTAGTTTTGTGATTTTTATATAATAAACTAAATAAAAGCAAATAAAGAAAAGAAAACAAATCAAATCAAGAATAAGAAAGTATTGGTCATGGATTTCGTCTTCAATCACAAACATGTTTTCACCACAATAACTAGAATTGATATTTTAATCTCAACTTTTATCAAAGGCCCTAGAATACCTTGATCGCAAGAATATCCCGCAAATCTCCTCATGTCATCAACAAACACATTAAAAGATGCGAATATGAATTCTATCTAAAGGAACAACCTAACGTGTAAAAGCACTAATTAAGTTTAATTCCCTAGATGCATTAGGTTCTATGAAATCAGGCCAATCAAAGCAATCGAACGTGTAAAAGCACTAATCCGATTTAACAAAGGTTATGGTTCACATGTGACTACTAGGATGTATCACTACAAGCAATAATCACAATTATGCTACTTGTAATCAGGAATCTATCACTTTTGCGTATAATAAATCCTAATCTAGCAAGAGAGATGAAAACAAACTCAATCGATTCGCGACTCGACTAAACAAGCATTCAAATCATGTAACAATATTGATGGTGAATCATAAACGATAATATGAGACAAAACTAATTTATTGAATTAAAACCCATATTTGGAAATCCAACTTATTCCATAACCAATAATAAAACTAGGTACTCATATTCATGGAGTTCATAACAAGAAGAAAGAGAAAATACTTCATGTTTCTAAACCCTAGAAAACAAAGTAGAGGCAAAAAGAATAGATAATCCCACAAATTCTATCTAAGCTTCCCTATATATAGGTCCCGACAAGACTTGCTCCATAGTTCACGCATAAGAGTTTAGTTAGATTAGGAATGTTTTTGGGTCGGTGAGATATAGACAAAAGAGTTTTATTTCCATTGATCTCCAAGTCGGCCATATTGCGCATAGAAGAATAATTTACAGTCGTGGATTCCATTTCCAAATCTTGTCCCAGTTGTTGGTGAATATCCGATCACCAGCATTTTTTCCTTATCCCATTCGACTTTGGACTTCTTGCCAACCTTGGTAACTAGCCGAATCATCATCTGCAGTCACCGGCAAGAACCACCCACAGCAACTCCATGCTCATTTCCAACTCATGCATTTTCCTTATCTTCTTGAGTTGCAGCACTATCCATCGTTTCATCAGCAACTACAGCTTCCTCCATCTCAGTCACTCGACTCCATTTCATCACCGATCATCCATCTTCAGACTCGAGCTACACAGAACCTCATTATTGACTTCCGGTGCTGGCAGCAAGCCACAACCTTCTCCGTTCTCACTGCCATCTATGGTAGCAGCATCCTTACTTCAAGCACCATCCTCATCACTTCCATCAAACCACAGTTGAAATCAGCTCCATCAATCCACCACCAGTCACCTGTCCATCACCGAGAATATCAACAACATTTTATCTTCAACTCCATCTGATAACCCAACTCGAGCTATCCACTGCCTGTACTTCTTGCTTTTGCCAAGCTCTGTTCACATCACCTGAAACTCACTTGTCTTCTCGAGTTTTTCTCTACCAAACACGAATCCATCCATCTCTGTCTCGAGCCAAAGTCTCTTGCTATCACTGCTAATAGTCCACGAGCTCAGCTCCTTCTTCCCGATCCATTCGTTTATAGCTCCATTAGCTTCTCGTCATCATATCACCGAGACAGCATCACAGCACCTCTCATCGATCAATGGCATGTCACAGCAGCACTTCTTCTCGTCACTACCATCATCGTTCTCTGCCAATCATCATCGCAGCTAACCCATCTCGAGCTATTATCTCTTCTTGAGATAAAAATGCAACAACATCTTCTTTCCTCGAGCTCCACTGGCAGCAAACCATCAATAAATTCCGGCAGAACCAAACTCGACAACAACTTCATCACCACAGCTGCCTAAACTTCAACTGCGTCGCCAGCAAACTCGACTCAGTGATGACAATGGTAGTTCTGCAACAACCAGGGTATCAACTGGTCTCCCCTCCCGAATCATCGAATCGTCGATCATCAATGAATGAAAGCCATCATTTCATCACCGTTGCCATCATCAACCCCATCTCTGGCTTCACCCGATAATGGAAGAAACCTCTATTGTTTAACCAAACACAGCAACACCTCCTTCTCTTTTGAACAACATCGACGGTCATCATCACCATCTCCATCTCTAACGGCACGAGTATCACCACCAGCATCTAAAACTCTTCCCTGAACTGGTCTTGATATGGAAGTGAAAGACGACGGCAGCCTTGAGTAATTAAGCCGGGTGCCTTAACAGTATTCAAATTCCAGCTTCCCTCATTAAATGACATGACTGCCTTTAACAGTTCCTATGAAAATGGCAATCCCTTAATGATAGAGTGTAGAATACATCCTATTTACTATCTATTGTTTATGCTTTCTTCGCTATTTTTCTTGTAAATTATGTATTTTACGCTTGTTTTGAGTTTTTTAGCTACTATGGAGTCGCACGAACGAAAAGAAGGAGAAAGCGTCCATTTGGAGCTTTAGGGGAACAAAAGATCAATTCATAGGCGAGTGATGGAGTCAGCTTGTCAGTTCTAGGGAACCGAAAGAACAAGAATTACGAAAAGCGGGATCGTCGGTCTCGTAGGACCGACAATTGAGGGGAAATTGATAGTTCAAATTTGGTTGGCCCTTATCCCGATTACTACATGGGTGGCTATATCACTCTCATTTCCTACACAGACCCTAAATGTAGAGAATGTTTTTTCTCTTCCTCATTATACTCGACCTAAAATTAAGATATGAGAACATATGGCTGCGGCTTTGTTACAGAGAAATCGAGAGATTGAGAGGAGAGTTAGATTAAGAAGCTGTAGCTGAGGCGATGGGACTTGTTGGAGTCTGTTCAAAAGGAAGATGATCGTTTGCAACAACGGATGACGGTGGCAAGGGTTTCAAGCTCGGATCCCGAGAAATTGATATGTGCATCGATTGGAAGTGGTGATAATGGAGTGATGATTTTCATGGATTCAAGAAGTACGGCGACACGAGAGAAGAAGAGGATGATGATTAAGGGGTATGAAGAACACAGAGATGGGTTTTGGTGTTGTTAAAGGCGGCTTTGTTGAGAAAGAGAGATTGAATCGAGATGTGAAGTCGTTGCCATGAAATTGAGAGAAGATCGAACAATGGGTTTCCCGAAAGAGATCGATGGATTTATTGTGGGTTTCGAAATCAGCACATGAGAAGTATCAAGATGGGTATGAAATGAATTTGGATTGTGGTTGATATTCGGTGTCGATTTGAGATGGGTTAATGGATGACTCGGGTTTGTGATCTCATTGCTGATGGTGCGATTCGAGAGATGGAGAAACTTGAATCTATGGTCATTTATACGAATTAGAGAAGAGGGTGGATTGATTGATGGCTCTAAATTAGATGAGAACAGATGGGGGTTTGTGGAGTCTATTTGGTTTTACGTGGTACCGTTCGGTTGAAGCTGGTGTTGATGAGTTGCCGTTGTTCATTGATACACGAGATGAGGTGATGCCGTGAAGAAAAATGGAATGGGTTGTGATTTGAAATTGTTGGAAATTGATGAAGCGAGAGAAAGAGTGAATGACATTGAATGATGTTAGATGTATGTTAGGTTTCTTAGCGAGGTTTGAAGACTAGAATGGCCTGAACTCGGCCGAGTAAATGCCGAGAAAACAAACGAGACTCTGCTTTGAAATCATTTCTCGGCGAGTCAACTCGGCCGGTGATGACCGATCCGGACGATCTCGGCTCAGCCGAGTAAGACCGGTCGAGAAAACTAGGGAGCCGATTCAAAGCTAACTCAAAGCCGATCGAGATGCCTCCTTGACCCGCCCGACTAACAGTTGGTGAAGGTTGACCCGTTTGACCGTTAGTCCTAACGGTGGACTGACGGAATATTCCGTCGAATATTTCACTGACGGAGAAATTTTCAGGTGGCCGGCGGTGAGGTTTTCCGGTCAAATTCCGGCCACAATCCCAGTTTTCCGGCGAGCAAAAATTCGAGAATTTTCTATGGACTTCTCTCATGGGTGTGAAGACTTTGGCTAGGAATTGGATGGAGAATTGGACTCAAATTTGGAAAGAGAAGATGGAAGAAGAGAAAGACTTGAATTTGGAAATTGAATTGCAAAAGGAAAAGGGTTCTATTCCTTGGAAGATTTGGAGAATATTGAAGCCTATAAATAGAGAAGTTTTCTACAACTTCTACACACCTCTCTACACACACAACACTTGTGTTTTTGATAGCTTTTGAAAATTCTTCTTTTTAACTATTTGTGTGAACTTGAAAATTCTTCTTTTAATTATTATTATTTGTGTGAATTTCAAAAACATGAGTAGCTAATTTTTTTATTGATTGAGGATGAATTCCTAGTTCTTAACATATGATTTAAGTTTTTGTTTTCAATTCTATCTTGAAGTTTTTCACATAATTATCGTTTGTTTTTACTAATAGGAGTGATCTTAAAGACATTCATGATTGATTGATAGATTGTTTGGAGTGCACGCTGAATTGATTTGTTAATTTGATCTAAAGCTAGTGAAAGTTAGGAGATAAGTAATCGTTTCTTGACTCTTTACATAAGTAGCAAACACGAGACCTTGCGGAGGGATTCCGTGGAGCAATTGTGTGTGAAAACAACGTTAGCAAGTAGACCTTGATCTAAGAGTCTAACTACTAATATTAATCTAATAAGTTCATAAATCTTAATGCGTTTATTTAAATTACATCTAGAGTGAGCTACTACTAGGTGGTTTGGTAAATAGAATCCGGTAGTCGAGAACTTCCGTGTCCGATGATACAAGGGATTTAGGGGGTTTAGCACCGAGCTAGCTGCTTTACCTACGGTTGGTGATAATTTGTGACTAATAACAAGTAGAATAGAACATAACTTGATTCATTGTTTCGTAACGAAGAAGGATTCCTTGGTCTTGTCTCTCTTATTGTTTTCAACTTTCGATTTTAATTGCTTTGTTTATTTTCTTTTGCTTTTTACACCCCCCTTTCGTGACAACTTTTTACAACTAAGATCTCTTGCTCCTCGTGGGAACGAACTTGACTTCCATTATATTATTTTAATTGAGTGAAAATATTGAATTAATTTGATTGCACCTACGACACGCATCAAATTTTTGGCGCGTTATGCCCGGGGAGCAACGGGCGATTTTTAGTTGTTTTTATTTTTATTTTTGCTTTATTCTTGCTTTGTTAGATTCTTTACCGTATCTAACTTAGTTTTTGAGAATCTTGTTTGGTGTATACCTTTGGTGAATGCTTAAAGGGGGTAAGCCGAGTCCAATACGTCTTCGATCCGGCACTCAACTAAAGGATTTCATTCGTGCGATTAACACTCCACTTTCTCCTTCTTCATCAAGTGATTCGGACAAAGAGGAAGAAACAATGGCTGATCGTACACTAAAGGACCTAGCTTCTCACAAGCTTGATACACAACAATGGTGTATCCAAACTAATTCAACCTTCGAGATCAAGCGGGGTTGATTAGAGAGTTACCAAAGTTCCATGGCATGGTGAATGAGGACCCAAACAAACATCTTATGGACTTTTTACACCATAGTTATGGCTATGCTTCCACCGGAGACTAATGCGGATGGAGCAATGTTGAAAGCTTTCCCGTTTTCTTTGGCGGGCAATGCTAAGGAATGGTTATATTATTTGCCTTAGGAAGTATCACAACATGGAATGGGATGAAGAAACTTTTCCTCGAGAGATATTTTCCCGCATCCAAAGCTACTCAAATTCGCAAGGAGATTTGTGGATTGAAACAACAAGTGGGAGAATCATTGTATGAATGTTGGGAGCGATACAAGAGGTTGGTGGCAAGCTGTCCACACCATCAATTTAGTGATGTTATGATACTCCAATACTTCTATGAAGCTCTTCACCCAAGTGATAGGTCTCTTCTTGACGCCGCGGGTGGTGGTGCATTAATGAACAAGACTTTGACCGAAGCTAGAGAGTTGATTGAAAGTATGGCGGCGAACTCGCAACAATTCTACACAAGGGATGAACCAATGGTTAGGCGAGTGCATGAAGTTAGTGATTCTTCATTACATCTTGATCAAAGGATGAGTAACATGGAGATAATGATGCAAAGGATTGCCGCGGTAATTATTCCGGATGGTGAGACCGAACAAGTGAATGCTTTATATCCAAATCAAAGGCCAAGGTACGATCCATACTCCAATACCTATAATCCCGGTTGGAAGGATCATCCCAACTTTAGTTATGCAAACAAGCAAGCGGCGGTTCCCAATCCGTATGAGCAACAAGGTGGTTTCCAACAATCACGTTTCCAACCTCAACAACAATTTCAACCACAACAAGTCAAGGAGCGTGATTTTTTGAATGATGACAAGCTCAATGCGTTAATGCAAGGTATGCAAGGTCTTACTTCTATGTTCCAACAAAGCCAACAAAGCCAACAAAAGACCGATTCGGCCATCAAGGACTTACAAACTCAAATGGGACAATTGGCAACCGATGTGAATTTATTGAAATCTCAAGCATCCACAAAACTTCCTTCACAACCATTTGTGAATCCAAGAGAGAATGTTAATGCGGTTACTTTAAGAAGTGGAAGACAAGTGGAGGGTCCAAGTCATCATGAGGAAGTTAGTGAAGAGGTAGTCAATAACAAGGAGGAAACCGCACCAAAGGAGAATTCAACACCAACCGATCAATCCAAGGAACCGGTTTCTACTTTCACTACTCCACCTCCTTTTCCTAGTCGTTTTGCTAAATCCAAGAAAGAAGCTCAAGACAAGGCACTTATGGATATCTTCAAGAAGATTGAAATCAACATCCCATTCATTGAGGCCATTAAGACAATTCCAAGGTATGCCAAGTTCATGAAGGAATTATGCATCAAGAAGGATAGGTTGCTTGATAATGAAATTACTAAAGTTGGTGAGAGTGCGTCGGCTATGCTATTGAAGAAGATGCCTACAAAGTGCACGGATCCCGGTGGTTTCACGGTGCCAATTACTATTGGTAAGCAAAGGTTTGAACATGCTTTACTTGACTTGGGTGCTTCCATTAGTGTGATGTCGGCCGAGATATATGACTCCTTGAATCTAGGACCTTTGAAAGAGACAGGAGTTATTATCCAATTAGCGAACAAGTCTAACATATATCCAAAGGGACTTGTAGAAGACGTGCTAGTGCAAGTAAATGAGCTTATTTTTCGGTGGATTTCTTCGTGGTGGATATGGACAACAATGAGAACCGAGCATCTACTTCTTTACTTCTTGGGAGGCCATTCATGAAGACCGCAAAGACGAAGATTGATGTTGATAAGGGTACACTCACTATGGAATTCGACAAGGAGATAATACACTTTAATATATTTGAAGCCATGCGCTACCCAAGTGATGTGCATTCCGTTTACTCCATTGATGTGGTTGATTCATTAGCAAAACAAATGGTGGAATTGAATCGAGAGGATGAACTTGATGTGGTGTTGCAAAAGAGCATTGAATTGGACGTCCATGGCTTGTCTAACTTGGATGTTGAAATCTCCAAGGAATTGGTGGAGATGTGTGGTGCTTTGGCGACATTGCAAGAAGCTAAAAAGGGTAATGTTTCATATATTTCTTTACCCGTGAATGATGAAATACTTGTACCATCTATTGTGAAGGCGCCCAAACTAGAATTGAAGCCGCTTAGGACCATTTGTAGTATGCTTTCTTGGGAGATGGAGATGAGCTTCCGGTGATTATTTCTAAGAATCTCACACCGGTACAAGAAGACCGTTTGCTTAGAGTCTTGAGAGAGCACAAAACGGCTATTGGGTGGACAATTGCGGATATCAAGGGCATTAGTCCTTCCATGTGCATGCATAGGATTCTAATGGAAGAAAACGTGAAGCCGGTACGTGATGCTCAACGTCGGCTTAATCCTCCCATGATGGAGGTTGTGAAAAAAGAGATACTCAAATTGCTAAGTGTGGGGGTAATCTACCCAATTTCCGATAGCAAGTGGGTTAGTCCGGTTCAAGTGGTACCCAAGAAATCCGGAGTCACGGTTGTTCGAAATCAAGACGATGAACTTGTTCCTACAAGAGTTCAAACCGGATGGAGAGTGTGCATTGATTATAGAAAGCTTAATTCCGCAACCCGAAAGGATCACTTTCCTTTACCTTTCATTGATCAAATGTTGGAGCGGTTAACGGGGCATTCTTATTATTGCTTCTTGGATGGTTATTCGGGATACAATCAAATTGTTATTGCACCGGAGGACCAAGAGAAGACCACTTTCACTTGTCCGTTTGGAACGTTTGCATATAGACGGATGCCGTTTGGCCTTTGCAATGCGCCGGCTACTTTTCAAAGATGCATGGTGAGTATATTCTCGGATTATGTGGAGCGCATCATCGAGGTATTTATGGATGACTTTAGTGTTTATGGCAATTCTTTTGATGGTTATTTAAATAACCTTGAACTAGTTCTTAAACGATACATAGACACAAACCTTGTCCTTAATTGGGAGAAATGTCACTTTATGGTAAACCACGGCATAGTACTTGGTCACATTATGTCCTCTCGATGGCTCGAAGTGGACAAGTCAAAGATAGATTTAATAAGAAACTTACAATATCCCATTTCGGTGAGGGAAATCCGTTCTTTTCTTGGCCATGCAGGTTTCTATAGGCGGTTTATCAAGGATTTCTCCAAAATCTCCATGCCGATGTGCAAGTTATTACAAAAGGAGGTACCTTTCGACTTCAACAAGGAATGCAAGGATGCTTTTGATAAATTAAAGGAGATGTTGACAAGTGCGCCAATTATCAAATCACCGGATTGGAATCTTCCATTTGAATTAATGTGTGATGCTAGTGATTATGCGGTTGGAGCCGTTTTGGGTCAAAGGGTGGACAAGTTGTCCCATGTTATCTATTATGCATCTAGGACCCTTAATGATGCACAAATCAATTATTCTACCACGGAAAAGGAGTTATTGGCTATAGTTTTTGCGTTGGAAAAATTTCGCTCATACTCTAAGACACTTAATAAAGAAGAAAGAAGCTAAGCCAAGATTAATTCGGTGGATCTTATTGTTACAAGAGTTCGACATAGAAATTCGTGATAAGAGGGGTGTGGAGAATACCGTTGCGGATCATCTTAGTAGACTTGTTATGTCTCA
This sequence comes from Papaver armeniacum, assembly GCA_023531295.1. Taxonomy (NCBI): domain Eukaryota; kingdom Viridiplantae; phylum Streptophyta; class Magnoliopsida; order Ranunculales; family Papaveraceae; genus Papaver; species Papaver armeniacum. Next base: position 41,434 of record JAJJWW010017777.1, read on the forward strand.
AGAGGAACTTCCATTACATGACCGCTTTTAGGACGAACAACTTTTCTCCATGGAAGAATCAACACCTTGGTATGCGGATATAGTGAATTACTTGGTGACAAGGAAAGTACCTAGTACAATGTCTAATTTCCAAAAGATGAAACTTAAGAAGGTAGCTAAGCAATATGTGTGGGATGAACCATACTTATCGAAATATGGCGTTGATCAAATAATGCGAAGGTGCGTGCCTAATTCCGAATTTCAATCCATCCTCTCCTTTTGCCACACTTTTGCTTGTGGTGGCCACTTTGGTTCGAAACGCACCGCTCTCAAAGTTCTCGAGAGTGGATTTTATTGGCCCACCTTGTTTGAAGATTCATATGTTTTTTGTAAATCGTGTGATAGATGTCAACGAACGGGCAATCTAGGTGCTCAAAATCAAATGCCACTCACACCAATTCTCACCGTTGAGATTTTTGATGTGTGGGGTATTGATTTTATGGGCCCTTTTGTCAATTCGAATGGAAACTTTTATATACTTCTTGCCGTTGATTATGTTTCGAAATGGGTGGAAGCTAGAGCCACCAAAACTAATGACTCTCAAATTGTTTGTGATTTTGTAAGGGAAAACATATTCAATAGGCATGGAACACCAAGAGTGGTGATAAGCGATGGAGGCTCACATTTCAAGAAGGCTTTCCACGCTCTCCTCAAGAAGTACAACATAACACACAAAATTGGTACACCTTATCATCCACAAACTAGTGGACAAGCGGAAATTTCAAATCGTGAGATCAAGTCCATTCTTGAGAAAATGGTGAATACCACGAGGAAAGATTGGAGCTTTAAGCTCAACGATGCACTTTGGGCGTATAGGACGGCGTATAAGACACCGATTGGTATGTCTCCATATAGGTTGGTTTATGGTAAGGCTTGTCATCTTCCGGTTGAACTTGAACATAAGGCTTATTGGGCGATAAAGAAATTCAACATGGAGTATGATGAAGCGGGGAAACAAAGGAAGTTACAACTACATGAGTTAGAGGAGATACGTAATGATGCTTACGAGAGTGCCCGGATTTACAAGGAAAAGACCAAGCTTTTTCATGACAAGATGATTTCTCGTAACAACTTCATCGTGGGACAAAAAGTCCTTTTATATCATTCTCGCCTTAAATTATTTCCTGGAAAGTTAAGGTCCCGTTGGATTGAACCATATGTTGTTACTAATGTTTTTCCTCATGGTGCAGTTGAAATTACTAGTCTTAGAGACAATTCGGTTTCCAAAGTCAACGGCCATAGGTTGAAGCCATACTATGAAAACATCGCTTATGTGAATTTGGATGAACTTTCATTTGGAGATGAACTCCCTCTGGAGGAGTAATATGCAGCAAGAGCTAAGTCGGGCCGTCGACTTTAAAACAAGCGCTTAATGGGAGGCAACCCATCGGTTTTGTATTTCTTATCTTTTTGCTTTTTGTTATTTCTTTTTCTTGTTTCTTATCATGTTAAAATTTCCCACCTTGACTTTACTAGGAGGATTCAATTACATTGAGGACAATGTAAGGTTTAAGTGTGGGGGAGTGGTTAAGCATGTTTTTAAAACAAAAATTACAAAAAAATTAAAAAAAGTTTAAAAAAAAAAAAAAAAATTCATAAAAACTCCAACTTTTAAGATTTTAGAGTCACTAGCATACTTCTAGGTATGTTTACATAGAGATTTTGACCGACATAATTGAACTTGGAAATGTTAGAGAACTACATTCGGATTTCTTGTTTGTTAGAGTGTTAAATAATGGATTTAATCATGCCGGTGATGCGAATTTGGTGCGAGGAGAAATGCGTTATTAGAGTTGCTGATCAATCATTAGTGGAGACTACCCGTATTCATATCATGAGAGGCACCGACCAGAATTTTCCATCTACTAAAGAGCTTTCTTTTGAGTGTGTGTCACCATACGTAAATTCGGGTAGAATGGTGAGCTACCCAACCTCCCACCAATAGAAGCACTACTCTTTGATCTCTTGAGTGCTAATTTTGTCAATCATGAGGGTGACGTCTATAGATGAAAGCTTCCTTCTTGTAGTTCGATTTGCAGTTAGCACCATTCTCTCTCTCGACAACAACGGATCCATAGAAACACATTCATCATCAACAAGGAGCGACACCAAAATCTACAAGGAAAGTTGGAAAAGTTTAAGGTTTACAAGCAACGGAACGAGAAAAAGAGCAAATTTCAAATACAAGTAAAGCAACATACAAAGTGCAGATTTTTACATATATGTTGAAGACTTACACTACAATGAGGTAATTTTATATCCAAGTATGAAGACTTATTCATGAAAGCGAAGAAAAGTAAAAGGTGAAAATTTTTTGAAGTTTATGATTTCAAGACGATACAAGTTGTGAAGAATCGAGCGGTAAAATACTTCTCCCACGGCCATGGTTTATTTTGTATTTAATTTCTCTTGTTTTAAAAAAAAAAAAAAAAAAAATTCATAAAAAAAAAAAAAAAAAAGAAGAAAAAAAAGAAACAAGAGAAATATTTGTTAATAAGCCGTGGGGAAGGAAAATTTATAAGGTAGTTTCAAGCGACAAGGATTTTAAGGTAAAAAGAGTTACAAATTGTTAAGGATTTATGAAATTCAAGGGTTTATCATCAATAGTTGAAACCGAAGACGAAGGAGATCAAGACGAGGAGCGGAAGACGTTTCTATTGGATGCCGTGAGAGTGGTGTTATCATAATTGGCGATCGAATGTGAAGGTGAGTAAGTAATCTCATCCTCAATAATAAATGGTTGATTTCCTTTCTTAGAGATCGTTAGAAAAATGGTTTTTCAAAATAAAAAAGATGTGGGTTTTTAAAAATATTTCGGAAGTTATCCTTCCCACCATTCAACGTGTTGCAGGAATTCTCTCTTCATTCCTACCTGCACACATGTGAGAACCATAAAAAAGCTGTCTTTTTGAGTGCAATTATCATAAAATCCTTTTTGGTGAGGCAGAAGTCGAGGCGAAATGCTTATTGATCGTTTCTCAAACACGCGTTCTCTCATTATGGTGTGGTTATTTCTCACTCAACAATTAAGAACGAGAATATGTTCTTTAGTATTTCTAACTTCTTATTACTAGCATGCAGAAACTCTATGTCCTCATAACTTTTTGGATGCTTGTGACGCTTGAACGCTTTGAAGTTGTGAGTTTTTAGTTTGATTTGCTCGAGGACTAGCAAAGTCTAAGTGTGGGGGAATTTGATAGAGTGTAGAATACATCCTATTTACTATCTATTGTTTATGCTTTCTTCGCTATTTTTCTTGTAAATTATGTATTTTACGCTTGTTTTGAGTTTTTAGCTACTATGGAGTCGCACGAACGAAAAGAAGGAGAAAACGTCCATTTGGAGCTTTAGGGGAACAAAAGATCAATTCATAGGCGAGTGATGGAGTCGACTTGTCGGTTCTAGGGAACCGAAAGAACAAGAATTACGAAAGCTGAATTTATCAGTCTCGTAGGACCGACAGTTGAGGGGAAATTGATAGTTCAGCTGGTTGGCCCTTATCCAGTACTACATGGGTGGCTATATCACTCTCATTTCCTACACAGACCCTAAATGTAGAGAATGTTTTTCTCTTCCTCATTATACTCGACCTAAAATTAAGATATGAGAACATATGGCTGCGGCTTTGTTACAGAGAAATCGAGAGATTGAGAGGAGAGTTAGATTAAGAAGCTGTAGCTGAGGCGATGGGACTTGTTGGAGTCTGTTCAAAAGGAAGATGATCGTTGCAACAACAGATGACGGTGGCAAGGGTTTCAAGCTCAGATCCCAGAAATTGATATGTGCATCGATTGGAAGTGGTGATAATGGAGCTGATGATTTTCATGGATTCAAGAAGTACAGCGACACAGAGAAGAAGAGGATGATGATTAAGGGGTATGAAGAACACAGAGATGGGTTTTTGGTGTTGTTAAAGGCGACTGCTGTTGAGAACCGAGAGATTGAATCGAGATGTGAAGTCATTTGCCAGGTGAAATTGAGAGAAGATCGAACAATGGGTTTCCCTGAAAGAGATCGATGGATTTATCGTGGGTTTGAAATCAGCACATGAGAAGTATCAAGATGGGTATGAAATGAATTTGGATTGTGGTTGATATTCGGTGTCGATTTGAGATGGGTTAATGGATGACTCGGGTTTGTGATCTCATTGCGATGGTGCGATTCGGAGATGGAGAAAGCTGAATCTATGGTCGCCGCTACGAATTAGAGAGAAGAGGGTGGATTGATTGATGGCTCTAAATTAGATGAGAACAGAGATGGGGGTTTGTGGAGTCTCTATTTGGTTTCTGTGGTACCGTTCGGTTGAATTTGGTGTTGATGAGTTGCCGTTGTTCATTGATACAGAGATGAGGTGATGCGAAGTGAAGAAAAATGGAATGGGTTGTGGTGAAATTGTTGGAAATTGATGAAGCGAGAGAAAGAGTGAATGACATTGAATGATGTTAGATGTATGTTAGGTTTCTTAGCGGGTTTGAAGACTAGAATGGCACTGAACTCGGCTGAGTAAATGCCGAGAAAACAAACGAGACTCTCTTTGAAATCATTTCTCGGTGAGTCAACTCGGGCCGGTGATGACCGATCCAGTGATCGGCTCGGTAGAGTAAGACCCGATCGAGAAAACTAGGGAGCTGATTCAAAGCTAACTCAAAGCCGTCGAGATGCCTCCCTTGACCCGCTGACTAACGAGTTGGTGACGGTTGACCCGTTTGACCGTTAGTCCTAACGGTGGGTGGCGGAATATTCCGTCGAATATTCCAGCGACGGAGAAATTTTCAGGTGGCGGCGGTGAGGTTTTCTGTCAAATTCCGCCACAATCCCGGTTTTCCGCGAGCAAAAAAATTCCAGAATTTTCTATGGACTTCTCTCATGGGTGTGAAGACTTTGGCTAGGAATTGGATGGAGAATTGGACTCAAATTTGGAAAGAGAAGATGGAAGAAGAGAAAGACTTGAATTTGGAAATTGAATTGCAAAAGGAAAAGGGTTCTATTCCTTGGAAGATTTGGAGAATATTGAAGCCTATAAATAGAGAAGTTTTCTACAACTTCTACACACCTCTCTACACACACAACACTTGTGTTTTTGATAGCTTTTGAAAATTCTTCTTTTTAACTATTTGTGTGAACTTGAAAATTCTTCTTTTAATTATTATTATTTGTGTGAATTTCAAAAACATGAATAGCTAATTTTCTTATTGATTGAGGATGAATTCCTAGTTCTTAACATATGATTTAAGTTTTTGTTTTCAATTCTATCTTGAAGTTTTTCACATAATTATCGTTTGTTTTTACTAATAGGAGTGATCTTAAAGACATTCATGATTGATTGATAGATTGTTTGGAGTGCACGCTAAATTGATTTGTTAATTTGATCTAAAGCTAGTGAAAGTTAGGAGATAAGTAATCGTTTCTTGACTCTTTACATAAGTAGCAAACACGAGACCTTGCGGAGGGATTCCGTGGAGCAATTGTGTGTGAAAACAACGTTAGCAAGTAGACCTTGATCTAAGAGTCTAACTACTAATATTAACCTAATAAGTTCATAAATCTTAATGCGTTTATTTAAATTACATCTAGAGTGAGCTACTACTAGGTGGTTTGGTAAATAGAATCCGGTGAGTCGAGAACTTCCGTGTCCGGTGATACAAGGGATTTAGGGGTTTAGCACTGAGCTAGCTGCTTTACCTACGGTTGGTGATAATTTGTGACTAATAACAAGTAGAATAGAACATAACTTGATTCATTGTTTCGTAACGAAGAAGGATTCCTTGGTCTTGTCTCTCTTATTGTTTTCAACTTTCGATTTTAATTGCTTTGTTTATTTTCTTTTGCTTTTTACACCCCCCTTTCGTGACAACTTTTTACAACTAAGATCCCTTGCTCCTCGTGGGAACGAACTTGACTTCCATTATATTATTTTAATTGAGTGGAAATATTGAATTAATTTGATTGCACCTACGACACGCATCACTTAACAAACTGGATGCCCCTTAACAAACGAGGGGATCCAAATAGCACTGCCCTTAAAAATGACCAGTGAGCCCTTTTAGTCTTCCGAGTTCTTTCGCCCATAACACTTCTTCATACGAGCTCTGAATGACTCCGTTCTTTCGCCATTGCCTTCGTCTTCTCGTCCTCTACAAAATGATGACTAGAAATCCTCCATTTGAACGAGTTCCACTGGGTCTTTGGCCCTTCTTCACTTGTGACTTCACTTTTGTAGCCATTTCCACTTCTTTTTGCTCCAAATGACTCCAAAACACCTGATAACTCAAAACCAATATAAGATACATAATTTACAAGAAAACTCGCAAAGAAAGCATAAATACTAGATATAAAATTAGGTGTTTTACGACACCTATCAGATTCCCCCACACTTAGACTTTGCTAGTCCTCGAGCAAATCAAACAAAACAATTCTAAAACATACATACAACTCTGTGTCGTCGAGGCTACGGTCACTTTTAGCATAAATAACAAGCCTTTAAACCCCTAGGTGTCCCTAGTAGACGAGTTATAGTCTCGTGAAGGTTTACTAGAGATATACCCACAAAACCTACTTTTCCAACTTACTAGTTCTCCGTAATGATAGCATCCAATGCGCTAAGAAGACATAGAAATTCTGCACACTAGTCATAAGAAGTTAGACACATAAATGAACACAATCTCATTCTTAAAAGTTGAGAGAGAAGTAACCATCCCTTCTCGACAAAAATTCGGGTTCGGAGTGATCGAAAGTCTCGACTCTGCCTCACAAGAAAGGGTTTTATGATATTGCTCTCAATAATAAACAGCTTTTTATGGGTCACACATGTGTCCAGGTAGGAATGAAGAGAGAATCCTGCGACACGTTGAATGGTAGGAAGGCAAAACCCTCCGAATGTTTTGAAAACCCACATCTTTTATAATTTTTGAAAACCCATTTTTTCTGACGATCTCTACGAAAGGAAATCAACCACTTAACGAAGGTGGGAATATGCTTACTTACCTTGTTATCCGTTCGACGTGCAGCTAGCACCACTCTCACAGCATCCATAGAAACGTCTTCGGTCTTCTATCGGTGTCTTCATCTTCGTCTTCGGTCTTCAACTCTTGATAATAACTCTTGAACTTCGTAGAATCTTGACAATATGATTCTTTCCCTCAAATTCCTTGTTGCTTGAAACTTCATTATAGATATTCCTTCTTTCCATTGGCTTTATTGAAAGAATACAAAACTAATTTTTTTTTCCTTTTTTTTTCTTTCTTTTTTTTTTCTTTTTTTTTTTCTTTTTTTTTTCTTTTTTTTTTCGAGACAAGAGAAAGTAAAATAAAAATAAAATAAAAAAAATTGTAAGTACAAAGGCCATGGTGTAAGTACTTTACCGCTTGATTCTTCACAACTTATATGTCTTGATATCATAAACTTCTCGAACTCTCATCCTTGATAATTTTCACTCTTGTACAATAGTCTTCAACTTATAAAAATTCTGCTCCTTGTTTTGTTCCTTTACTTAAATCTGAAATTTGCTCAATTCTGTACTGTTGCTTATAAACCTCGAACGTGTTCAACTTTCCTTCAAATTTGTGATGCTCCTCTTGTTGATGATGATGGTGTTTCTATGGACCTGTTGGTGTAGAGAGAGATAAGGTGGATGGTGCTAACTGCGAACAAGATTACAAGTGGTATGTAAGTTAGCAATTCGATGTCACCAACATGGTTGATAAAAATAGCACTCAAGAGATCAAAATAGTGCTTCTATGGTGGGAGGTTGGGTAGCTCACCATTCTGCCCGGAATTAACGTACGGTGACACACACTCTAAAAGCACATATTTAGACAGGTACAAATAATTGAAGGTCGGTGCCTCACATTATGTAACATGGGTAGTCTCCACTATAGGGGATCACTACTCTAATACCGAATTCGATCTGCACCTTATTTGCCTTTGGCATGGTTAAATCCAACTTTAACTCTCATACAATTAAGAAACCCGATCATGTTCTCTGTCATCTCTAAGTTCAGTCACTCTTATGAGATTCTCGATGTAATCTTAGCGACATGTATACTATGTGACTCTAAACTAACCACAAGTTGGAGTTTTCTTATTCACTATTTACAAAAAAGTTGAAAATTTTGACTCAAAAGGCTAAAAACTCTATATGCAAAAGACTCCCCCACACTTAAACTTCACATTGTCCTCAATGTGTAAAACCGAAAATTCTGAATTCTGACGTAACAGCAGATAAAACGCAAAAACTTCATTTCACAAAAGTTGTTCATCTACGTGTTTCCTACAAAGTGTCAAAAGGGAACAGTGTTTCGATAAACGGTCTGACAGTTATAGTATCTGGACTGAACTACGTGCAGTCTGAATTTTTCTGACGAAAAGGTATTCGTCATAATTCTCTTCTAAGATAGATTCCGGACGCAATGAAATTAAACATGGGGATGCAAATATGGTATGAAAACTATAAAAATAAATAAATAAAAGGGTTTAAGATACAAAACCTATGGGTTGCCTCCCATTTAGCGCTTGGTTTAAAGTCGTCAGCCCGACTCTTTTGTTATCGTCCATATACCAACAATCTGAAAAGTTGGGGATCCTTCCAAGTAACCTGTTTTGCAAACACTAGCTTCACACAAATATTAGTACAATAAAGCAAAAGTGAAGCTATGAACCGATAAAAGTTTTCCTCACACTTATTCTTGTCCACACTTGGAAGTGTATAAAGAATATAGAAGTCGGGGACTACCACGGTTTCTTGTTTCAAAACCTGCATATTATGAGAATCAAGTATCTCTAATGGAGGATATCGCGAAACAAAGTCATTCAACAATATTTTTGAAGCACATACATTCAAACCAATAAGAGGTAAAGGAGAATAAACAATAGGCAAAGGGTTAGACAAACCTTGCACAATCTCTTTTATCACGGAATCCTCTTCATCCTTGAAAAACTCAAGTGAATTATTCACCTCTTGTATATCATGGTCCTCTATCAAACCTTGCAACCATTCTTCGTCCATTTCTGCCTTAACCAAAGTCTCGACATAAACATCATCATTACAATCATATGCAAGCTCAATTGGGTCTTCCACAATAGTGGTCATAACGGTCTCATTCTCAACATACTCCTCTTTGTTGTAAGGCACATACTCTTTTGCGGATCCAAATTTTATTATAAGAAACTTTTTTAGAACACTCGAAAATGCATCATCCTCAAGCTCCACCCTTTGAATAGGCTCTTGATCATTATTAAGATCAATGCTTGAGTAATCTACACAAGTGTCGACATATTCCTCTTCGTCTTCATCTTGATCCCAAAAAGAATCCATTGTACACTCCTCGGAGATGTCACCATGAGTTGTTTCAAGCAATATATCATAATCACCGTCACTATCATAGTCAACATAAGATTGGTTCTCGCTGAATTTAGTGTTGCTAATCTCGAACTCATCCTTTTGAATAGGTGAATGATCATTATTACGATCAAGAGTTGAGTTAACTACACAATTATCAACGAAAGTGCCCAAGGTTTGGCCTTTTTCAACATTAGCATCAATCAAATATTCATCACAAACCATATGCACATTAGAATTATCCATATCTTCTTTGCATTGATCAATGCCTCTTCGCAAGCTAGACATACCTTCACGAAGTTCTTGGAGTTGCTCGTTTGTAGTCTCTTTTGCTTTTTGAAATTCCTCTTGTAAAAAGTTGGAAACTTGATCTATAAAGTTAGAGACTTTTTGTTCACGAGCATAAGAATCCTCCCATCCTTGTGGTTGTTCACACACGTACCCGCCATAAGGTTGTTGAGGAAAACCATAAGGTTCCATGGAATATTGGTCATAACCAATGAATTGGTTTTGATTATACCCATGGAATTGGTAGTTGTCATATTGTTGAGGTTGTTGAAAACCGTATTGATTGCTCCAATATGCTCCTTCCATAGAAATTGGTACCTGAAATAAGAGTTCTCAAAACTATGTCAAAAACATGAAAATAAGAAAAAATAAAATAAAATAAAATAAAACTAAAAACAACAATAAGAAACCAAAAACAATTGACAACCGCTGCCTCCCCGGCAACGGCGCCAAAATTTGACCGGTTGTCAACCGACACAAATATAAATTACACTTTCTTACTACTCAAAATATAAATATAGCAAGGGAAAGAAAGGATCGTTCCCACAGAGAGGACTTAGGTTGTCAAATTGTTTCGGTTCCCTATGAATAACACCGGTAGTTTTGTGATTTTTATATAATAAACTAAATAAAAGCAAATAAAGAAAAGAAAACAAATCAAATCAAGGATAAGAAAGTATTGGTCATGGATTTCGTCTTCAATCACAAACATGTTTTCACCACAATAACTAGAATTGATATTTTAATCTCAACTTTATCAAAGGCCCTAGAATACCTTGATCGCAAGAATATCCCGCAAATCTCCTCATGTCATCAACAAACACATTAAAAGATGCGAATATGAATTCTATCTAAAGGAACAACCTAACGTGTAAAAGCACTAATTAAGTTTAATTCCCTAGATGCATTAGGTTCTATGAAATCAGGCCAATCAAAGCAATCGAACGTGTAAAAGCACTAATCCGATTTAACAAAGGTTATGGTTCACATGTGACTACTAGGATGTATCACTACAAGCAATAATCACAATTATGCTACTTGTAATCAGGAATCTATCACTTTTGCGTATAATAAATCCTAATCTAGCAAGAGAGATGAAAACAAACTCAATCGATTCGCGACTCGACTAAACAAGCATTCAAATCATGTAACAATATTGATGGTGAATCATAAACGATAATATGAGACAAAACTAATTTATTGAATTAAAACCCATATTTGGAAATCCAACTTATTCCATAACCAATAATAAAACTAGGTACTCATATTCATGGAGTTCATAACAAGAAGAAAGAGAAAATACTTCATGTTTCTAAACCCTAGAAAACAAAGTAGAGGCAAAAAGAATAGATAATCCCCCAAATTCTATCTAAGCTTCCCTATATATAGGTCCCGACAAGACTTGCTCCATAGTTCACGCATAAGAGTTTAGTTAGATTAGGAATGTTTTTGGGTCGGTGAGATATTGACAAAAGAGTTTTATTTCCCTCGATCTCCAAGTCGGCCATATTGCGCATAGAAGAATAATTTACAGCCGTGGATTCCATTTCCAAATCTTGTCCCAGTTGTTGGTAAATATCCGATCACCAGCATTTTTTCCTTATCCCATTCGACTTTGGACTTCTTGCCAACCTTGGTAACTAGCCGAATCATCATCTGCAGTCACCGGCAAGAACCACCCACAACAACTCCATGCTTATTTCTAACTCATGCATTTTCCTTATCTTCTTGAGTTGCAGCACTATCCATCGTTTCATCAGCAACTACAGCTTCCTCCATCTCAGTCACTCGACTCCATTTCATCACCGATCAGCCATCTTCAGACTCGAGCTACACAGAACCTCATTATTGACTTCTGGTGCTGGCAGCAAGCCACAACCTTCTCCGTTCTCACTGCCATCTATGGTAGCAGCATCCTTACTTCAAGCACCATCCTCTTCACTGCCATCAAACCACAGCTGAAATCAGCTCCATCAATCCACCACCAGTCACCTGTCCATCACCGAGAATATCAACAACATTTTATCTTCAACTCCATCTGATAACCAAACTCGAGCTATCCACTGCCTGTACTTCTTGCTTTTGCCAAGCTCTCTTCACATCACCTGAAACTCACTTGTCTTCTCGAGTTTTTCTCTACCAAACACAAATCCATCCATCTCTGTCTCGAGCCAAAGTCTCTTGCTATCACTGCTAATAGTCCACGAGCTCAGCTCCTTCTTCCCGATCCATTCGTTTATAGCTCCATTAGCTTCTCATCATCATATCACCGAGACAGCATCACAGCACCTCTCATCGATCAATGGCATGTCACAGCAGCACTTCTTCTCGTCACTACCATCATCGTTCTCTGCCAATCATCATCGCAGCTAACCCATCTCGAGCTATTCTCTCTTCTTGAGATAAAAATGCAACAACATCTTCTTTCCTCGAGCTCCACTGGCAGCAAACCATCAATAAATTCCGGCAGAACCAAACTCGACAACAACTTCATCACCACAGCTGCCTAAACTTCAACTGCGTCGCCAACAAACTCGACTCAGTGATGACAATGGTAGTTCTGCAACAACCAGGGTATCAACTGGTCTCCCTTCCTAAATCATCAGAATCTGTCGATCATCAATGACAGAAAGCCATCATTTCATCACCGTTGCCATCATCAACCCCATCTCTGGCTTCACCCGATAATGGAAGAAACCTCCATTGTTTAACCAAACACAGCAACACCTCCTTCTCTTTTGAACAACATCGATGGTCATCATCACCATCTCCATCTCTAACGGCACGAGTATCACCACCAGCATCTAAAACTCTTCCCTGAACTGGTCTTGATATGGAAGTGAAAGACGACGGCAGCCTTGAGTAATTAAGCCGGGTGCCTTAACAGTATTCAAATTCCAGCTTCCCTCATTAAATGACATGACTGCCTTTAGCAGTTCCTATGAAAATGGCAATTCCTTAACAAACTGGATGCCCCTTAACAAACGAGGGGATCCCAATAGCACTGCCCTTAAAAATGACCAGTGAGCCCTTTTAGTCTTCCGAGTTCTTTCGCCCATAACTTCTTCATACGAGCTCTGAATGACTCCGTTCTTTCGTCATTGCCTTCGTCTTCTCGTCCTCTACAAAATGATGACTAGAAATCCTCCATTTGAACGAGTTCCACTAGGTCTTTGGCCCTTCTTCACTTGTGACTTCACTTTTGTAGCCATTTCCACTTCTTTTTGCTCCAAATGACTCCAAAACACCTGATAACTCAAAACCAATATAAGATACATAATTTACAAGAAAACTCGCAAAGAAAGCATAAATACTAGATATAAAATTAGGTTTTTTACGACACCTATTACCGATCTACTCAACTAATCAATCAAATCTATCACAAAGATAAACCGATTATAGTTGGATACCCAGTCGATCAGTTTTTGTGCACACCAAAGATTATGAAATCAAATCAGAAATCTTCTTTGTCTTCAAATCTTCTTAGATCTTCAATAAACACCTGCACACAATCAACTTGAATCTCTTGTGATCAATCACACACAAAACGGAGTTTGTTAACAATGGATTATCACAAGACGTCTTTAGAACTACAAACAGTCTAAAGATCCCCGTCGAAAGTTCGATCTAGTTTGAGTGAATCTTATATCAGAAGAGAAGATTCTCAAGCATAAACAAACTAGGTGCAATCAAAGTTCAACAACCATTAGTCAATCAAATCAATCTAAAACTAATAATAAACTACAATTATCTAGTTTCCCATCAACGGTACTCGTAGAGCTTCCCAATCCCAAAGAAGTCTTTAAAACAAGCGGTCGTAAGAGATTTCACCTTATTAGGGTACTTTCCTGTCTGAATAGACGACTCCACCAGTAACAACACAACAAGGTAGTTTTGCTGGCTCTGAGGATTAGTTTGCTCGAAATGCAAACTTCAATATTTATAGACCAAGGAAGTTTGGACACCAAGGAATTTCCAAAATCGAAAATATTCTCAAGATATACAATATATTTCCAAATTCGGTTTCCATAACTTCTGGAAATGCTTTGTCCAAATATTGACTGAAATCTCAATAGAAAATCTCCAATTAGTAAATGCACATTACCAATTTTTATTTTCTAAAGATATGCATTTTAATTGCTGGAAATCAAAAGCATATAAAACTAAAAACCTTAATTAAAAGATTCTCAATTTATTTCGATCCGGGATTCTCCTTTAGCTATTAAGGAATATCTTTAAACAATAAAAGATAAGAGTTACTGCACATGTTCAAAGTATGTCGACATCTTTACTTTGTAAATCCTTTTTCATATTTACAATCTTGGAACCGATTTTCCACACTTCCAAACAAGTTTAGAATTGGTTCATCTGACTTCCAAGAACTATGTAATTGATTATCCTATCAAATCACCAATCATGGGTTTCACGATTCTACCAAAACAAGTTTCGGTTCTACCTCCATGTGGGTACTAGGATCGGTCACACTAGCTTTCCAAAATTTGGTTGACTAGGTACTAGGATCGGTTACCACATATTTATGGTATTTAACTTGCAATCTGTTGCACAAGTCATAGGATCGGTTACCAATAACTAAGACTTGTTGCGCCTCTTACAAGGATCGATTCCATACACTTGTGATCGGTTACACCTCTTACTAGGATCGGTTCCCCAATGTCTAGAGTTGGTCATACCAATTACAACATATCGATCATACCATCTCAGGTGATTACTTAAGATCGGTTTCACTAATAAAAGTCATACCAATACAACAGTCAGGCCTTGTGAATAGTTTTACCAAGATACATAAACAAGTAATGAGCGGTTATACTAAACACACATATTGGTAATCCAAAGATTTGCAATGAATAACAATACCAATAAGCCTAGTGATTTCCCTTTCGATTCATAAAACAAGTTTATGAATTGTACTTCCTTTAAACGAATGTAAAACATTGTTTCCTAGGACGAAATCTTCACCCATACCCATACATAATCACAATAGCATTCATACGATTATGTCGATGTCTTATATACGAAGTTCAAAAGATAGACGTTATACTTCGTATGGTAATTCCTTAATACTATGTCTAACTAGAGTATAATCATTCACGACTTAGCGATTATGTTTTCAATATGCACGACTTGAAAGATACGTTAAGAATGAAACAGTTCAAGTCAAATATTACTAACCTCAAGAGGAAGGATGATGTCGTCTTTGTAGCTCTTTACTTCTTCACATTCTTCAAGTCTTCAAATAATACTTGTAAATCTCATATCCTAATAACTTTCTAGTAAACATATACGAAGTTGACTCTAGTAAATAATCAAGCGACTCTTTAAATGAGTTTTGGTTCACTAAAATATGACAACCAAACTTGACATATCAACGCTTGGTGGGTTCAACCGAGCTATGCTCTAACAGTAAGTTCAAGTTCCGGAATTCAACTGAGTTTGGTAGTATGCGTACCCATTCGCGTACTGGCGAATCCAAACTAAGTCCGACCACTTAAGTATGCGTACACGTTTGCATACTTTAGTAGGTTATGTTCTAAAATCGGTTTGTTCATGAACTAATACATTTATATATTAAGGAATGCAATCTTTTGCAAACCGTGACTATAATGTTCATGAAATCATTCGAGTGAATCAAAATCAATTTTGCTTCAATTGTGTATTGTATACTTCTATGGGAATATAAACAATTGAACAACTCTATAACTAGTTTAATTTGAGTCTTTTGAACTAGTTGTGATAAAGATGAATAAGGTTGATATGAAAGTGTTCGTATGGATAACCTCGGTTAACTATTGTTGAACCAACTAAGTGTACACGTTTAAGTACGGTTACCTTTATCTAAATGTTGGTACATTTCATTTGTGTATGACAAGCTAAGTTCGATCTAGCGGTTGAAAGATATTAGCTTGAATCTAATCAGGTTTTCATCTAACGGTGAATATTGAATGCTTTGTTACCAAGGTAGCATTGATTGCAAACCCTGATTTGGAGACTATATAAAGGAGAACTCTAGCAACTGGGAAACCTAATCCTCACACCTCATTTGTGATACTAGTTGCGACTAGAGTCGATTCTCCTTTAGCCTAGGTTTTTCTAAAACCATTAGGTCAACGACTTAAAGACTTCATTGGGATTGTGAAGCCAGACCCAACTATTTTCTTTGTAGTTAAGTGTTCTGATCTTGTTGTTTTTTATTGTTATTGAGTACTATCTTCTTTAAGATTTGCTCGAGATTTATTCTCCGATAGGCAAGATTGAAAAGTAGTCACAGATATCTTCGTCTCATCGTTTGTGATTCCACAATATCTTTTTTCGTTAATCGATTAAGATTATTGTGAGGTGATTGATATTACTTGGATGTTCTTTGGGAATATAAGTCTGGCTTATCAATTGGTTCCTGTTCACCTTGATTTATCAAAAGACATAACAAAACTCGTAGGTATATCTGTGGGAGACAAATTTATTTATTCAATAAACTTTTCTTTGTGATACAGATTTGTTTATCAAGTCTTCGACTTTGGGTCGTAGCAACTCTTAGTTGTGGGTGAGATCATCTAAGGGAATCAAGTGCGCAGAATCCGGCGTGGTTCTAGAGGCGTAAGGAACGCAATTGCACCTTGATCAGTGTGATATTGGTTAGGGATCAACTACATTCCAGTCCGAAGTTAACTTGTAGTAGGCTAGTGTATGTAGCGGCTTAATACAATGTGGTGTTCAATCAGGACTAGGTCCCGGGGTTTTTCTGCATTTGCGGTTTCCTCGTTAACAAAATTTCTGGTATCTGTGTTATTTCTTTTCCGCATTATATTTTCTATATAATTGAAATATCACAGGTTGTGCGTAGTTCAATCAATTAGTTAATCCAACCTTTGGTTGTTGATATAAATTGATTGACACTTGAACATTGGTCTTTGGTACCGTTCAAGTTGTTTCACATAATAATCAGGCTCGCGGATTTCTATCTGTTTGATTTGCTGATTACATTGTGAAACAGAGATACAACTCTTGGATATATTTCCATTGATTGAGTCTAACTGTCTAGTTGATTCTCTTGGAATTATATTGGAGTTTGTCCCTACAGATTGCTAAACGAAATATTGGGTGAGGTTGTTAGACCCCCACTTTTTCAATTGGTATCAGAGCAGGTAAACACGCCAAGACTTCATAAGTCTGTGTTTGTAGCAATCTGACTCTATGGACAGAAACGCTACCTCCATAAACGTACCGCCAGTCTTCGATGGCTCAAATTACTTATGGTGGAAAATTGTTATGCTTGCCTTTCTTCAAGCGCGTGATTTGCAATCATGGGTTCGTATTGTTAATGGCTATGATCCTCTGGTTGTTACAGAAAGCGATGTAACCGTTCTCAATGATATTGGTGCATATGATCCTGTCGAGATTCTCGCTGCAAAGCAAAATTCTGACGGATTAAATGCGATCATTCATGCCATTACCCCAGATCATCAGCACCATGTGACTACGTGCACTAAGTCTAAAGAAGTCTGAGATATCCTAGAAACGGTATTCGAAGGAAACTCCTCTGAGAAAGAAGCTAAGCTTCAAAACCTAAATTCTGATTGGGAAAACCTTCGTACGGCTGATGAAGATTCTGTAGGATCATAATATCGCAACGTACAGGGCTCGCGGGGTTAATAAACAACGATGTCGCGAGGTAGTCGCAGACAGCCAAAATAAACGACGCGATGAATAACGACACACAAAGCAATGAGAAAGACATGGAACCTGGCGAGGGTTAAGAAGTGTCGCGAGAATAAATGTTTGTACATCTGCGACACTTCGCGGAACATTTCGAAATAAAAGGATAGATTAGTCTGTCATCCACTATGTATTACCCTATATAAAGGGCTAAATGAGTCTGTTGTAGGGGGGATCTTTTTGGGAATTGTTTGGCAAGTCATTAGGAGAGAGAAAGTTTAAGAGTGCTTTACTTGTTAAGTGTAATCCTACTTTTCCTGTGTAAACAACTCATGAGATTAATCAATAAACATTCTCAATTATACAACTTTCAATGGACTAATTAACCAAAATATAGTGAGGGGTGTAGTGTGGGAAAACCTGCTACTACATATGCGCTAGAAACGAGGACGAGCAGTGATTGACGAAGAAATTGGAAAGAATTTAGATTAACGAGAGAAGAGATTTGGAAAAGATACTCAAGAATTCATTGAAAAAGAAAGATGGCTAGAAGAAGAAATGTCAAGAGGCAACCAACGATTGTAAGAAGAAGTGGGAGACTTCTTTGGAGAAAGGAGGAATGAAACGGGAGAATCATCAAGGATGAATATGAGAAATGATGGAGAAGGTCAAAACCAGACCACCAATCTCCCTAGTAGCAAACGCTAGGTGTGGATTATGATAGAGTGAGTGTACATACTTGGAGATCGATTACGAAGACGAGAGAGAAGAGGAGCAGCAGCTGGTGAACAATGGACAAGGAGAGCAAGGGATGAATGGAGAGATGAATCCAGGAAACGAAGAAGTGGCAGCGTTAGAAAGATTGAGACAAACAATACACGAAGAGAGACGATTAGAAGCAGAGGAGCGAGCAAATTTAACAAGACAAAATCATGAATTGAGGATGGAAAATATGAGATTACAAAGTAGGAGATCTAGAAGTAGCGTGAGATCAAGTTCAAGATCGAATAGAGAAGAAAGAAGGAGAGTTCTACCAACGAGAAAATACCGAGGAAGAAACACAAAATCCAAACGCAGAGCATGGCGAGAGAAGAGGGAAATAGAAGATCGTTATATTCCTCGGCCCGAAAATCTTCAAAATGAGCGAAATAGGGAAAATCAAGAAAACATGCAACTCCAAGGGCCGAATGATCCATTCTTTGAAGGAAGAATAATTCTACACGGGAGAGAAGAATTGAGAAGAAACCGAGAGATCGAGGATGACATTGAGAGACACTACATAGAACAAGCGCGACTAGCTCGCGAGAGAAGAAAGAATAAGAGCGGAAATAGAAAATCAAGAGATGGAAGAAGCAATTCGGAGAATAACCATGACAACCGCGAAAGAAGGAGGGAACAAAATCGTAACAATAGAAATATCAACGAAGAGTATGAGAGGGTGCGAGATGATGAGAGCGGAGAGGCAACCAAGAAGAGAGAATAACCGATACAATGGCGTGCGAATTGATGAAAGAAACGAAGAAGAGCGTCGCGAGGAAAGAAGAGGAGAAAATAACGAACGGGAAGGTCAAAATAGGCACGAGCGAAGAAGGAGAGAAGCGAGCTAAAAAGACCGGTAGAAACAAATTACGAGGCAAATGAACAAATCTTAAGAGAACTAGCTGAAATGAGAGGATTCTTGAACAATAGAAGGGAAGGAGGAAGGAGACAAGCTGGACGAAGCCATCGCGAAGCCGCGAAGAATCCCTTCACGCTAGAAGTACGAGATGGGAGGAATACCTCCTAAGTGCAATCTACCTTGCATTAACCAACATCTTTGATGGAACAACTTTGTGCGATACAACATATTAAGGCTTATATGAGATGTATGTTACAATGGGAGAATCATGATGCCATATTATGCAAATATTTCGCGTCAAGCTTAATAGGAGAAGCACTAAAGTGGTTTGAAGGTTTGCCAAGGAACACAATCACATCATTTAACCATTTACAAGCCACATTCCGGGAGCATACATAAGTAATAACACTTCGCGACCAGGTATTGAAGATGTATTCGGGTTGAAACAAAGGATTGGCGAGAGCTTAAAGGCGTTGATGGTAAGATGGAGGACCATGTGTAGCGAAATGGCGGGACGGGTTGAGGAGAGATATCTCATACTCTCATTTGTGAATGCTCTCTTCGCGACTAACTTGTTATACATTCAAATTTTAGAATCAAAAATACAATCACGATGGCGGAAGCTGAGAATTACGGGAAGAATACATCGCCTTAGAAGAAAGACGAGAATGAAATGAATTCTTATCAGTCGCGAATACAAGCTCTAACGCCGCGAACGCAAGCTTGTTGCCTCAATTCATAAATACGGTGGCGAGCACTTCGCAGGACGACGAGGCAAGGAGAGGCGATGAGGGACGGCGAGAAGATAGTAGCCATGGGAAGCCACGATCAAGAAGAGTTTGAGCGAGAAAGAAACTACTACAACCGTAACGGCAATAATAAGATTCGAGAGGTTAGATCATGTGCAAGAAACTTATGGTGGACGAAGGCAAAATAACCGTGGAGAAGCGAGAGAAGTCATAGAACAGTATGGGAACAGTTAAGATGCCTCCTTTGAATGCTAGCGTTGAAAAGATTGGGAAGCTATACTTGTGATGGAAAATGTACCAGCACCTTGGAATGTTGGAATGGAACCACCGCCAGGCGATAGAAGTCATGAGTTTTGTTCTTACCATCGCTTCCATGGGCATCAACAAACGATTGTAGAAACATAAAGAGAATTATTCTCAGGATGATTGATCAGGGGAAGCTGAATCACTTTCTAAAGGGAGAAGAAACAGGTCGAGACATTACCACCACCACGAGAGATGCACGAAACGAGTGTCGGCGAAAGGAAAGGAAACATTTGTGATAGAAGTAGGAACAAAAGCCAAGAATTTGAACTGCAACTCTATTGTCCACTCTATCGCACCATCGAAGATTTCCATGACAACGTACTCGGTAGAGTCTTTGCGAGAGACGCTAATGATAAAGAAATAATGAGTAAGCGAGAACACGCTTGATTAGAAAAGTGGCGATTGAAGACTATTTCTTTCTCATGAGATGAAGTACCAAAAGGAAGAGAAACACACGATAGCCCGTTGGTTGTGAAACTAGAGATTAACCGAAACCGGTCGATGGAGAAGATGATGAGGCGAAGCTTGTTGGGCGATCAACCGAATTCTAATCGACACCCGGAAGTTCGGTGAATATTCTTTTCTACCATACTTACAAGACGATGGGCGGAAAAGATGAGGATTTGATTCCCTCGACATACAAGATATATGGCTTTAATGGCACTGCAAACAAACCGAAGGAGAGGTTCACATGAGGATACCTCTACAAGGATTATCAAGCGATATTTTATTTTGTGTAGTTGATGTGGAATCCCGTATAATGCACTAATTGGGAGGCCATGGCTTCATGAAATTTTGGGGATCGCCTCAACATACCATCAATGCATAAAATTTCCACACCCAAATGGCATTGGTATCATACAGGGAGATTGGAAGGAGTCGCAACAGTGCCATGAGGTCGATATAGAAAAGCTGCGAAGAAAGAAATGCCAAAAGAAAGGGTTGGAAGCAACATGTGAGAAATGATGAGAGAAAGGAAAAAGCGATGGTAGATGCTATAGAAGTGAGGGCTGAACATACCCCGCGAAGTGAATGCTTGGAGACAGACCAATATTATAACAATGAAGAAGCAAAAGATATGAGGAACAAAAGGCATAAGAAGTGAATAATCAATAAAAGCAGGATGCAAAATAACAGCTGAAGTAATGATGTACGAGAATCTCGCGTCCAAGAGTAAAATGAGAATTCGACTAAGAAAGAAAAGTGAAATACAACAAGTGAAGCAGTCGTGCGAATACTTCGCAAACAAATGTCGACAAATAATGAAACATGAATGATTGAATGATTTAACAAATATAAATGCGCAAATGAATGGGACGAACCTTTATGGCGTACACCCTAGTTCGCGAATAACATTTCGTAAGAGGCAAATGTAAGACCTAAAGTGCGTCATATAAGGGGTATCTCTCGCCGTGGTTCGGGGGAAGGTTACACCGCTCTGAAGCTGAACCATGAAAATTTGGGGCCCATGAAAGCCTATCCGGAAGAGGTACCTTGGATTCCCAACTATATATGTAGGTTATACCCTGGTTGGGCGTAGAGGGTCTCTTCCTAGGAGTCGGTGTATGCTCAAGGCGCCAGGGTACACGGTTGAGCGCAGTGCCGGGATGGATGAACCTACCACGGCCATTCTTGGCAAGTCTTGGCATGCGTTGCACTCTTGAAGAAAACTCCACTTAGGGTGCAGTCTCGTAACCATAAACCCTATAGGTATAAGGGATAAGAGGCTGCGAAAACAAGCTTGGTTGTTGTTAAGACCGGATGGGAGGAGCTAGTCTTGTATGGCCGATGTTTCGCCTCCTTGAAGGGGCAACCGGGGAGATGATAAGGGCGGTGCTCTCCATTAGGGGGAGTGCCAAAGCAGAGACGCAAATGTCATGAGGCTTTGTTTCGCAAGAAGACTTAGGCTTGTCATATTTGTGCAATGATCCTGCAGAGGCAATAATACTAACGCGAGGGTAAGGCGAGATCAATGGGTCTTTGCGAAAGTGTACGGACGTCCTGCGATTTCGTCGCAAAGACGGCGCAATGTCATAGGGCTTTATATTCGCAAGGATATCTAGGCCTGTCATATTGTTGCACCAAAACATCCTGCAGAGGCAAAAATACTTGAAAAATGATAAGGCAAGATCAATGGGTCTTTACATACAAGTGTAAAGACGTCCTGCGATTTTGTCGCAATGAATGGTGGCAGGGGAGGACCTCTAATTAGGGAGGTCTGACTTGGAAGACCACACAAAATGATAAGGCAAGGTCAATGGGCCTTTGCATGAAAGTGTAGAGGCGGCCTGCGACCTTGTCGCAGCAAAAAGAGATAGAATTCTCAATTCATAAAGATATCTGCGACCTCGTCGCGGCTATACATTTCAATAACACTAAAATTATTATCCAACAAAATACATGAGGATAACTAACTTCTTCCATCAAAAGATAAATACCAGAGGCAAGTATGGGAATGGAAAAGATGGAATATTGTTATTCATCTTCTTAGATGAAAGAGTTATACATCAATAAAGATAGCCAATTATATTACAAGGAAGAACTAACAAAAAAGGGGAGTGAAGATTGAATTCATGAAGAAAGAGTTCACTATAACAAAGATACAGCAATGTACAGATATTACACGCAGCAAAAGAAAACAAAAAGAATTACATCTTGGGTGATTCTTCTTCTTCATCCGATTCATCAATTTTATTATTCTCATCATGAGAATTTTCTTCTTCGCCGGCTTCACTATCGAAACTTGAGAGACGAGGTAGATTCTCGGGAACCTTTTCAAGAAGCCGGGGATATGTATGCGAGAGGATGTTCGGGTGTTTACAAACATACTCCATGGCTCCATTGCGAAAACGAACGGCATCATTATTAAAGTTTTTTCTTTGTCGTTTCAAATTGTTCCTTGACTTGGAATACTTGTTATTACGGAGGGAGAGACTCTTCGGAAATGTTGTTTTTGATTCAAGTTCTTCAATTCTCATTTTGGAAAATTCCGTGAGTTGTTCTTTCTCGATTCAAGCTCTCTAATTCTAACCTGAAGCCTCTTCTCGATTCGCAAATAAGTAACAACAAGTTAATAATTTACAAGCAATACTACGAAGTAAGAAGTAGTAAGGTGTAATAAATAACCTTCTCTATCAGATATCATATCTTTAATCAAGGAAGTATGCTCGGCGTGAAGACTAACATCAACACCTAGGTTATTCCTGGCATTCTCTAAAACTTTCGCAGCCCAGGCGAATTCATCGTCACTATTTATAACAAGGAGGAACGAATTTGATCTTCTCGCTCACTAAGCAAGGAAGTGCAGCGAAGCAATTCATCCGTTCAATTTGTAGTTCAAGGAGAGATTTTGAAATGTTGCTAATGCACTGTGCACCATTATTAGCAATGCGATCTTTATCATCTATAAGGTCACTAATTTTCTTCCTCAAAATTTTGATTTCTTTATTGGACTCGAGAAACATTCGTTTAAATTGGTTGGCGGCACCTAAACCGGATCTATGTTCAATTTCTAAAAGACGATATTTGATGCAGAAGTTCATTTAATGAAAGGGAGTTAATTTTGTTTGATGAACTACTTAAAGAGTTGTTGAGGTGAGCGAGAAGAAGGTTATTATCCATAGGATCAGGAAATGTATGGAGAAGAATAGCCTCATCGGAGAGATTATATACATCTGCGAAAGTAATAAGTTAGGTAGCAATAGGCGACCGATTAAATAAAAAATAGTAAAAGGAGGTAAAATTTTATACCATAAAGTTGCTGATTAGCGTTTTGAAGAGTGGACACCTTATCCCTTTGGGAGTCAAGTTCGGTATTTAACTTTTGAATCGTCTCGTCTTTATCGCGAGATAACGTGTCTTGATCTCAATTCTCGAATCTTCTTGCTCAATTGCGAATTCTTCTTCTCAAGATTGTTGCGTCTTCTCTCAAGGTCTGAGGCAACTACAAAGGAAGTTCTTCCAACCTATAAAAGAAGATAGAAAAATCATTAAAACATATATATATACTTAAACAATTTAAAGTTAGCAGGGAAGTATGATTGTATACATACCAAGAGACCCAAGTGCATTCAAAAGGTCGGGAGACACAACTCTAGAGACTCCATTGAATGAATTATTGCCTTCGATAAAGCGACATTACACACGTTTGCGAGAGCCCCCAAAAGAGAAGCTAGGGGAGCATCTCCCATTCCTTGGAAAAAGATCAGAGAAGATGTTGGATAACTGATCCATGGAAGAAGCTGGTCAATGGAATCTTCTTGGCGAGAGAGGAATTCGATTCATGGTTATCCTCGTCGGAAGATTCGAGCTTGAGTTAAGGCGAGAAGAGGATTGGACCTTTCGCTTCTTAGTTAAGGGGGCGGAAGGATTTACCCAGCGGCGGCAGTTTTACCCTTACTTTTAATCTTGGCAGCAATAGTTTCTCAACTCCAACCTTCGCATACGCGTAAAGATAAGAAACAGAGGCAACAATATTGTTTTAAATAAGAAGAAAGGAAGTGATTCTTACTTCACTCGTAAGCGATCGGAGCATTGTCGAGTATCCTCAGACGGATCCTTTTTGTAGCTTCTTCTCAACTTTGGCTATCGAGAGATTTCACAAACTTAGCAATTATAGAAAGAAAGTTCTGAAAGCCAAATTTGAAGTTGGAAACATACCTCTTTCTTCTTCTCGGGCCATTTGAATTCCCAAGGATGATACCTGCGAGATTCGCGGGGAAGAACGTGTGGGCCGCGATATAAGGACCATTTAAAATCAAGGGTACAACCCACCATTTCTCATCTTTGGAGTGGCGAGGAGTAGTATTATTACCCGGGTGCCAATCAATATCCTGCATGACCAATTTATCCTCAGAGACATTATCCTTTTTCTTCAGGCGAACGCCCCAGCGAGATTTCGCATTCACCATAGTTATATTGAGTAATTTTCAAAAAAGTTTTCCACGGTGTATCTCTCAACAATTTATTTCCAAGTCTTTGAATTTGGGATTTCGACGAGTTAGAGTATAAAGATCCTTTGCCTGCACTGCCAGCGGTTCGCGAACTCAAGCATCGGCGAATACAATCGCCACTTAATTGATAAAAGCCCGAGAGAATTTTTCATGGGCCAAAATTTCATAAAATAAAGGCAACTCCAGGATTGTACAAGGGAATAGGAAGTCCGCGAGAAGGCTGACCGAGCGAGACTATAATCTTTTGATCATCACATTGATGATCGAGAAAAGCTTTGAGAAAGAATAGATGAAGGTTCTTGATCGGGAATGGTCGATAGAGTGAAACCTTTCTCGAGCAACACGTTGAACTTCATCAAAAGAAACTTTGTATGCACGATTAATGGCAGCCATTATCGGTATGGGAATGGATGGGAGGTTAAAGATTAAGATCGATGCTAGAAAAAGCGAAGAGAAGATTTGCAGTAGCAGGAGCGCAAATTGCGGAAGGAGAAAATC
This sequence comes from Papaver armeniacum, assembly GCA_023531295.1. NCBI lineage: Eukaryota > Viridiplantae > Streptophyta > Magnoliopsida > Ranunculales > Papaveraceae > Papaver > Papaver armeniacum. The sequence continues at coordinate 66,892 of JAJJWW010017777.1, forward strand.
AAAGAAGTTGCGAGAGAGAAACTAAAGAATGAAAAGGAGGGGAAAAGAAAACTATATATAGGAAAAAGATCCTCGAGAGAAACGAGGTCATTTAATGCGAGAAGAGACATGAACGGTCAAGAATAAACGGTTGGAAGAGACGTGTTGAAAAAGGGCTTTAATGGTTAAAAGCGTATACGGAGTGAAACAGGATAAAGATAAGCGATCAGCAGCGAATAAAAAGCATCGCTCTCATGATATTCCTCCCTTCGCAAGAAAAGTATGAGGAGAGACAGGAGACGCAAAACTTCGGAACATCGCAAAAGAATAGAGGCAAGTACGTACTTTTCAAGTACAGTATTCTTCTGCTCGTTCCTTCATCAGCAAAGACCAAAGATTATTACAACAACAGATTTTTCCTTAAAAATCGCTCTTCAAGCAATATTCAAGGAAAAAGAGGCAAGATGTAGGATCATAATATCGCAACGAACAGGGCTCGCGGGGTTAATAAACAACGATGTCGCGAGGTAGTCGCAGACAGCCAAAATAAACGACGCGATGAATAACGACACACAAAAAGCAATGAGAAAGACATGGAACAAGGCGAGGGTTAAGAAGTGTCGCGAGAATAAATGTTTGTACATCTGCGACACTTCGCGGAACATTTCCGAAATAAAAGGATAGATTAGCTGTCATCCACTATGTATTACCCTATATAAAGGGCTAAATGAGTCTGTTGTAGGGGGGATCTTTTTGGGAATTGTTTGGCAAGTCATTAGGAGAGAGAAAGTTTAAGAGTGCTTTACTTGTTAAGTGTAATCCTACTTTTCCTGTGTAAACAATTCATGAGATTAATCAATAAACATTCTCAATTATACAACTGTCAATGGACTAATTAACCAAAATATAGTGAGGGGTGTAGTGTGGGAAAACCTGCTACTACAGATTCATTTGACGAGTTTAATCACAAAGTGTCTGAAATTGTTAATGCATCTTTTGCATTGGGTAAGACTATTCCTGAAAAGGACATTGTGATGAAAATTCTCAGATCGTTTCCAGCCAAATACGATTCTAAGAAACATGTCATCGTTGAAGGAAATAACCTTAATACTTTATCCAAAAATATTGTAAGGACCCTCAAGCTCGTCAACGCTATTTGACTGGTCTAGTGATGATCAAGAGACGTCTTAGTCGCTAATGACTCGATTAGTTTAACATGAACGTTAATTAATAGAAATTAATCTAACAATGATTTAGATACGAAACTAGTATCGTTAGATAGATCTCGAAAAGTTACATGGAATTGACTACTCGAATGTGTCGTTCGGATACCGGACAAAGAAGATAGATTCAGATATGTGCAAAGGGTAAAATTATCATTTCCCATCATAACCGTCTGGCTGCCCTTATCCGTTTTGTGGGTGCTTTTATCATTTTGATCGGCCTTATCTCTAAAACCGATCGAGAAGAAATTCATTCTTCTTTTGTCTTATTCTTTCCTCTTCTTCCTTCTTCCTTTCCACTGTTCTTCTCAACTCGTGTTTTTGTGGGAAGATTATGTGAATTTGAGATCTGAAACTTAGGGGAATCATAAGAATCGATTGCTGGTGGTGTTTTTGATGTTAGTTGAGCTCGGGAGAAGAAGGAGTGATGTTGTTGAATCGAATTAGGGTTATGTTCTTGAGTTGGAGGAGAGATTAAGAGGAGTTTTGAGTTTCTGTTGGATGAAGAATTGAAGATCGAATGGGTTGGTGTTTAATTAGAGTTTTGAAGTTGATTCAGTGGAGAATCATTGAGGATATTTGAATTAGGGTTTCAATAGAGTTGCATAAGAGAATTCGAAGATGAAATTGATACTCTAGAAGATCAATTAAAGATGGGTTTTGTGTGTTGAACGTAAAGGAGAATATTTAATATATGTTTTTCGATTCACATAGAAGAATTGAAGAATTAGGGTTTCATGTTCTTCCCTGATTTAACAACTAGGGTTTTGAGAATTAAACAGATGGTCTAGGGAGGAAATGATGTTGTATTGATTTGTTGAGTCAGATGAAAGAAGGGGTTGGTTTCAATTTGGTTGAGACAAGTTGTTCTGAGGTATTGGACCTTCTCTGTGATTCTAGTTAAGTTATTCATTTCAAATTATTGAATTTATGAATATTTATGAATCTAAGAATTGGGTTGATATGGAATGAAATTGTAATTTTGGTTTAGAGTTGTAGTAGGAAGATTGTTGAAGTTGCAGGGGATATATGTATGAACTGTATATGTGTTAGTATGAAATGGAAATAAAGTTGTTGTTGAACTGAGTTGTAGGTGGAATGAGATGGTAATGTTATTGGTGTTGTTTGTGTAGTTGGATTTGAAGGTGGAGTTGTATTATGGTCTGTTGTGGATGTAATTGTGATCTCAGATGGTTTTGTGGGTTGTAACTGTAGTTCAGATTGCAAGTGGTGGTGCAGGTTGTGTAAGGTGGATTGGTTTTAATGAAGATGATGTTATTGAAGAATGAGTACAATCTGTAATTGAGTGTGTTGGTGGTTGTCAAGTGAATTATAGCTTGGTCTGCTAAGACTGGCAGGGAAGAACATGGATCTTCATGTTGGTTAAGAAGATCTCTAAAACAGGGATCTTCTTTTGAAGAGAAGATCTCTAACCGTTAACTGATGACAGTTTAGAAATCTTCTTTTGAAGAGAAGTAAACGGTTCACTAGAGATAAACCTAAGTCATCAGTTAAACCCCATAACCGTGTTCCTCCCAAAAACAGGGATACTGACGATACTGATGATGAGGATATGCCGCAGTGCTTCAAGTGTAAAGGTTTTGGTCATTTTGCCAATGAGTGTCCAAATCGTAGAAAATACACTGACCCACATCAATCTTGATATTTTTCTTATAGAAACTTCTTCAACTATTTTGGAGGATAAAATGGATCTTTCTCTATCTACTGGAAATCCTATTTCTAATGTATCAGGTACCACAATTTGTCTAGCAGCTTGCTCCTCTATGGTGTCTGAACCGTCCTTCACATTGACATGTTCTTATTGTACTTTTACGGGTCATGAACTCTCCAAGTGTTTCAAGTACAAACATAAAATAAGATATGTCAATAAACTTCAACGGAGAGCAAATAGATTATCAAACAAGCTCAAACTTGTTCAGAAGTCGTCCGAGGTATGTAAACTCATCTCTTTTCCAAAAAAGTTAATTTCCAAAGAAAAGATTAGACCAATACAGAAAACAATACGGTCTAAACAATCTGTAAAAAAGGGTTCTAAGAATTACATTCAAGAAGTTTATGGTGGACAGATTATTTTTCATCCCAGCACAAATTAATTGTGTTGTTGGTGTATCTTGTCTCAAGTACCTGGTTCAAAAGAGACAAGAAATTGCACACTTCAGGCTTTAGGAAAAGAAAATTTGTTTTGTTTTTCTTTTTTTGCTTCGTTTTTCTCATGTTTGGAATTTTTCCATCTTTTCATATCTAATTGATATTGAAAGGGTTTCCCTATTTGATCAATAAAAGAGGGTTAAAATCGACAATTTTGCCTTCTTTAGGGTTGGGAATTATGCGTACGTGAATTCTTTTTGTATAAAGGTTCTGTAACCCTATATTCCTTTTTTCCTTCCCTGAAAATCTATTTTTTATCACAAGTTTGCTGTGTGAATTTCTCTCACAAACCCATACTGTATGGAGACTCCAAGCATTATGACTTCTGAAGGAAAATAGGTTAATATGATTGTTAAGCCATCAATCATGAATGAAAAAGATATATCTTTGGTACCCTCTTCCTTAAAAAGAAAAAGGAGGAATGTGAGGAAACCAAGGGTTGTCCCTTCAAATCTTCAGAAGTTTTCTCGTGTTCTTGAAGAGTTGAAGGAAACAAGAATGGAGATACTGCAAATAAAGGTTATTGTTTTTAGGACTCTTGAAATTCAGACGGCCCTGGTTCGGCATTAGTTAAGAAGGTTTGTTGGAATTGACTCCTATCTTCATGAACCTTATGTTCCAATGGCTGTTGACGACAAGGAGTTCGGGGACGATAAAGAATTTTCCAAAGGTCTTAATGTCTAGGAAACTTCTTATGAGAATTTATTCTTGTGTTTTAAGAAGGATAACTAGGGTTTGGAATAGCAATTATTGTGAGTACACATAGCTATTGCCAACAATTTTCATCTTGCAATGTTTTTAGATTTATTTATTTAAATTCTAAAGTTTATTTGGAAGATGATTTTGCTGTATTAATCTTTATTGGTTTTATAAATTGCAAAAATTATTATGGGATATGTGTGTTTACGTCCGTGAACTATGATTGTCCCATATATGTCAAAAGTTAAGCCTATTATGTCATTATGCAAGTATTGATGGAAGATAGGATGAACTTTTGATTGCAAAGATTAAGTCTATTATATGTCTTTATGCAGTATTATATGTCTATTATAAGTCTATTAATATTGCAAAGATTAAGTCAATATTTTTCATCAAATATTGATGAAAAATAGAATGAATCTTTGAATATTCCGCAGTATTGATCTTTCACTGATCCACTTCTATGTGAAAGTATTGTGCGGCTCCGTAAGTTCTCTTATGTTGAGCATTTCCAATTAAATTAATCATGGGTTCTCTTGTGGTTAATTTAATTGAGTATTCTGGATACAAATTCATGTTTCATGTAATTTGTTAATGTTTAAAGAAATCCTTCTTTTCTTGTAAAAGTAAGGTCGCTCTTGTTGTTCTTTCGGGAATGACATTTTATGGGGGAGAGTTCTTAATTGAACTTGTGCTTAATTGCCAAATCTTTGTGGGGAGTGCGGTTGTGGAATATTGTAGGAGTTTTCTTGTATCTTTATAAACTCCTTGATGAATACGCTAAGTTTCGGCTATGTGAAATCATCAAAACAAAGTTGATATGTTCTCTTTTAGTAGTGAAGTATCTCTATGAGAATTTCATCATGATCTCACTAGTTTTCGTACCTTTGCCAATTTATATTGACAAAAAGGGGGAGAATTAATGTGTAGTTCACACTACAAATACATATGGTTTACGGATCATTATGTAAGGGGGAGTGGTTTTCATGTGAGATGAAGTATTGACTAAGGGGGGGTGATACATATCACCATAGTATTGTTGTCAAAGTTGTTTGATGCTGTGTAATAATATTATGACACTGTATCACAATGATTGAGATCTACTGTTTTCTCATTGTTATAGCTACGGATCTTCAACAACTATGATGCTGAGTTGAACACGTTCAGAATCATTGGAGTACTTGGAATTCACGAAGATTTCGAGTAATGTTGAACAACCGAGGAGATCAAGCATTTGGATGAGAAGCTACAAAGTTTATTTATTTTGTAATCCATATGTATTGATAGTTTTGTCACTAAAATTGACAAAGGGGGAGATTGATAGAGCACTGCTCGGTCGAACTCGCAAACGTTGCTATCTCAAGATTGTTTGTCAAGTTTAGTTGCCAAAACTATAAGTCTTGGTTTCTAGTCTACTTATAGCTAAGTCTCGGATTATGATAGAAAGTGTAGTTGAGCATTAGACTTCACGGAGTTCATCGATTGAAGATGAAGAACTACTAAGAAGAGCTTGTGGAACTTCATCAACAAAAGGTATGTGGAGACTTGAACTCATCTACCGCTCAAAAGTCTATCTACTCTATCTCCTATTTGAGACAAAAGTCGTATAGCTATATAGACTTCAATTATACACATTTGATATTTCGAGCTGAGTTTAACTCACTTACATATTTCTCGAAATATGTGTTCGTAAGCTTTCGCTTTAACCAAGTTCATCTTATATACTTGACGAAAGTCAAAAGATGATCATGTGAAAATCGCCTTGTAACATCTTACATGATTTGTGTGAGACGGTCATTTGATGTAGACTCGGAATGTTTCGTATTGATCATTCGATCACTTGAAAATTGCTTTGAAGCTAATAGTTTGTGTGAGACAGCTATTGTCGTCTTCCAAGAATGTTTCAATGATTGAAATGAGAGTTTAGAACACTTAACCATGATTGGATTATAAGCACAGTATGCGTACTTGCATATGTGTTGATCCAAGTCCGCGAACCATGGTATGTGTACCCGTACACGTACTGGTTGGTTAATGAAAGTCCGAGAACTTTGTATGTGTACCCGTACGCGTACTGGCGTAAGTTCAAGTTCCGAATTTCAACTGAGTTTGGTAGTATGCTTACCCGTTCGCGTTCTGGCGAATCCAAACTAAGTCCGGCCACTTAAGTATGCGTACACGTTTGCATACTTAAGTAGGTTAAAATCGGTTTGTTCATGAACTAATACAATTATATATTAAGGAATGCAATCTTTTGCAAACCGTGGCTATAATGTTCATGACATGATTCGATTGAATCAAAATCGATTTTGCTTCAATTGTGTCTTGTATACTTCTATGAGAATATAAACAATTGAACAACTCTCTAACTAGTTTAATTTGAGTCATTGGAACTAGTTGTGATAAAGATGAATAAGGTTGATATGAAAGTGTTCATATGGCTAACCTCAGTTAACTATTGTTGAACCAACTAAGTGTACACGTTTAGGTATGGTTACCTTTATCTAAATGTTGTTACATTTCATTTGTGTATGACAAGCTAAGTTTGATCTAATGGTTGAAAGATATTAGCTTGAATCTAATAAGGTTTTCATCTAACGGTGAATATTGAATGCTTTGTTACCAAGGTAGCATTGATTGCAAACCCTGATTTGGAGACTATATAAAGGAGAACTCTATCAACTGGGAAACCTAATCCCCACACCTCCTGTGTGATTCTAGTTGCGACTAGAGTCGATTCTCCTTTAGCCTAGGTTTTTTCCAAAACCATTAGGTTAATGACTTAAAGACTTCATTGGGATTGTGAAGCCAGACCCAACTTTTTTCTCTATAGTTGCATGTTATGATCTTGATGTTTTCTATTGTGATTGAGTACTATCTTCTTTAAGATTTGCTCGAGATTTATTCTCCAATAGTCAAGATTGAAAAGTAGTCACAAACATCTTCGTCTCATCGTTTGTGATTCCACAATATCTTGTTTCATTAATCGATTAAGATTATTATGAGGTGATTGATATTACTTGGCCGTTCTTCGGGATTTTAAGTCTGGTTTATCAATCGGTTCCTGTTCACATTGATTTATCAAAAGACGGAGAAAAACTCGTAGGTATATCTGTGGGAGACAAATTTATATATTCAATAGACTTTTCTGTGTGATACAAATTTGTTTATCAAGTCTTCGACTTTGGGTCGTAGCAACTCTTAGTTGTGGGTGAGATCATCTAAGGGAATCAAGTGCGCAGAATCCGGCGTGGTTCTAGAGGTGTAAGGAACGCAACTGTACCTTGATCAGTGTGATATTGGTTAGGGCTCAACCACATTCCTGACCGAAGTTAACTTGTATTAGGCTAGTGTCTGTAGCGACTTAATACAGTGTGGTGTTCAATCAAGACTAGGTCCCGGGGTTTTTCTGCATTTGCGATTTCCTCGTTAACAAAATTTATGGTGTCTGTGTTATTTATTTTCCGCATTATATTTTCTATATAATTGAAATATCACAGGTTGTGCGTAGTTCAATCAATTAGTTAATCCAACCTTTGGTTGTTGATATAAATTGATTGACACTTGAACATTGGTCTTTGGTACCGTTCAAGTTGTTTCACATAATAATCAGGCTCGCGGATTTCTATCTGTTTGATTTGCTGATTACATTGTGAAATAGAGATACAACTCTTGGATATATTTCCATTGATTGAGTCTGGCTGTCTAGTTGATTCTCTTGGAATTATATTGGAGTTTGTCCTTACAAATTGCTAAAAGAAATATTGGGTGTGGTTGTTAGACCCCCGTTTTTTCAACTTGTGCTTAATTGCCAAATCCTTGTGGGGAGTGCGGTTGTGGAATATTGTAGGAGTTATCTTGTGTCTTTATAAACTCCTTGATGAATACACTAAGTTTCGACTATGTGAAATCATCGAAACAAAGTTGATATGTTCTCTTTTAGTCATGAATAATCTCTTTGAGAATTTCATTATGATCCCGCCAGTTTTCGTACCTTTGCCAATTTATATTGTCAAAAAGGGGGAGAATTATTTTGTAGTTCACACTACATACATATGGTTTACGGATCATTATGTAAGGGGGAGTGGTTTTCATTGTGAGAGGAAGTATTGACTAAGGGGGAGTGATACATATCACCGTAGTATTATTGTCAAAGTTATGATACATTTGAACTTTGATGTTGTGTAATAATACCATGACATTGTATAACAATAATTGAGAACATTTTTTTTCTTATTGTTATGTCTACGGATCTTCAACAACTATGATGCAGAGTTGAAGATGTTCAGAATCACTGGAGTACTTGGAATGACGAATTCAAGGAATGTTGAAGAACCAAGGAAATCAAGCATGTTGGATGAGAAGCTATAAAGTTTATTTATTTTCTAATCCATATGTATTGATCATTCGCTCACTTGAAAATTACTTATAAGCTAATAGTTTGTATGAGACTGCTACTATGGTCTTCTAAGGATGTTTCAATGATTGAAATGGGAGTTTAAAACAATTAACCATTGTCTGGATATAACACAGTATGCATACCAGTATGCAAACTGTTGTGGTATGATTCAGGTCCGAGAACCAAGTTTGCATACCAGTATGCGAACGGTTTTAACTATCAAAGCCCGGGAACCAAGTTTGCATACCAGTATGCGAATGGTTTAACCTGAGTTCGGTCCGGAACGACAGTATGCGTACTTATTTGCGAACTGTCGGCAAAGACCAAAAGTCCAGAACTTAAGTTTGAGTACCCGCTTGAAAACTTAGGTGGTTAAGTTCTAAAATCGGTTAAGTATGATTTCATACTCATGAACAAATACATTTAAATATTAAGGAATGCAATCTTTGCAAACCGTGGCTAAATGTTCATGAATTGATTCTTTTGAATCAAATCCGATTTTGCTTCAGTTGTGTCTTGTATACTTCTATGAGAATATAAACAATTGAACAACTCTATGAGTAACACAATTAGATTCATTTGATCTAGAAGTGTTGGATAAATGTGGTTAATACAAAAGTGTTCATATGGTTAACTTCGTTTAACTGTTATTGAGCCAACTCAATATACACGTTTAGGTACGGTTACCCATATCTAAATGAAGGTATATTTCATTTGTGTGTAACAAGCTAAGACCATCTAACGGTGGAGAGATGTTGCTTTGGTATTAAGCAAACTTAGCTTGAATCTTAAATCAGGTTTTCATCTAACGGTGAATATTGATTGCTTTGTTTCAAAGCTATCAAACCCTGATTTGTAGACTATATAAGGGAGAACTCTAGCAAATGGAAAACCTAATCCCCATACCTTATGTGTGATACTAGTTGCGTACTAGAGTCGATTCTCCTTTAACCTAGGTTTTTCCTAAAACCATTATAGGTTAACGACTTGAAGACTTCATTGGGATTCTAAAGCCAGACCCAACTATTTTCTTTGTAGTTGCGTGTTATGATCTTACTTGTTTTATCGTATTGAGTACTATCTTCTCTTATATTGGCTCGAGATTTATCTCCGATAGGTAAGATATAAAAAGTAATCACAAAGCTCTTCGTCTCATTCTTTGTGATTCCACATTAACTTGTTCTACTACCATATAGTTAAGTATTGTGAGGTGATTGATATTTCTGGGCTGTTCTTCGGGTATATAAGACCGGATTATCAATTGGTTCCTGTTCACCTTGATTTATCAAAAGACAGAACAAAAACTTCTTAGGTATTTCCGTGGGAGACATATTTATCTATCGGAATAGACTTTTCTGTGGGACACATATTTGTTTATAAACTCTTCGACTTTGGGTCGTAGCAACCCTTAGTTGTGGGTGAGATCAGCTAAGGGAATCAAGCGTGTAGAGTCCTGCTGGGATTCAGAGGTGTAAGGAACGCGAATGTACCTTAATCGGTGTGAGACTTGGTTAGGGCTCAACTACATTCCAGTCTGAAGTTAACTTGTAGTAGGCTAGTGTCTGTAGCGGCTTAATACAGTGTGGTGTTCAAATATCGACTAGGTCCCGGGGTTTTTCTGCATTTGCGGTTTCCTCGTTAACAAAACTTCTGGTGTCTGTGTTATTTCTTTTCCACATTATATTTGTTTTTATAATTGAAATGTCACAGGTTGTGCGTAGTTCAATCAATTGGTAAATCCGACCTTTGGTTGTTGATTCAAATTGATTGACACTTGAACATTGGTCTTTGGTACCGTTCAAGTTGTTTCTCATAATAATCAATCTCACGGATTCCTATTTGTTTGATTTGCTATATTGAGAAACAAAGATATAACTCTTGGATATATTTTCCTTGATTGAGTCTGACTGTCTAGTTGATTCTCTTGGAATTATATTGGAGTTAGTCCATACAGATTGCCGAACGAAATATTGGGTGTGGTTGTTAGACCCCCCCGCGCGTTTTCATGAACGGGATATCGTGATGAAAATTCTGAGATATTTGCCAGCTCGATACGAATCTAAGAAACGTGCCATCATGGAAGGAAACGGTCTTTCTATACTTTCCAGAAGCACGCCTGTTATAAAGTTAAAGATATTTGATCATGAAAAGCATACTAAAGCTGTTATAAAGTTAAAGATCTTTGAGAAAGAGCTTGTTAACGAATTTTCAGATCAAGATCTTGAAAATTCAGTTTCTCTTATTACAAGATAGTTCAAAAAGAGAAATAAATGGTTTTCAACAGAACGTATGTCATCATCAGTCAAACCTCACGATCATATTTGCCCTAAAAAGGTTAATGACGAAAGTGATGATGAGGGTATGCCACGGTGCATCAAGTGTAAAGGTTTTGGTCACTTTGATAATGAGTGTCCAAATCGACAGAAATACACTGGCAACAAAGTCTTGCTGCAACCCTTGATGAAACTAATGATCATTATGATTCAGAAGAAGAAAAAAGTTCAAGCTTAGCACTTATGGTTGAAACAACTAATCTTGATGAGAGTAGTGATACTTACATCAATCTTGGCAAGATGTTTGAAGATCCCTAATCCATAACTTATGAGGATTTAATGGATTTTCGCCTTCGGAAAAACTCATTACTGATCTTCCAGAAACATCTCTAATGTGTCTGTCAGCTGATACTGGGTGTTCCTGAATCTCTTCCCAACGATCATGTATGTATTGTACTACTGAAGGTCATGAACTTCAACAATGCTTCAAGAACGTGCAGAAACTAATGTATGTCAATAAACTGCAACAGAGGGCGAGTCGTTTCACGTTTGACAGGTGTGCTTAAACTCTTTCAAACCAAACCCGACTAAGGTATGTAACTCTGTTTCTCATTCTTCTCCTAAAAGTGTTATTGTCTCTAAGGAAAAGGCCAAGTCAAAGGAAAATAAGATATCAAGGTCTAAACGATTAAAAAAAAAATAGAAATTGACAAACCGGTGCAGGAACCAATCGGTGAGCTTACTGATGTTCACCCCAAAACAAACTAATTGTGTTGAAAAGGATATTTTCTTGTATCATGCGCCCTAAAAAGAGACAAGAACTGTGCACCTCCAAGGGCTTTGGGACAAACTCTCTGTAGGATCAGAATATCGCGACAACAACTCTACGCGAAGACAACGAATAACAACACTGCGAGTCGATCATGCGAGAAGATTAAATGAAAGTGACGCCTTTGGATGACGATAGGAAGATATGAAATCTGGCGAAAGTTAAGAAGTGTCGCGAATATGAATATTTGTACACTGCGACACTTCGCAAGACATTTCCGAAAATAAGGGGACTGAGCTTATTTGTCATTCACTATGTATTACCCTATATAAAGGGATGAGTGAATCTGTCGTAGGAGGGGTCCTTTTGGATTGGAGAATAAGTCATTAGGAGAGAGAAAGAGAGAAACATTTGTAAATTCTTAAGTGTAATCTCATTTTCCTGTGTAAAGATTCAAGAAAGTTATTAATAAACATTCATAATTGTTCTTCTATTATCTCTTGAATGGATTAGTTTAACAAAAGATAGTGAGGGGTGTATTGTGGGATTTCCTGCAACTACATATTGGCGCTAGAAACAGGGACCTGAAGAAAGAAAGAAGGCAATAAGAATCATTCAAATCAAGAAAATGAAAGAAAAAGACAATGTTAAATTAGATGAGGCAAAGGAGAAAGATATGGAGTACAATTCGGGCACAAAGATAATGATCGATGAATTTCATGAAAATATCAAAGGAAGAATACACAAGCGGGATTTTGAAGGAAAGAAAATCACGAGATAGAGAGGTAACGATGCCTTTAGAAGAATGGGAAAAGCAAAGGATAACATTCACGACTTGAGAAATATCCAAAGAAAATTTGAATCACACATCTCCATTTGGTAATTACCATAAACGCGTGCAAAGGAGAAGAATTAATAAAGGCAACGCAAACATGGACGATAAATAGAACTTTAATCGACACGGGAGTTTGGTGAATATTATGTTTTATCATGCTTACGAGAAGATGGGATATAAAGATAAAGAAATGATTCCCACGGCCTACAACATCCATGGTTTTGGAAAATCCATAACAAAGGTTAAAGGAGAAGTAAAAATACGAATTACATTTGGGAGACATCGAGGCACGAGTAACCTTGTGTGTAGTAGATATGGAATCGCCATACAATATATTGTTAGGGAGACCATGGGTACATGCAATAAAAACGTAGCATCAACATTTCATCAATGTGTCAAATTTCCCCACCAACTGGAATCGGCGAGATTAGAGGAGATGTGGATAAAGGAAGAACATGTTTTCAAATGGAAATAAAATATCACGAAGAGCGAGCAAAGAAGCGAAAATATCGCGAAAATTGGCAAAGCGATTAAAAAGGAAGAAGAATTTAGAGTTTACATGATAAGAGCAAAGGAAGGAAAAGGGATACCTAGCGAGATTTCGGGAGAAGAAAATGAATTCGCGAAAGAATTGAAAGGACCAACCCCTATGGGAGAACCGCAAGCTAGTTACGTCGCGGCGGAGCAAAGCGAAGGAAGTGAATGTCGGAACTAATGAAGAGCCCAAAATGTTGAAAATTGGGACTAGTATGGAAGCGGATGAGGAAAAAAGATTTGTAGAGTTCTTGCGAGACTACAAGGATATCTTCGCATGGAACATGGATGATATCTTAGGAATAGATCCATCGGTAGCTTGTCACAAATTAGAAATAGATAAAGGGTGAAGCCGTTCAAGCGAGAGAATTAGAAAAATCGCAATGACTTATCACCCCCAAATAGAAGAAGAATTGCGAGAAAATGCTAGATGCGGGAATCATCGAGCCTGACAAAATATCTGAATGGATAGCAAATATGGTGATAGTCCCAAAGAAGAAAAAGGGGATAAGGATTTGCATAGATTTCTTTGATTTAAACAAAGCTTGTCCTAAAGATAGTTTTCCATTGCCGGATATCCCACAACTAGTCGAATCGGCGGCGGGGAATGAAAGAATATCATCTCTGGATGGGTATAAAGGTTACAACCAGATCCCTCTCGCCGAGGAAGACCAAGAGCATCTTGCTTTTTCGCTCCAAGAGGGTTATATTGTTATACGAAAATGCCATTTGGTTTACGAAATCTTTGGAGCAACGTACCAAAGAATGGTAGAAGAAGTGTTCGCGGAATGGATACATAAAACACTGGAAGTATACGTAGATGATATGCTCGTAAAAAGTAAGAAAGCGAGAAAACCATGTACAAGATCGAAAGAAATTTTTGAGCAGAGATGAGGCGATTCAACATCAAAGTAAATCCGAAAAATGTACCTTCGGAGTGGCATCGGGAAATTTTTTGGGTTATATAGTATCAAAGGAAGGAATACAAGTTGACCGGAGAAAGTGAAAGCGGTTCGCGATATGCCAACACTGCGACAATAAAGGATGTCCAAAAGTGAATGGGTTGTTAGCATCGCTAGGAAGATTCATTTCGCGGTCATCGATAAGTGCAAGCATTTTTCAGACATCTTGAAAAAGGGATCGAAATTTAAATGGACAGACGAATGTGAAAAGGCTTTACTGAGGAATTAAAGAACATTTAATGGAAGTATCCATTATGCAAAAGCGAGAACAGGAGAGGAATTGTTGGTATATCTTGCGACAACGTCGCATGCGTTAAGCGCTTGATGTTCTTTGCGAATAGACAATAGGAGTAGAAAAACCGATTTACTATATCGGTAAAACTTTTAATGCCGCAGAAAGGAATTATTCAAAGATTGAAAAACTAATCCTAGCGTTAGTCTACGCAACATTTAAGCTTCGCATATATTTTCAAGCACATCTTTGTCGGGGTGATAACAAAAGTACCAATCGAATCGGTAATGAAAAATTCAAAAGATCCAGGAAGAGTAGAAAGGTGGAATGCCCAAATAAGTCATTATAAACTCCAATATGAAATATTATCTTCAACCAAGTCACGGGTAGTCATGAGACTTTTGGCGAAATTTCCTTTGGAGGAAGATGAAGTAGTGGATGAAATGATGGATGTAGAAGAAGAGCATGGAGACCCAAATGATTTGTTAAGCTGAACCGAGATAGATGGGAAATATTGGTAGACGGATCATCAAATGGAGAAGGTAATGGAGTGGGAATTGTTGTGATTTCGCTGGAAGGCAATAAATTAGCTTTCTCTTTTAGATTGGAGTTTGAATCCACTAATAATGAAACGGAGTATGAAGCCATAATACATGCTTTGCGATTCGCAATAGAAATGAAGCTAGAAAATGTGAGGATTACCGGTGATTCGCAGTTGGCAATTCGCCGGATAACGAGAAATACGCTACAAATGAGCCATCTTTGCAAAAGTATAGAAAGCTTGTCGAGGAATTATCAGTCTGAGATACCAAAAATGAGATGGAGGCATATATCAAGGAGAAATAACAGACTGCAGACGCTTTTGCCTTTATATCAAGCATGATGACGAGACCCCATTGCGAGGAATATCAAAATACAAACACTTTTGGCACCATCAATTAATAAAGAAGAAGGGCAAGAAGCGGATGCAATGTTAGTAGAAGACATACCACAATGTCGCGATAAAGATTGGAGAAACAGAACTTCACGCCTACTTGATGAAAGGAGACACCAAGAAATAGATTAGAAGCACACAAATTAAAAAGCCGTGCAACGAATTATGAATTAAGAGATGGTGTGCTTTATCGGCGATCTTTTGATGGGCCTTCACTTCGATGCTTAGCAAGGGAAGAGGGAGAAATCATATTGAAGATGTTGCATAGCGGAGATTTGGAAATCATAGCGGTGGAAGATCTTTAGCGTATAAAGCAAAATGCAAGGATATTCTGGTCAGTATATGCATGAGGACGCGAGAGCGATGTCAAGACGCTGCGAAGAATGTTAAAGACATGGGAAGAAAATACATGCACCTGGGGCACCATTAAATTCCTCTAAGAGTGTATGGCCTTTTGGAAAGTGGGGTTTAGATATCGTGGGACCTTTTTTACCAGGAACAGGGCAGAAGATACTTAATTGTCACAACGGATTATTTCACAAAATGGGCGAAGTGAAAGCGGTACAACACATTCGCGACAAAGATATTTTTACTTTCATATTCGAGAATATTATATGCGATTTGGGATTCCCTTGCACGGTGGTATCGATAATGGGAAACAATTCGAAGGGCAAAACATAGAGTTGTTACTTAATGCATTTCAAATAAGATGTGGGAAATCGACTCCACTATATCCGCAAGCTAACGGTCAAAGCGGAGGCAACAAATAAAACAATTGCGGATATATTGAAGAAGAAGTTAGAAGGACACAATAGAGGATGGTGCGAACAAGTACCCGGTGCGGTATGGGCATATAATACAACAAGAAGAGAAGCTTCTTTGGAATGTCACCTTTTTGCTTAACATATGGAGTTGAAGTTTGTGCTCCCAACGAAGTCATGATCCCGACAACTAAAAAAGAAGTTTGGGAGAAAAATCTTAGTGCGAAACATTCTAATCAAGTTGGACGAATTAGAAGAGAAAAGAGAGAAGGCGTTACGACACATGGAGAATTATCAACGAAGATTGGCCGAGAGAATATAACAAGCGTGTGAAGATACGTGAATTTCAACCGGGGGACTGGTATTGAGAGACACCAATATATCAGCGAGAAAATGGAGGCAAGTTTGGCGAGAAAATGGGATGGACCTTACATTATCAAAGAAGTAGTTGGTACGGGGGCTTATAGATTGATGGATCGAAGGTAAAGATGTGGGACAAAGATTGGGCAGGCCGTGGAAAAGATTATATCTAAAGAAATATTACCCATAAAAGTGGGTGGATGAAGTACTCTAATGCAAGATATCTAAGAAAATCAATAAAATTCAAACCAAAATATCGCGAATGTCTCGCAAGAAGAATGAATGAATGAATAAACATGATCGAATGAATGGGACAAACCTTTATGGCGTACACCTAGTTCGCGAATAACATTTCGTAAGAGGCAAATGTAAGACCTAAAGTGCGTCATATAAGGGGGTATCTCTTAACATGGCTCAGGGAAAAGGTTACACCGCCCCTGGAACCTGAGTCATGCAGAATTGGGGCCCATGAAAGCCTATCCAGGAGGAGGTACCTTGGATTCCCAACTATATATGTAGGTTATACCCGGTTGGGCGACCGAGGGGCCTCTTTCAAGGAGTCGGGCCGTATGATCAAGGCGCCGAGGTACACGGTTGAGTCAAGAGTGCAGGGAGCATGGAACTTCCTTACCACTCTTGACAAGTCTTGGCGCATCGCACTCGGCCAGAAGAAAACTCCACTTAGGGTGCAGCCTTGTAACCATAAACTCTATAGGTATAAGGGATAAGAGGCTGCGAAAACAAGCTGGTTGTTGTTAAGACCGGATGGGAGGAGCTAGCCTTGTATGGCCGATGTACGCCTCCTTGAAGGGGCAACGGGGAGGTGATAAGGGCGGCACCCTCCATTAGGGAGCTGATAAGTGCCAAAGACGCAAATGTCACGAGGCTTTGTTTCTGCAAGGAAACTTAGGCTTGTCATATTTGTGCAATGATCCTGCAGAGGCAATAATACTAACGCGAGGGTAAGACGAGATCAATGGGTCCTTACATGAAAGTGTAAAGACGTCCTGCGATTTCGTCGCAAGACGGCAATGTCATGGGGCTTTTCTTTCGCAAGAGATTTTAGGCCTGTCATATTGTCGCAAGCCAAATATCCTGCAGAGGCAAAAATACTTGAATAATGATAAGACAAGGTCAATGGGTTTTTACATGCAAGTGTAAAGACGTCCCTGCGATCTTGTCGCAATAAAGGTGGTGGAGTGAGACCTTTAATTAGGAAGGTCAAACTTAGAAGACCATCAAACATGATAAGACAAGGTCAATGGGTCATTACATGAAAATGTAAAGGCGGCTGCGATCTTGTCGCAATGAGAAGAGATAAAGTGGAATTCCTAATTGAGGCGATTTTACTTAACAAAATATTCGATAGCGAACATGCTCGCGAAGTTATGGTCAAAAATCCTAAATAAGAGGAAAAGGAGAAAGCAAGGGGATTACTCGATCAACGATTTAATCCTTACAAACAAAAAGAAGTTTTGACAAATTACAAAGAAAGTTTAATTCTCTACATCAATATTATCAACTACAGAAGATGGTTGAGATCTTTCACTGCCTTTATCAGCTTCACCTTCACCGGTCAATGGATGTTCATCAGAAATATTTTCAAGCACCTTCATTCTCGCCAGCTGGTGGATTTTCATCAGAAATTTTTTTGATCGAGATCTTTGTTGATAACTTGAAGATTAGCGATATCTTCGCCGCTTTCATAGTCATAATCACCATCGGGAGAATCGGGGACTTCATCATCACTTACTTCCAAAGGATCAACATGAATAGGAGCAAGGGATTTAGACAATAAAATGTCATTCACAAGGACTTGACTTTGAGGGGGAATTGACGAAGCAACGCCTTTTGACGATTCCTACTATCTATGTCTTTACGATAAGACATATAATCAAATCTTTGTTCCGCGGTCGCGAGAACGAGCAAGAGAAGCGGCGAGTAACCCATTTTCTTTGCGAATCTTACAAAGAATCGATTCGAGGGTGGAGATAGTAGAGCGAAGTTTCTTCTCGAGTCTGAGAACAAGTGCACAAGATTAAAGATAATTCTGATTTTTAGAATAATTAATGGATTAAGATAGTCAAATAATATGACTACCTTCCTTCCGAGAAGTAAGATCTTTGAATTAAAGCTGAAAATTATTCCCCAAACAGTCCATGGCATCATCAAATGTATCTCCAACTAGGCCTTTCAATCGAGCTCGTAAGCTCTTTTCATTCGAAACAAGTATAGAATTCTCGGTCGCAAGAGTAGAGTTGGATTTTTCTAATTTGGAACATTGATCTTTGAATTGGTTTGCTTTTAGACTTAAGGTTATTCTCACTGAATAAGTTTATCTCTCTCGTGATAATTTCTTCAAGTTGCTTTTTCAAAGTATAAGTGGTTTGTTCTTGTTCTTCACGAAGTTTTTGACAAGCATCATATTCTTGCGAATAGGTCGCGACCTTGCTCGGCAGAGATCGCTTTTCCGAGAAAGGGTCTCATTCTCATCGATAAAGTTTCCAACCCCAAATTAGCCTTAGTCAAAGAATAAGAAAGGCGAGACAAGTCTTTACTTAATGAGTCTTGCTTCTTGAACTAAATTAAAGTTTTCTTTAGACAAATTATCTATTTGATCACGGCATATGTATGAAGATTATTTAAGAAGTTATATTGCTCCATCCAAGCATCTCTTTCAACTCGAACCTCTTCAACAGTTGATTCCAACCGATATATCTCCATTATTCGTTTCGGTTTAAAGCTTAAAGGGCGAACAAAAGTTTAAGTTGTAAAAAAAAAAAAAAAAAAAAAAAAAAAAAGAGCTTAAGGGGGGAGAAGCATACCTTTTAACTCTTCATTCTTCTTGCGAAGGTTATCACGATCTAGTGAGAGGTTGTGAAATTTTTGATTTTCAAGATGGAGATTATTGCATTTAGCAGTCATAGCTTGAAGATCATTTTTCAAGACATTAACTTCTTGAACTAAAGATGCTTGCGAGATCATCGGGACCAAGATGTTTACTCAAAATCTCGCGAGACTTCGGACTTGACAGATCGTGAGAATTCTTTTTAGCATCATTCACAAGGTCTCGAGAGAACTTTGAAAGCCACGTTTATTCCTTCCAAATTTTCTGTGGTAAGAGGGATTTGCTCGGGTAAAGAAAGAAGGAGACGAATCATTCTTCGCCAAAGGAACATCATGGGAAGAGGAGGTTTCAGGAAAAGAAGTGATTGGAGGAATGACAGGGATATTGAGGGTAGGAGAAGGGATAAGTTCATCTATAGTAGGATTATTATGAGGAACCTGATCTAAAAGGAGTTGAGGCATAGGAATGTTGTCATTTGTGACAAGATTGTCTGGCGATGATTTCAATAATAGAAGAAGAAGGTGAAAATGAGGGAAAAGGAACATCAGGAGTAACAGGTTTAGGGTGGCGAGATCTTTTGGGAGTCCTGTCAATAGTATTGTCATCCTGCGAATGATAAATTAAGTAAGAAACAGAGGCATTGATATTGTTATTAAAAAGTAAATGCTTCTTTAAATACCTTATCGCTCGCAGACTTTCTTTTAGAAACGGTATGTTTAGCTTGCGAAGAGGATTTTGGAGGCAAGGTGGATTCATGTTGAGAAAATTTGGTTTTATTTGTGAATCCAAAGAAATAAGGGGTTCTTCACGGTGAATTTGGTCTTTGGATTTGTTCTTTCTTGAAACAAAAATGGTGAGAAAAAGATTAAAAGAGTAAGATAATCTTAAAAGGGAAATTAATCACAAAATCAATCAATCATAGAATCAATCGAATCTAGCAAGATTAACAAACACTGGATGCCATGGAAATGATAGCAAATAATAAATAACGAGAAGGATGATGAAGACGATATTGAAGAAGAATAAGAGAAGAAGCGATTCGAGACGATAAAGGAGATGAAATAGAAAGAAAGAAGTGTTCTTCACAAAAGACTCTCCTATAAATAGGCAAGAAAGTGTTATGACCGGATAACATTAAATGTAGGTAAAAAGAATGGTTTTAAACACGTGTAAACGGTCATTCCTAGATTCACGGAATTATACTGAAGAAGATTTTCAATGGAAAATGAACGATCGCGACAAAGAATTCGGGTATCGCAAAACATAAGGAAACATAAAGAGAGGCGAGAAGATGTAATATTCGGGTATTGCACAGCATATTTTCTTATCATATGAGACTCAATTATTTTTCTAACTCGCGAGGAGAGATTACAAAATCCATTATTCTCCATAACCCATGAGGCAAGGAATGATATTTCATACATACTTCTACAAACTACGGAACTTCGCCAAAGAATAGAGGCAAGCACGTACTTTTCAAGTCAGTATTCTTTTGCTCGTTCCTTCATCAATAAAAAAATCGAGACTACAACAACAACGAATTTTTTTCTTAAAGATCGCTCTCCAAGCAATATTCAAGAAAAAATAGGCAAGATGTAGGATCGGAATATCGCGACAACAACTCTACGCGAAGACAACGAATAACAACACTGCGAGTCGATCGCGAGAAGATTAAATGAAAGTGACGATTGGATGACGATAGGAAGATATGAAATGCGGCGAAAGTTAAGAAGTGTCGCGAATATGAATATTTGTACACCTGCGACACTTCGCAAGACATTTCCGAAAATAAGGGGACAGCTTAGCTGTCATTCACTATGTATTACCCTATATAAAGGGATGAGTGAATCTGTCGTGGGAGAGGTCTTTTTTGGATTGGAGAATAAGTCATTAGGAGAGAGAAAGAGAGAAACATTTGTAAATTCTTAAGTGTAATCTCATTTTCCTGTGTAAAGATTCAAGAAAGTTATTAATAAACATTCATAATTGTTCTTCTATTATCTCTTGAATGGATTAGTTTAACAAAAGATAGTGAGGGGTGTATTGTGGGATTTCCTGCAACTACACTCTCTTGTTTGTGTCTTGAATCTTATTATTTGAATTTCCATCCATTAATCACAGACTCAATATTAAAATTCCTTTGATATTTCATGTTGTTTAAAACGAGAATAACATTAATTCATGTTGAGCTGCTTCGTTGAATTCTGCCCAGTTTTTCTGGTTTTTGACTTGGTTCTACTAAATGGTCAAAACTTATTTTTACTTCCGCATGGAAATTGTCTTGAATATTCAAAGAGTCTTATATCTTGAAACTATTGTTTACGCTCCCTTCGCACTACTTTTCAAGTAATAATAAGTATAAATATTTACCCATGTACAAACTTTAAGAAAGGGTAAAATTGTATTTCACCTTTTTAGTTGGTTTTTGGTCAGTGAACGGACTGCTTTTGAAGTCGGTCGGTTCCTGAATTAATGGTTAATAATTTTCCTTTTTATAAATCATTCACTATTTTTTGGATACTCAAATTTCTGAGCTATGGTATCTTCAAGTATGATCTCTTCTGGTATACCCTCTGCAGTCTGCACCCATGGTTGTTGATTCCACAGCAAAAAGTGTTGAGAATTCCTATCCTAAGGAGAAAGATTTACTTTTTAAGAGAAAAAAAAAAGAACGTGAAGAAACCTAGGGCAAACGACTCAAATCAGCAAAGGTTTGCAAATATTCTTGAAGTGCTTAAGAAGACCAAGCATTGAAGGGGTTAACGCTCTTATTCATAAACCTTATGTTCCGATGTCAGTTGATGATGATGAGTTCGGTGATGATGCTACCTTCTTCAAGAATGCTTTTACTAGTTAACTCCTTGGAGGAATTTTGTTCTTATTGTTTAAGGAGGAACACTAATTTTTGGAGTAGTTTTTATGTGCTACATTAGCTATTCAAATATTATCATCTTGCATGTTTAAAGTTTATTAATTAAATTTTATTTTGGAAGATGACTCGTAATACCTAATCTTCATGGATTATATATTTGTATTGCTTATTTTGTGAGATTTGTCCATTGTTGTCATTCTTTGGTGATTAGAACATATATCTCATATTTTTCTCATAGGTTAAACTCCTTCACTCTTGTAAAAGAGGAGTAAACTATTTTGAGAATTGCAGTTATTGATCTCTCCATGATTACACTTTTGTGAACAAACTGCTACAGGAATTCGTAAAATTTCTTTAGGGATAAACTTACATCCTTGATTGTGTTGCCACCAGGGAATAAGTGGTGAACTTTAATCTCTACGCTCGTACATGGCTAGAGAAGTTATAATTCTTATGTTGAGTTATATCGCACTAATTATTATCTTGTTGGTAACTGCGTAGAAAATAGTTTGTGTTGAGAATTTTTCTCACGAAAATCTTGTACCTTAGTGCCTTTAACATTAAGATCGTTATTTTTAACTTCTTTTTTCGTTCTTCCG
Organism: Papaver armeniacum; assembly: GCA_023531295.1. Classification (NCBI taxonomy): domain Eukaryota; kingdom Viridiplantae; phylum Streptophyta; class Magnoliopsida; order Ranunculales; family Papaveraceae; genus Papaver; species Papaver armeniacum. The sequence continues at coordinate 89,340 of JAJJWW010017777.1, forward strand.
GGAATGAGATTGAATGGGGGAGAGTTCTTTTGAACTTGTGCTTAATCGTAATATCTTTGTGGGGAGTGCGAATATGGAATTGTAGGAGATACTTGTTCCTTATGTCTCCTTGACACAAGCCGAGATTTCTTGGTTGAAGTCGTCTAAACTAAAGGTTGGTATGTGTTCTCCAGTCTTGAAAATCTTTTGATTAATTCATGATCATCCCGATTTTTCACCTTTTCCCAATTTTGTTGACAAAAATGAGGAGATAATTAAATAGTATCTTACTACATTACATGAAGGTAACAATATCATATTTTTGTAAAACAATCGATGAGTAGAGTGATTACCTTATTATATCAAAGCTCTTTATGAGTATTCTCAGAAGTTGTTACGCTACGGATCTTCAACAACAAAGTGTTGAACGAACATATGCAGAACATTAGAACAACTTGAAGTACGAAGGATTCAAGACATATGTTGAAGAACCAAGGAAATCAAGCATAGTGGATTAAGATGAAAAGTTTATTTATTTTTGTATTCGTATGTATTGAATAGTTTTGTCACTAAAGTTGACAAAGTGGGAGATTGTTAGAGCATTGCTTGGTTGAACCCACAAGTTTTGTTATCTCAAGCTTGCCAATGTTAGATCATCAAAATTATATCTTGATTTCTAGTCTACTAAGTCAAGTCTCGGACTAGGTTAAAATTTTTAGTTGAGTATCAGAGATCACTCTTGAAGACTGAAGATCGACTAAGACATATGGAGAATTTTATCAGGTATCTGAAGACTGAACCATTCTATTTTACTCACCATCTAACCATTCTATCAATTGAGACTATGTCTTATGACTTCTAGTAGATTTACAAAAAAGAAGTTTCGAGTCAAGCTAGTCTTGTGAAAAATCTAGAAATATGATTCTAAGCAAAGATGTTCAACGGTCCTTAACAATTTTAGTTCTATGAATTAATTTGTGGATCAATTGAAAATTGCTGATGCAAATGATTTTATCACTTGGGAATGTTTCAAACATCATAAGAGAGAAATATTGAACTTACTGATATTTCTACTCAGGGAAGGTTGGCAAACCAGTTTGCAAACGATAAATATATGACTTTTATAAATACAGGAGGGTTGGTAAACTAGTTCGCAAACCGCAAGTTCAGTTGGGAACAATTCACGAACCCGGTTGGCGAACTAAATTTTCAAAGTTGGAATAATAGGCTAGCAGTTGGTGAACCCGGTTCACAGACGATTGTCAACTGAGTTCAGAAGTCTCGTAGGGTTTGCAAACCTGGTTCACGAACCGTTTCCCCCTGACTCATGAACAAGCCATACGGTTGGCGAACCGTTGTACCAACTGTCCCAGTTTATATTTTAGTAAATGCTTAAAGACTTATTTTCATAATATGTTTAGAATTACTAGAACTCTCTAAGACACTTATAAGACTTCATTGATCACTTAAAGACTTATGTGTGTGCATCATGATTAAACTCTTAAGTGTTTGAATGAATATCGAATTGCTTTTAGTTCTCTGGATAACTTGCCAAACCGAATGGTCATCATACACGGTTCAGTAACCGAACCTAAGTGTATATTCTTTTATTGTATTTTTCAAGAATAGAGTTTGCTTGATTCTCAAGTTATTCTAGCTTGAATTCTAAGCAACCCCTGGCCTTAAAAAAACTTTAAATAGAGAAGCTCTTTAAACTGGGAAAATCAATCCCTGACACTTTATGTCCTAGTTGATCCTAGAGTCGTCCTCTATTGACCCACGCTTTCTCTGAGAAACATAATTAGGTCTATGACTAAAAAATTTTACTTTGGGGATTCGTGAAGCCGGGTCCGACTATCTTTACCTTGATAGTTTGTGAATCCTGATGTTGTTTTTCTATTATCGAGGTTCTCGTAATCTTTTTCGGGCTAGATTAGATAAAAATCATAAAGTTCTCTTTGTCTCAGATTTTGTGATTCCTCGAGATAGATATCGGAAAACTGATCTTAGTTGATCTTTTGAAGATTATTCTTGAGAGGTGGCTAAAAATCTAGGCTGCTCTTTGATAGTTGTAAGTTCCGGATTTGTGAGGTTTGTTAGCTTGTCTATTGCAAACAGATATCCACACCTTGATCTTTAATCTAAAAAGAAATCAAATAGGCTTATTTATTATAAGCGGATTGGTATCAAAAGTCTTCACTACGGATGAAGCAGCTCTTAGGATGTAAAGAACGTCAGCTAAGGGAATCAAGTGCGTAGACCCATGCGAGGTTCAAGATACCTAAGGAGCGCGACTGTAACTGAATCGCTTAGAGGGTGGATTATGTCTCAACTACATTCCAGTACGACGTTTGATAGTAGGTTAATGTCTATAGTGGCTTAATACAGCATGGTGTTCAAATTTGGACGAGGTCCGGGGATTTTCTGCTTCTGCGGTTTCCTCGTTAACAAAATTTATGGTGTCTTGTGTTTTTCCTTTTCCGCATTATATTGTTTATCTTTATAATTGGATTTGCACAGGTTTGTACGCATTCAATCTAAGTAGATACGTCCGCTTAATTGTAATCGATTATGAGACTTTTTTCTTGTAGAATTCGTATCTTGAAAGATATATAACAACTTTAATCACTAGGCGGAATTCCGATTGGATTATTTGGATACGACTAGATTTATCTTGGATATTGATTTTTGAGATCGTCCAAGTACTCTTCTTAACAATCAGGTTCACGGACCCTGTGTCTATACACATACTGGTTGAGTAGAGGTTGATATATAAACTCTATATACATATTGTGAAGGATCATTAAGTTGGTCTACTTGCTATTGTATTAAGTTTTGTCTATACAGGTTGTCGAACGAAAAAGTTGGGTGTATTTGGTATCCCTGTGTTTTCACTAACTTTTCTATTGATCTCCTTGATGTCACCTCATTGTTCAAGAGAATTGTTGATCTCACTTCACATCTAATCTTGTCTCTCAATCTCTTCCCTCTTTCCAATCAACCTTTATATTATACTTCATTTCAGCCTTAACTACACCAATTTAGCTAGTTCAAACCTTGAACAAACAAAAGAACACAAAAAAATATTGTTCCTCAAATCGTAATTCACTTTTTTTTATTGGACTAACTCACAATTATAAAGCAAGAAAAACAACAAAGAGGGGTGTCAATGATAAAATATAGTATCTAAAAACAACTGACGTATATTGTAAGGTCCTAGAGTTAAGTGCTATGACCCAGGTCGAAACGGAAAACTGAGTCTCTATTACGAACGAGACCTGAAGGTTATAACGTGATCACGTTCGAGACCTGAAAACTAAGACCAAGATACGTCCAAGACCTGAGTACTGGAGCGAGAAGCAAAGACGGGACCTGGAGATGTCAAGAGCGAAGACCTGGAGATCGAGACCCGGAACTAAGATTGTAACATAACAAAGAGAATCAAATCCAGGTCGCACAGGTTACTTGGCATAAAATTAAAGTCGGAGTGGATCATGATGTCATCCCCACTAGACACGAGTGCTCCCTCATTAGACACACTTTCACGTGATATCCGCACCTGTGTGTATATATATGTCCAGAGAGGTTAATTTTGTAATCAGGCACATGGTATTCAAACTATCTTGATCAATAAGAATTTGCACTTTCTGTGTTGTCCCTTTTCTTAGTTGTATAAACGGTGATTTATAACCGACTAAGATGATAATTGGTAAACTCTAATTGAACTAGAACAAGGCAATCAATAGAGAAAGCCTTAAAGATTAATTAAATAAAGTGATTCAATCAATCGAATCATCTGATCATAACAATGTGTAGGTAAGTAATCTATTATAACTTATGAGTACGGAACTATGCATCTTCTACGGGGCATAAATCATAAACCTTAAAAATAAAATGACGACAAAAATAAAATAAAGATTTATGAAATAAGAAAAATAATAATAAAATTAAATAAAACAAAACATCTATAGATGACAAAATATAACATTTACCAGCAACTGACAACTGGAGCGTCCTAGAGCTCGGAGCTAAGAAGGATACCACGTCGAGATCGAGTAATAAGTCCTCATATCAAGTACGATCTAAATATATAGACTTAACAGAGGATGACACAAAATATAATGATATGTGGAATATGCGAGCTCTAGAGCAAGAGGTGAAAACAAGACCAAGGCTGTCAGGATCTCAACCTGGAGATCAGGACACACTGAAGATCATAGGTCGAGAGATTAACCTACTAATGAAGTAAAGTCTGAGTGGATCATGACATCACCTCCATCTAGGCATAAGTGGTCCCTTTGTATTAACATGTTTAGCATGTGTTACTCGCTAAACTAACTGCATATAAGCCCTCGAAGGTTTACTTTGTAAATGAAGACGTATGATTCAGTCTAACAAATTAATAAGAATTATCTTTCTCTAATTCTCTCTCTTACTAAGTTGTGATCACCGACTTGGAGATAACTCGACAATCACAAATTGGAGTCAGAGATAATCATCTAGAAACGAAGATAACAGGTCGAGTATGGAGACAGAACTAAATCAATACTCTAATCATAAAATTGTGTAAGTACGTATTTCGTAAGCTCGATCATTCGATTCGAAAAATATGCATCTTTTATTGGCGCCGACTAAGGGGAATAAAAGATAATTGAAAATTCACTATAAATGAACTCGAATAAAGAGCTTGAGTTAGGAATCAAAACGAGCTGCAAAGCAAACAGAACTGGCAAAGCTGACTAAGCTAATTAAGCCATCTTAAAAATGTGGGGGTACCAAAATACTCCACCAAATTTTTCTTAGGCAACCTATATGGACTAAACTCGAATACAATTCGAGAGATTAACTTGATGAATCTCGATCAAGGAAATATACGAAGAGCTTATATCTGTTTTCTCTCACAATCAGAAAGTTTACAGAACCAAATTCGAAAAACTGATTATGTGTGAGAGTACTTGGACGATTCCAAAGATCAGTATCCAAGAACCAATCAAGTCGTACCCAACTAACAAGGATGGATGTATCTACTTTGATTGGTTAACGTCCAACATGTGATATTTCAATTATAAAGATAAACAATATAATGTGGAAAAAGAAATAACACAGACACCAAAATTTTGTTAACGAGGAAACCGCAAATGCCGAAAAACCCCGGGACCTAGTCCAAACTTGAATACCAAACTTTATTAAAACGCTACAGACACTAGCCTACTATCAGAACCTTGGACTGGAATGTAGTTGAGACCGAATTAAACCGTCACATCAATTCAGTTACAGTTGCGCTCATTACGCCTCTTGAATCCCAGCAGGGCTCCGCACAAGTGATTCCCTTAGTTAATGTCCTTTATAGACTAAGAGTTGCTTCAACTCAATTGAAGACTTAAAAACAATTTTCCTCCCACAGATAAACATATTTGTGATTTCCATTTTGATTAAAGATCAAGGTGAGGTAGGAAATCGATTGCAATAGAGAAAATCTAGCAAACCTCTCTGAATATATAAAATTTATTATTTTTCGGCTTATGATCTAAAAGATGTATCAATTTTTTGAGTTTTTTTATTTATTTTTATTAGGAGAGGATAAAAAAAATAAAAAAATATTACACTATTTGAAAAGTTAATGACGAAATTTCACGTTGATAATGTTTACTTTACGACAAAATAATAATTTTTGGGATTGAATCAAAAAAATATTAAAAAACTTAGAACATTTGGACTAAGAGTGCGTTTGTTTTTTGCTGAATCAGCGTCTGAATTTGATTCAGCCCCTGACTCGACTCGAGTCAGTAGTCAAACCGTTTGTTTTTTATTTTGAGTCAGATCTGACTCGCGAACTGACTTAGATCTAACTCCTGACTCAGACTCATTTGAGTCAGGGAATAAAATGCCTCTAACGGTCTGACTCATGGGACCAAGTCACTGACACATATATTTTTGAGTCAGATGAATCCGATCTGACTAAAAAAATACACATATTGAGTCAGATCCAGATGAATCATGTGATATCAGTCAGATCCAGATGAGTCAGATTCAGACAGCTCAGATGAGTCTAATACCCCTCCGTCTAAGATGTGGTCGGGCCACATATTTATTTCTTGACAATTGACATGTATATAATTAAAAAGTCTGCCTTCTCCAAATCCCCGTAAAGCATTCATTTTTTTTTGAAAAAAAATAGTTTTTTTAATAGTTGTGTAATAAAATCCTGGCCAAATTGGGGTATAGTCATTTTATTCCCATCCAAACTATTGTGCTTAGGGGTGTCTAAAATGTATTAAAAGACCAAATTGTCCATACTAAAACAACCATGCCGACTAAAACATATTCAAAATCTTTCTTCAAAACTCAAACTATACATGATCATGATGAAATCAAAAAAAAAAAAAAAAAAAAACGAAGAATCAAAACGAATCAACCTTGCCGACTAAAATATAGTCGACAGGGTATAAGGTTGAATACCGTGCCGACTTTTCATCTTTGAAATTAGCAGTTACAGGGTCTTCACGGTATCCATCCCTATACCTTGCCGACTATATTTTAGTCGGCAGGTTATGAAATTAATACATTGCCGACTATAGTTTAGTCGGCAGGTTATGAAATTAATACCTTGCCGACTAATCATGCGTTTGTAACATTTGTAATATAGTCGGCAGGGTATTTTTTGTCGACCTTGGAGCTTTTCATACTTTTAAGCGAAAATGTTGATTCCTTCTATAATTTTGAGTATAAAATCACCTATAAGCTCTAAAATCCCATATTTATAAGTGTTTGGGTAGTACAATTTCATTTTCGTTACAAGTAGAATTCAAAAAAAAAAAAAAAAAAAAAAAAAAAAAAAAAGCTCAAAAATCTACCACATCCATGAGTTCAATCTAAAATAAAACCTAATTTCAAAATTTTAATCGACTAATTAACTAACTAAATTAATTACCCTAATCACATTTATTATTGTTAATTAATCAAGAATAGATTAGTCATTTTTATAAATATGTGGTTAAGGGGTTTTGTGTTTACTTAAAACTAACCTTATTTTGTCTCATTAGGTATACCCTTTAGAACTTTATTTTTGACTTTAAAATAGTGTCAACATATAAAGCGGGGCCACGTACTTGATCACATCGCAGCTGCTCCAATCTAAAACTATTTGATATTCGGCTCAATCCGACCATCCGTATTATTGCTCAGACGTTGGGCACAACATATCAAAAAGTAAGAGCAAAGAACAGACTGACCGTTGATTACAATAATAAATCGACGGATTGTTTTCCCAATCCGAATGACTTGACGTGATTAGTCCTCGTTCACAACAAATAAGAAATCTAACAGTGTGACCGTTGATTAATTTTAAATCGACGTACGATCCGTATGACTTGATGTGATTGGTCCTCGTACACAACAATAAGAAATATCTATCATCTGACCGTTCACTATATCAATCAAAAATTAAAATTCTTCGATCCGTATGAGTTGCGCTGATTGGTTCTCGTACATTACCATCCAGTATAAATACATCTCAGGTCTACACCAGACCAGATTCAAAACCACATTTTCTCTGTGATTCTCTCTCTGTTCCCCTCTATCTTCACTTTCTGAAAATTTTCAAAGAAGAAATTTAGAACTTAGCCATGGCAGGAAGAGGAAAAACCCTAGGAGCATCTGCTGGATCTAAGAAGGCACAAACAAGAAGTAGTAAAGCTGGTCTTCAATTCCCAGTTGGTCGTATTGCTCGTTTCTTGAAAGCTGGTAAATATGCTGAACGTGTTGGTGCTGGTGCTCCTGTTTATCTTGCTGCTGTTCTTGAATATCTCGCTGCTGAGGTATAATAACTCTCTGTCTCTCTCAAACTCATGGATCTGGTTTCAATCAATTAATTTCATCTGGTTTCAATCAATTAATTTCAGTTACTAATTTTGTTTTGTTTTATTATTTAGGTTTTGGAATTGGCTGGAAATGCTGCAAGAGATAACAAGAAGACAAGAATTGTACCAAGACATATTCAATTAGCTGTGAGAAATGATGAAGAATTAAGCAAGTTACTTGGTACAGTTACAATTGCTAATGGTGGAGTTATGCCTAATATTCATACCCTTCTTCTTCCCAAGAAATCTGCTGCTTCTACTAAATCATCCCATGATGATGATGATAACTAAATGTAATCACAGAGCTTGATCTTCAATGTAGTCAGTCAGTTTATTTTAGCTTTCTTATTGAATATTCCATGGATGTGAATGTGAATATTATGTTGGGAAAATCGTTTGTTCTTATCAGCTAGTTATTATTAATGAAGAATTGTTACAATCTCTTTGTTTGGTTCACTTCCTTTTTTCATTTCTTGTTTTTTATTTGTTCTACATCCCCTAGAAAATCAGGAAGAAAAACTTTACTGAGATTTAAACCAGATGGGTATTTGGTACAAAAATTGATTACTACAAACCCTAACAAGTGAAACATATACTATGTTGTGAATTCTCATCCCCTTTAACTTGAAAAGAAAAGATCTACAATAAATTATAATCAACTACATAAAAATCTACAAAAATTGAACCACAGGGATGTAAAAAGAAAAATATTCTACATAAACCTCTGCACAGCAAAGCATTTCTGAGAGAGACTTATAATCCCCCCTCACCAGCATCCGGCATAATTTACGCTAACCAATTTTACAAGAGCCACCTGTGAACAAAATTTTGAACTAGTTAATTGTTAGGCAGACAGTGTTGTATGTATAAAGGAGAATAATCAGTGTAGGAATGGTACGGATTCTTGTGAACGGAGAGACAATAAACATACCTGCTGTTGATGGCATACTAAATAAAGACCTCAGTCATCATCTTCATCAGAACTGGAGTTGTTCATCCGCCGTTCTGTAATTGCAGGAAAGAACCGTTGTTGTAGATCTGGACTAGGTTGAGTTCTTGGACTTGGACTTGGAGAATCCTTATTCATTTGCATTCTTGACTGCCTATAATTCGACGTCTCTTTCACGTCTTTGCATGACTTATCTAACATTATCAGGAAATCTCGAACAATCACAAACAACCGCAATCCCTCATCCTTTCCTGCATGACCATGAAAGTAATCTGCAGTACTCTTCACCTTGGCCATGATTCTTTTTTCTTCTTCCACCAGCCAAGTAACTTCGCCCTCAGCATTTTTTATGAAACTCTGGAGGGACTGAAGGAACCCAGCATCATCGTTAAAGTCTTTCAATTCTTTGCTCAGGAACTCCTTGCTTCTAGACAATGCCATTCCGAGTTTAAGAACCGTGTTTGTTATGCCATCAGCATCCAGCACTGCTGCCTTCTTAACGTTCTCGAGCTCATTAGACAAACCCGAAACCACCTGTAAACCTCGGCTGCGGTATTTGTCTACTGTGACGGGGGACTCATCTTCCATGAGATCTTCTGACTGCACGCTGCTCGTGCTCAGGCTCTCACGTGTTGCACGCATAGCCCTTCGACCTTCGGACCGAATTATCTCTTGGACAACGAACTGCAAGAGCGTGGTCTTACCATCTGTTCCCTTGACATCAGACAGTTTAAGGAGTGTGTCAAGTTTGAAGGCCTGTGCACGACCACGGAAAGTACCATCATTCATCCGGTTGCCAGTTTTGAGAACGGCTTCTAAGAGTTTGAGAAATAGCCTGCTATTCCTTAGTTCCGTGCAAGCTATCTACAGGATAAAATTTTCAGGTTTATAACATTAACTGGGAACAGGAATTGTAGACAAGAAGATAAGACAATTAAAGGTTCATCAAAATAGTACAAGACATCATATATCAACAGAAGCCTGCTATTCTACATGCATATGCAAGTGGAGGAATTAGAGCCATGAGCCTACAGATCAGTCACATTCATAACTGGTTTAACCATCTACGATCTATGATCGTTTATCACTGGTTGGAGTAGCTCTTATACTGTACAAGAGTAAATGGACGGAAGAAGGCTACTAGCAAGCACGAGAGGCAAACACAACAACTACAAAAATGACTCACTAATACACCAATCATAAAACAATGAGGTTAAGCATGTCGACAAGAATTATTAGTAAGTGATTTGAGGGTTACCTCTAAAGTTTCCAAGGACTCTTTGACACCCGTGACTTCCTCTTCAAGAGAAATCATGAAAAGCAATGAGTCCATTCTCTTAAAAGCAAACGGGATCTCTACCAAGACCTTAAGGAACCGCTCTGCAGGTCCCAGTTGGGAAATCTCACCATTGAAAAGCCTAAGCTTTAGTTCTTCATCTGCTGTTGGTGCCATCTTCAACATGGTTTGAAGAAGTTCCACAGGAAGTTCATTTCCTGATTTAGTAAAGATACAACACATTAACAATGCATCGAGACCAGTGGATTAAGGTAGTTGTAATCAGTAATTAACGGGTATAAATGAAAATTAAATGTTTGAGGAGAATGACAGAGAACGACTGTAGTAACAAAAGACATATTGGAGGTAATTCACAGGCACCGGCAACAAAAATCAAAAGCATCATTTACAATTCTGCCCTAAAACTAACTGTACTGTCTTCAAGAGTGCTTCTCTCAAAGATCATTGCACAATGTGGTTTTTCTTCTCTAGCATTGTGAATTGTTTTTTGAATAGAGATGGCTATAAGAAGATTACCTTGAGTAAGTGCATCACATACTTCTTCAGTTGTTACATTCAATGCTCGGAGAAGAATTGATAAATTTTGTGCCTTCTTAGGATCAATAATCTGAATAAACTGCGGAGACGGATCTTGGGCTGCCAACTCTTTCTTGCGATCAATTTTGCTCTTCTCAGTAGCATTGTAACCAAAGAGGTTTTCTATCATCTCTTCATTAAACCTGTAAAGCCAAAATTATCAGTTATAATATATCCTACCACTTAAAAAAGACTTCTTTATTACTACCTCCGTTTCAAAAAAAATAGGCTGGTTTCATGTACAAATTACACATGAAACCAGCCTATTATTTTGAAACGGAGGGAGTAGTAAATTAGGACGTAGAAGAGTTACGACCTCAGGTCGTGGGTATTACCACCCCACAAATTTACCAATCTACTAAAGAGGCCTCTACTCTTACAGTTAAAATTAATCCTCCATAAACAAACGAAAAGTATATAGAACCTTACTGGAACGACCCGGAATTAATCTGATGCCAGACCATTGAATGGTCAGGGTTTGCGAGAACTTTGTCCCAGAAGAAGGGCTTTAGCTTAGTCTTTGGAGCTTCAGATTCATCCTGTACACCATATTCTTTGGAAGGAGGTTCAGGCACTTTGGTAACACCAGATGGTCGTGGACGAGGTCCAGTACTTATTGGAGGTGGTGGTGGACGAGAACCAGGTTTGAGACCTGATGCTTTAGGCGGCGGTGGCGGTGGTGGTCCTGGAGGTGGTGTTGCTCGTGGAGGTGGTGGTGGTGGCCCAGGAGGTGGTTTTCCAGTTGATGGAGGAACAGCACTACCAGGAAGAGGTGGACTAGGTCTCCCAGGAGGAGGTGGCAGAGCACTCCCAGGAGGAGGTGGCAGAGCACTCCCAGGAGGAGGAGGCACAACCCTCCCAGGAGGCGGCTTCAAATGTGAGTGAGATGGTACGGTGCCACCAGATGCAGTATACCCTGATAAGGGAGCGTCCGTATTAAGAGTATCAGAATCTATGGACAAATTGCTATCCATAGATGAAGACCTTCCATGGCGATTCCCAGAAGATAGACTTCCAAACTTATCCTTTTTGACATAAGTAGAAGACTTCTGTGAGGAACCTGCAAAAACCAAGAACCTGATGAATATACAATTATGGTTCCAGTTAGTAATGCCTAATTCTATACATGACCAGATTCTGTTACACATACCAACAGAGAAATCACTTAAGCTTAAAGTCAAAAGGGGACGATCATCTTTCAGTCCATCTCCTGAGTAACTCTTCCTACATTTTTGATAGCAACAAAAGAGGAGTGCAGCAAAGATGAATGTTGTTGCTGCCGTAACAGAAATAGCAACAGCAATAGACTTTTGATTATTCTGTTTTTTTGAGGAAGAACTCGATTTGCTTTGTGGCTTCTTAGGAGAATGTGCACCATCTGAATGCTGCGCATTCGAACTGGAAGGTGAGACAATTTGTTTTCCCAAGGAGTGACCAGGAGACCGTGAAGGACCGCCACGTGAAGACTGAACACCTGGAGAAGGAGATGGTGCAGCTGAAGCTCCTATTACAAGTGAATCAGCAGCCAAGAATCGTCTTGAAGCAGCAGACCACTCTAGAACAGGTTGTAGATATCTAGTGTACCAAGTGTCGGAGTCATCCTCTTCCCCAGACATTTGACATGCAATACTATGCTTTTGCAAACAATCCAAAAGATCTTGTTTCATTTCAAGTGGCAGGAGACTGATAGCTTTGTGTAGGCTCTGTTTTGTTAGAACCTGGTTTCCGGAGTCTGAGCCAATTGGAAAATCTTCAGGAAAACAAAAGTCAAACCTATCATACGTTTCCTGCATTTGCATCTTATGTAGCCTACAATTGATCCACAAGTTCTCCACCTGCAATTAAACGTCTTCAGTCAATTAAGCATTTTGCTATAATAAAGAATAGTGGTACATCTTGCCTGTTTCAAAACACTAACTTTTCTTTATCCTCCCATGTATGTCTATCATAAATTGGTACATGAGTTCGTTTATGCATCTCTTTGATTGTTTTGGTGGGTGCATTAGGGTTTTGTTTTCAGGTTTGCAAGATTCCTAGCAATCTTAAAATGAATATTGCACAAGGCTAAATGCATCATGATCAGTAAGTTAAGTGTATCAGTAATACTTGTTCTCTTTGCCAAAGTTCTCAATCACTGTTGTACCAAATTAATGAATGACAAACATGATTAAAAATCAGTAATAAAGCAATTGTACTAATTAATTCTTATATCATAATCAACAGATTCTGCTACCTCAGAAAAAGCTAAAAGCAACAACTAAAGAGTAGAAAGAGAAAAATTAAAACCTAAAAAGGGTTTCAAGCTCCTACCGTATCTTCATCCAAGTACGAGGAAGAAGAATCTTCATCAGTCGATAGAAATTCAGAATCGCCTATTCCTTTTCTTCCTTGAGCACATGTTGTCCCCAAAATACAAACCAAAACCACCAAAATCCTTACGATTGCTCTTGTCATATCCATTGATTCTTCTCCTCTTTCATTTCATCGATTTCTCATAGGGCTTCCCACCAAAACCAATAAAAATTAAACCTTTCTCCCATACAACGTCGGTAGAAGCCCTAAAACACGCAAAAAAAAAAAAAAAAAACTTCTATGAATTCAGAATCATACTTGATAATTTAGCCAACAGCAGCTTAATCAACCATTCGTGATCCTTAAAATCAAATTCTTGGCAAATCAATTTCACACCAGATCTATCAAATAATAGCTGATTCTTTAAAAGAAATAAATTATGAATGAAATCTGTACGTGAAAAAAGTGATAATTTGGAAGAGATTCAATCAACCAAAAAGAAGGGGATTTTTTTTTTAACGGTATTCAAAGATTATTTAGTCAGTATCATCATCATAACGTTGATTGTTTGGTGCATTCAGAGAAAGGAGACGTGAGGAGAGCATTACTTTTTTTTGTATATAGTTCGAGGAAAATACTAAAAAGTTACATCTTATCATTGACTATAGTTTCGTATGTTTATTTTTTTAATAGTATGAATAATCAAAGTTGGAAATGGAACGATGAGATCTTTTAATTTGGACTTATTTTATTAACTTTATCTGATTTCCTTTACATAAGCCTCCTCCTAACAAATCCAAACACAAGAATTTTGGCTGTTGCATGAGAAACAGGAATGGTTCATTTGTCGCCTAAGCTTGAAAAATAACTGGTGCTCGAGGTCGAGGAGTCACTTCTTTTTAAAAAAAGCTACCAGTTAATTCCCTTTCCACATTGATTCTCATAAGGATGAACAGAATGATGTTGAATATTCATTTGCATAAGGCTGAGAGAGAATACCAACCAACCTTACCACTGCATGCCGAATTCATCTCAGTAGTCTGAAGTTTAGTTTTCTTTCTTCCAAGATTAAAGCATGTTAAGGATGACTCCTAGAATAATACTCACTTAAATATAATCCACCATAAACAAACACGAAATAATACAGCAAATATTTGTTAAATGTTTTCGAAGCAGATAAAATCCGGAATTATCATAATGTCGAAACTGAAAGAAGCTGACAAGTATTATAAAAAAATCCAATTCGGCTGTGGCTAACCACAAACTAAATCCAATTTAGTGCCGATCCATAAGCTAACTACCAAAAAATATAGTCTAAAAAACTTGATAAATCAATCCATAATCATAAGTTTTATTGAAACGCCTCAACCAGAACTTCTAAGCGCGGCCTTCAGATGCCAGGTTGTCTTTCTCCGCTCCGGGGCCATTGACAGACTCAACAACTCTTCCTTTCACCAATAACTCACTGAAACAACAAAAATTGTAACTGGGATGGTCTCTAAACAACATTTCAATAATACATAACAAACCGATATACAGTTAGGATTCATTATAGAACCATGGATCGATGCATATAGTGTTAAAGAATGTGATTCTGGTCACTGCAGTAGATAATATCAACCTATACTAGTAAATGCACTTAAAGAAGTAAACAAATTTTGGATTGTCTTACTTAATCTGCTCAGAGTCCGCTGAGTCCACCAACATCGTCTCCATATTCTTGATATCCTCCACTGGAATCTGAAGAATTACAGTTTGTATCTATTAGTGAATGAATCAGATCACTTATTAGTGTGCTTCAAATGTTTTAACTAGAGAAGCAAAAGCAAAAATTATATCATTGCCAATCCATGAGTAGTATTAGTTTTTTCAAAATTTACTCATCTTAGTTACCTTAATACTTTCTGCAGAATGTTGAGGAACATTGTTTACCCACTCACTTGTCAGCTCGTCCTGGAATAAATAATAAGTATCTAAAATCGCTAAAACATTTGCAGGTGTAAGATAACCATTTTAACATTTTTAAAAGGTTTACCCATTGAACTTCCAATCGCAGTAGGGAATATGCTAGGATTCTTTCATAGAATTCAGCTACCATGATAGACCTGATATCTTCCACCACTGGAATATAAATCCTAAATTTCACATTCAGAAATGAAATGGTGAAAAAAGTTATTGCTTCCGGCCCCACTTAAACCTAACTAGTCTCAAGTAAAAGACAGCTTTGACAGAGTTTAAATGAGATTGACTCAGTCAACCTGTTACAAAATCAAGCTAAACACAGTAAACCAAGTCCGGAAAGATAAAAGATGAGAAGCAAGACCTGAGCTTATCACTAGTATCCTTAACTTTTTCGTTGATAAGATTGATTTCTTCCTTGAGAGCCTGATAGAATGCAAATATTTAACTGAATGAATGACTAACATCGATAGATTAATGAACATAAAAAAAAAGCATCGTATTAGTAAGAGATAACTGTACTACCTCCCTCCTGTATTTGCAATATCAGTTAATAGATCATGCATCCAAACGAAGCAAAAGAAACAGAAAAAGAAAATCTGGTTAGAACAAATTAGATAGAAGGATTAACAATCAAATAGTCAATTAAACAATTGACTATTAAACTAAAGATCAAAATTGGTTATAGCAAAAACAATTGACCATTGAGCACACACAAAAAGATCAAAATTAAACAATTGACAATTGACTATTAAACAATTGGTTATAGCAAAAACAATTGAGCACACACAAAAAGATCAAAATTAAACTAAATCTCCCTGCAGGTAGCAATTGAAAAAAATTAAATCAGACAACATAAAATCTGTGTAAGAGCGTGTAAACAGAATCAAACCTCGATATTGTCTCCATCAATTCTCGTTCGCGCTTCAGATATTTGAGCCTCCCAACAATAGGCTGCATATTAATTATTGAAATGCATAAGCTTTGGAGACAGATACACACAAAATTAAAGTTCCAAGCACCTCAGTGGGTATAATTGTGAGATCCTTAAAATAGGTATTGTACCGAGTCGCGGTACAACAACATAATCACAAAAGGCAAAAATCAGTGACGAAACTCCATATATAGAGGAGAGCAGGAGGGAGAGTATTACCGATGCATCTAGAACATGCCTGCATAATGAAAGGAAATAATTTCAAGAAAAACACCCCATTGATAGGCCCCATGCAAAAAAAAAAAGAGCTATTGAGTTGATAATACAAGGGAAATCTACAAATAGATTAGACATCCTTACTGCCCCAAATCTGAGCTCAATAATACGACAAAGAAAAGCAAAATTGTTGGATTTGGTAACACACCCTCTTCGAGTTTCAGGACTTCTGAAGTATCGCAAATAGATTTCCTCGCTTCTGAAAAAAAAATATAGATAGATTACCACAGTTAGATCTCAAACAAAAAAATGAATGACTGAATCTATCATATACAGCTGAAGTTTTTTTTAGGTACTTGAATACAGACCTTCCATTGGAAGCAAAAGTTGTCGGACGCCCAGCTGGAGAGAACATTGTGAGCGCCACATCTATGTTGCAAAGAATTGATAATTCATCAGCTTTCTTCACGACTCCACTCTTGCGATTTGTGTACACCCCTTGACGATGTCCATGTTCCTTGATTTTCTTTATTTCTAGCTTTGCACGACCCATTGTCTCAGGGAAGCAAGAGCCAGAACCTAGGAGATAAGCAGACTGTATATTGATGGTTTGAAGTGAAGGAAGAAGGAAATAGAGCAACCTTATTATACAAAATAAGCCAAAATGCATTTATTGAATGATCCCACACGCTGGCGACCTGTCAAATTTACTTCGATATTACACAATGAAATATTCATCATAAATTTTCTCCGCTTTTTCAGTCAGTTTATCTAAGTACAGAATATGTCTCAAAATCCTGGGTTTGGTAAGAACGAAGCTAATACTACCACGTGTAATCTATTAGCTGTTACACAGTGAATTGTCGAACGTTTCGCCAAGCGACCAACTCTTTTAGGCTGCATTGACTGGTTAATGGTTTCTAACTGTTGGCTTCAAGAACTGTCAACAATCAATAACTGTACAAGTGACAATCCTACATAGAAGAGTAACACCAACATAGAGACACCAATCTTCTGCTGGTCTAACTAAACTGATCATGGAATTCTAGTATGTAACAACAAGAGTATATGTGGGATAACCATAAGTTTCTTCACTTCCCTTTTTCGCTTTTTTATTTCCGGAAGCTAAATAAATGAATAGACAACAACATCACCAGAACAATAAATTTATGAAATTTGAAATAACAAAATTTAGCTTCCCCGAGAAACTCGTAAAAAAGCTACACAACAGATTACAAACATTACTTCCAAATATTCATAAGTGTAGTTAAGATACGTACAAAGCCAAGAAACAGTCACCAGTAATCCCCACAGGAACAACTTCCATCTCTGAAATGGTGAAATCTGCTGGCATCCCTCACAACAATTTCTCGTCTTGTAACCAGAGCTATCAACTTAATTACGTTGTGACAGTCGTTACAAATCCGATGGCTCTGTACGACTCGCAGAGATGTTGAATCTGATGTATTAACTAGGCCACAAGCAATTGCCAATTTCTCACTATGATAAGATGAAATCCGTTCATCATGCTCATCAACATCAGAAAGAAGCGATTTTTCTGCAGGAATATAGCCATGTTTTGCTATCTCTATCATTAAGTTGTCTAGCCTTTGATAAATCTCTTTGATTTGAGGGTGGGATTTATCTCCAAAGACAAAAAAGTATGGCTGTTTCTTGACTTCAATCCAACTACATGCAGGAAGCATTCTCAATCCTTTTCTTCTCAAGGTATTTACAACTTCAGCAGCTTCGTGGGACCTTCCTGAGCTGTTATAGATATTCAAAAGCATGACATAATTACTTAGCTTCATGGGTTCCATTCTGTAAAGCTTCTCTGCTGCATATTTCCCGAGCTCCAAATTCTTATGAACCCTACAAGCAGTCAACAAGGCAGCCCACATATTCTCGGTAGGGTTAAAAGGGGCATCTTTTATCAAAGCAAAAGCTTCATCCAAGAGACCTTCTTTCCCTAACAATCCAATCATACAAGCAAAGTGCATTGCTCTAGGTTTGATCTTGTAATCCCTAGTCATCGATTCGAAAATGTCCCACCCAACATCAGATAAACCTGAATAACTACAGGCAGACAAGACAGCACGAAATGTAAGATGGTTGGGCACCATTCCTTCACTAAGCATCCGTTCAAACATCTCAACTGCTTCGGGTCCCCTACCATGATTTCCATATCCATCAATCAGCGCATTCCAAGATATTAAATTTTTACTCGGCATGTTATCAAATACATGTCGAGCATCTTCCACTCTACCCCATTTACAATAGAAATCTACCAAAGCTGTATTAGCTACCATATCTCCTCCAAATCCATTGCGAACTAAACATGCATGAGCTTGCTTAGCATGTTCTAACGAAGCCAACCTAGCACAAATTCTAATAATGATTGAATATGTAAAATGATCCATCTTCACACCTGATTTCCTCATCTCATAATACATTTCCAGAGCTTCCTCACTGTACCCATGAAGTGCATAACCTGCTATTATCGTATTCCATCCAACTACAGTCTTCTCTGGCATTCCATAAAAAACACCTTTAGCATCTTCAATACTACCACATTTACTATACATGTCTATCAAGGCACACGATACAAAGATATCTTCATCAATTCCCAACTTCAGCACACAAGAATGCAATTGACTACCAAGACAAGCAAGCCCCATACCAGATGAAGCTTTAATCATCATAGAAAACATGCGAGTATCCCCCTCAGAAAACTCTCCCCACATGTATAAAAACAAATGAAACGCCTCTATATAATCTCCTTTCTCAACTAATCCCAATATTATTGTATTCCAAGAAACCAAATTTCTCTCAGGCATTTCATCAAACAGCTTACGTGCGTCAATCATCATCCCACATTTCACATGCATTAACAAAGCCCTGTTTCTTAAATACTGATCCCATTCTAAATTACTTTCATTCATGTAATTGAATACTCTTTTAACTCCTTTAATTGACCTCAAACAAATACAAGCATCAACAAGTGCATCAAATGTACTACTACCCACTTCAAAAGAATCACTTTCTTCACATTCTAAAAATTCAAACAATTCTAATGCTTCTTCGTATCTTTTGTAAAAAACAAGTTTCTCAATCTGACTACACAATCCAGAAACAGGCTTGCCCTTTTCCCTAACCTGGGTTTGTTCTGAATCATTTACTAATTCCAAAGTTTGAATTTTTTTCTGATTTGGTTTTGTGGGTTTAGGTTTAGGTCTTGGTTGTAATCCATGTTCAACAGAAGAGGAGGAAGAACTGTTAATTACTAGGTTTCTCTTTTTTCTTCTAGTGAATGGAAAATCAGGCCCAGAAAAGATTGAAAGTGTTTTGTTTGTTAAGAAATTACGGTCTAACAGTGAATCTGGAATTTGATCATTTGAAATGGTTTGGAAATGAGAGAGTGGGATTGCCATAGAGAGAGGAAGGGCGAAAAAACAAAATTACACTTAATTATGATAAAGGAAAAAAAATGTCACCTCGGATTAGTACATATTTGATGAACAAATGAACGAAGAAGTATTAATAGTGGAAAATTTGCGATGCATTTGTTTTTGGTTGTTCTCTATTAGTAGTGGAAAATTTGCGATGCATTTGTTTTTGGTTGTTCTCTCTTCATGTCAGAGAGTCTATGGAGAAAGATTCAAACTCCGGAAACTCCGCCCCATAACGAGAGTAGATCTACGTTTCCTTGCTTGCCGCTGCAGTTGTAATGTGGGTAGTTCAACTGCCAAGATTCTCAGCAAAAAAGAATAATCATAAAACAAAAATTCTGAGGTAACAGTGTCTCGGGATGTAGCTCAGATGGTAGAGCGCTCGCTTAGCATGCGAGAGGTACGGGGATCGATATCATGCAAAAATTATCTAGCTGAAGTCATGGCTCTGATAGTAGCAGGGGAATGGGCTGTCAGTAAGCATTTCATGAATGTAATCTTTAGTCTTGATTCACAGGCAGTTCTGACTGCTTTTTCAAATAATAAGGTGCCTTGGATAGTATTGAGCAGATGGGAGAAGATCAAAAAGTTAATTCCTTTCATCACATTAAGACATTCTTATAGGGAGACAAATTTTTCTGCTGACACAATGGCAAAAAAGGGTGTTTTGATGGTTAGAGGAGCTGTCATCTATTATGAAGAAAAACCACAGTGGTTAGGAAAGTTGGAAAATGAAGATGATATGTATTTTAGGTTCTGTTCTTAAGTAATGCCTTGGTATGGCAAATGTTTTTTCTTTTTTAGCTTAGCCTAGATTGGCTTGTTTTTGTAATACTCCTTATTTTTAGTAATAAAATTCATGATTTAGCAAAAAAAAAAAAAAGATTTCCTTTTTTGATAAAACTAAAATCAACTAGACTATCCCTAATCTTTGTGATGTAACCGTTAATGCGTCAAGGAAATATAGAGTTTTTGAACTTCAGATTGGTGATCACAGTCCTTCAAGGATAGTATGCTTAAAACCTCTATTGATAGTAAGCTCAATTCTGATAAGAGCACCATAGGACTAGCTTCAATACAGGAGCTGAAATCCATTGTGACCCGACTAGTAGTATTGTTGGTAATACTCACCTCTATTGATAGTAAGCTCAATTCTGATAAGAGCACCATAGGACTAGCTTCAATACAAGAGCTGAAATCCATTATGACCCGACTAGTAGTATTGTTGGTAATACTCACTTGCAGAGGAAAGTAACCTAATTAAGAGAAATCTCTTACTTCCGCTCTTTAAAGACTTCTGTGGGATCAAGAAGCGTCTAGAAGTATCGTTGGTGGAAAACTAGAATCATTTTGTTATTTTAGTTTTCAATTATTGATTTGATTGACTAACGGTAGTTGAACCTTGATCGCACCTACATTCTGATATAACGTCACACGAACTAGATAAATGATCGACAAAATTCAGATATGTTTTTAGATATGAAGATAGGCTTGTGATTGCCCATTGTTAACAGACTCCGCTCCGTGCGTTATTGATCATAAGGGAATCAAAGTTGTTTGTGCAGCTAGTACATTGAAGACCAAAGATTTGAAGACAACAAGATTTCTTATTTCTTTATGATCTTTGTGGTTATACTCTTTGTGCACACTTGATTGGTTGGGATCCAACAAGTTGGTTTATCTTTGATAGACTTCCATAACTTGTTGTGTAGATCGATTATCTATCCTTTGGTGGTTCTCTTCAGGATCTGAATATGATAGGTTGTGAACTAAGATTTGGTTATCTCGGTAATTTAAATCTTGGTTGATCTAAACCGATACAAAGGAGTTTATATTTATCAAACAGAAGAGACTTTGTATAGATCAACATAAATCTTTGATTTGATTCTTGAGATTAATACATCGGTTACTGAATAAAGTTCCTTTACTGTTTCGGAATACGATTGAAAGGAGTTGAGTGCTAGAAGTCTTCACAGTGGCTGAAGCAACTTAAGATAAGGGACTATATCTTAGTATTCATGTGCATTGACCAGATTGGTAGTATGCACATGGATACTGAAGAAACTAGGTAACTTAGAGTTAATTTACTTGGTCTCAATTATACGAAGTAGGTAGTAGTCTTTGTATATCAACTTAATTCTGAGAGTATTCAAAAATGGATTAGATCCCGAGGTTCTTTTGTATTTGTGGTTTCCTTGTTAGCAAAATCTTGTATTGTGTGGTTTACTTTACTTTCGCATTATTTATCTTGTCTTTATAATTAAAGTAAATACACTTGTACGTTCATCAAACACTTGGTTTGATCCCATAGTTGGTTAAGTCAGAACTTGTACTATATACTAAGTGGACATCTTGTGGTTGCTATCTTCTTGACAGTCTTTGTATATATTAAATTGGTATCAGAGTAGGCAAACACTATTAGACCTAATAAGTCTGTGTTTGAAACGATATGTATTATGGACAAGAGTGCAATCTCGATAACGTACCGCCAGCTTTCGATGGCACAAATTACTTATGGTGGAAAACTTTTATGTGTTCCTTCTTATAAACTCGTGACTTTCGGACATGGGTTCTTGTTATAAAAGCATACAATGCTCCAATGGTTGGAGAAGGAGTTGTTGTTGTTCCTCAAGGCATATATGCATATGACGATGATGAAATTAAAGATGATAAAATCAACTCTGATGGATTGAATTCCGTTATCCACGCTATAAGCCAAGATCTTCAACATCATGTGTCTATGTGCACTAGATCAAAAGATGCTTGGGATATCTTAGAAACCGTATTGAAGGGAATTCCGCAGAAAAGGAAGCAAGGCTTCAAAACCTATCATCTGACTGGGAAAACCTTCGTATGACTGATGAAGATTCGTTTGAAGAATTGTGATAAAAATTCTGAGATTTTTGCAAGCTTGATACGAGTCTAAGAAACATGTCATCATGGAAGGAAATGACCTTTCTACACTTTCCATAAGCACACTTGTTGGAAAGTTAAAGATCTTTGATCATGAATATCAAACTAAAGCTGATAAAGCTATTGCGTTCAAAGCACTTAAAAACACCGATGCACTTGCTAAAAGTGTTGGTATTTATGAGAAAGAGCTTGTTAACGAATTTTCTGATGAAGATCTTGAAAATTCAGTTTCTCTTGTTACAAGAAAGTTTAGAGATCTCAATAAACTTTCCGTTCATTATGCAAGCATTCTCAATAACGCCTCTATATAACTAATCCCAATATTGTTGTATTCCAAGAAACCAAATTTCTCTCAGGCATTTCATCAAACAGCTTACATGCGTCTATCATCATCCCACATTTCACATGCATTAACAAAGCCCTATTTCTTAAATACTGATCCCATTCTAAATTACTTTCGTTCATGTAATTGAATACTCTTTTAACTCCTTTAATTTACCTCAAACAAATACAAGCATCAACAAGTGCATCGAATGTATTGTTACCCACTTCAAAAGAATCACTTTCTTCACATTCTAAAAATTCTAATGTGTTAGACCATAGCTCGGTTGAACCCACCAAGCGTTGGTATGTCAAGTTTGGTTGTCATATTTTAGTGAATCAAAACTCATGTTAAGAGTCGCTTGATTATGTACTAGAGTCAACTTCGTATAGGTTAGCTTGAAAGTATTAGGATATGAGACTTTACAAGTATTGCGAAGACTTTAAGATGTGAAGAAGCAAGGAGCTACAATGACAACAATCATCCTTCCACTTGAGGTTAGTGATATTTGACTTGAACTGTTTCATTCCCTAACGTATCTTTCAAGTCTTGCATATTGAATACAAAACTGCGAAGCATATTTGAACTCTAGATAGACATAGTATTAAGGAATACAATACGAGGTTTATTGCTTAACCATTAAACTTTGTAGATAAGACATCGCCATAATTATTTGAATGCTATTGTGATTATGTATGGGTATGAGGTGAGGATTTCATCCTAGGGAACAATGTTTTATATGTGTTCTAAGGAAGTAAGTTAATAAACTTGTTTGTGAATCGAAAAGGAAATCGCCAGGCGTTATTGAGTATAACTTATTCATTGCATATCTTATGAACAACCAATATGTGTGATTGAGTATAACCGTTCACGACTTGTTGTGTTCTTGGTAGAAATATTCACAAAGGCCTGACTTATGTATTGGTATGACTTTTATTGGTGAAAACTATTTTAAGTAATCACCTGAGATGGTATGATCGGGTTTGTGATTTTATGTCTGACCAAATATGGGAAAGGGGAACCGATCCTAGTAAGAGGTGCAGTACATCACAAAGGGGAACCAATCCTTGTATGAGGTGCAGCAAGGTTTATAGCAGAAAGGGGAACCGATCCTATAAACATGTGCAACACGTTTTTAGGCAAAAGGAGAACCGATCCTATGGACATGTGCAACACATATAAGTTAGATACCACATATATGTGGGGAACCTATCCTAGTACCTAGTCAACCGAATTTTGGAAAGCTAGTGTGACAATGCACAATACTCACATGGAAGGTAGAACCGAAACTTGTTTTGGTAGAACCGTTAAACCCATGATTGTGATTGAATGTTATTTGATCAATCGCATAGTTCTTGAAAGTCAGATGAACCAATTCTAAACTTGTTTGGAAGTGTGGCAAATCGGTTTCAAGGTTGTAAGTGTGAAAGAGAACTTACAAAGTTAAGATGTCGACATACTTTGAACGCGTGCCATGAATGTTTATTTCTTTAATTGTTCAAAGTTATTCCTTAATAACTAAGGGAAGAGAATCCCAGGATCGAAACATAAATAAGTTAAGAATCTTTTAATTAAGGTATTTAACTTCATTTTGTAGGGAAATAAGAATTAGTAATGTGCATTTACTAATTAGAGATTTTCTGAGAGATTTCGATCATTATTTTTGGACAGAGCATTTCCAGGAATTATGGAAACCGAATTTGTGCTTTAATGAATATCTTGAGAATATTTTCGGTTTTGGAAATTCCTTGGTGTCCAAATTTCCTTGTCTATAAATACTTGAAGTTTGCCTTTCTTGCAAACTAATCCTTCGTAACAACAGACTTCCTCTTTGTTGTGTTGTTATCGGTGTAGCCGCATATTCGGAGAGTAAAGTAACCTAATTAGGCGAAATCTCTTACGACCGCTCAATTTAAAGTCTTCTTTGGGATTGAGAATCTCTACGAGTACCGTTGGTGGGAAACTAGATAATTGCGGTTTATCTTTTGTTTTCTTTGATTTGATTGACTAACGGTGGTTGAACTTTGATTGCACCTAGTTTGTTTATGCTTGAGAATCCTCTCTTCTGATATATATAAGATTCACTCAAACTAGTTCAGAGTTTCGACATGGATCTTTAGACTGTTGTTAGTTCTAAAGACGATCTTGTGATAATCTATTGTTAACAGACTCCGTTCTGTGCGTGATTGAACACAAGAGATTCAAGTGATTGTGTGCAGGTGTTTATTGAAGATCTAAGAAGATTTGAAGACAAAGAAGATTTCTGATTTGTGGGTTCATAATCTTTGGTGTGCACAATACTTGTTTCGGTAAAAGAGGATCCAATTAATAATCGGTTTATCTTTGTGATAGATTGGATTGATTAATTGAGTAGATCGACATCAACACAATTCTTTGGATTAATAGTGTTGTTGGCTTAATCTTAAACGATTACTTCGGTAATTAAACATAAGATAGATCTAAGGACCTGACGAAGGAGTTTATGTTAAGATAAACTGAACAACCTTTGTCCAACTCATATCACTTGGTTGAATAGAGTTGATACCAAACAGATTTGTTGTTCCTTTACTGTTTGGAGTACGAACCAAAGGAATTGTTCCAAGTACGTGACTAAGGTCGGAGGCGTGGGAATACAGACGAAACTAGGTGAACTATAGGTTTAGTTGCTTGGTCTCAACTATATGAAGTTAGGTGTAATTTTGTGTAGCAGCTTAATCCCGAGAGTATTCAATTCTGGACAAGGTCCCGGGGTTTTTTCTGTATTTGCGGTTTCCTTGTTAACAAAATCATGCTGTGTCATTTACTTTATATTTCTGCATTATAATTGTTTTATTATAATTAAAGTAAATTACACAAACGTTAATTCCTATTTACTTGATAAGTGAATCCTATTGTGTTTGGTTAAGTCCGAACCTTTTTATCAAGTAACATACTTCGTTGTTGTATTGTCTCGATCTCGTATCCATAGACGATCACACGAAGTGTGAACCAATTATTTGTATTGTCTCGACACAGTCCATAGACAATCACTTTCGGAGAAAAGACTTATAGATAGGAAAAGTTTTAGCTTGAGGTATATTTGGGTACCCTCACCTTTTCATAATGCTTCTTCGTATCTTTTGTAAAAAACAAGTTTCTTAATCTGACTACACAATTCTGAATCATTTACTAATTCCAAAGTTTGATTTTTTTTTCTGATTTGGTTTTGTGGGTTTAGGTTTAGGTCTTGGTTGTAATCCATGTTCAACAGAAGACGAGGAAGAACTGTTAATTACTAGGTTTCTCTTTTTTCTTCTAGTGAATGGAAAATTAAGCCCAGAAATGATTGAAAGTGTTTTGTTTGTTAATAAATTATGGCCTAACAATGAATCTGGAATTTGATCATTTGAAATGGTTTGGAAATGAGAGAGTGGGATTGCCATAGAGAGAGGAAGAGCGAAAAACAAAATTACACGGAATTATGATAATGAAAAAAAATATCACCTCGGATTAGTACATATTTGATGAACAAATGAACGAAGAAGTATTAGTAGTGGAAAATTTGTGATGCATTTGTTTTTGGTTGTTCTCTGATTCATGTCAAAGAGTCTATGGAGAAAGATTCAAACTCTTGAAACTCCGCCCCATAACGAGAGTAGATCTACGTTTCCTTGCTTGCCGCTGCCATTGTAATGTGGGTAGTTCAACTGCCAAGATTCTCAGCAAAAAAAAAAAAGAATCATAAAAAAAAAATTCTGATGTAACAGTATCCTGGGGATGTAGCTCAGATGGTAGAGCACTCGATTAGCATGCGATAGGTACGAGGATCGATACCCCGCATCTCTATTTTTGTTAAAAAAATATCCTTGGTGAAGGAATGTGCCACAACATCGATTTCCTTTTTTGATAAAACTAAAATCAACTAGATTATCCCTAATCTTTGTGATGTTACCGTTAATGCATCAAGGAAATATAGATTTTTTGAACTTTAAATTGGTGATCACAATCCTTCAAGGATAGTATGCTTAAAACCTCTATTGATAGTAAGATCAATTCTGATAAGAGCACCATATGACTAGCTTCAATACAGGAGATGAAATCCATTATGACCCGACTAGTAGTATTTGTTAGTAATACTCACCTCTATTGATAGTAAGATCAATTTTGATAAGAGCATCATAGGACTAGCTTCAATACAGGAGTTGAAATTCATTGTGACCCGACTAGTAGTATTGTTGGTAATACTCACTTGCAGAGGAAAGTAACCTAATTAGGCGAAATCTCTTATTTTCGCTCTTTAAAGACTTATGTGGGATCAAGAAGCGTCTAGAAGTACCGTTGCTGGGAAACTAGAATCATATTATTATTTTAGTTTTCAATTATTGATTTGATTGACTAACGGTAGTTGAACCTTGATCGCACCTACATTCTGATATAACGTCACACGAACTAGATAAATGATCGATAAAATTCAGAAATGTTATTAGATCTGAAGATAGGCTTGTGATTGCCCATTGTTAACAGACTCCGCTCTGTGCGTTATTGATCATAAGGGAATCAAGTTGTTTGTGCAGCTAGTACATTGAAGACCGAAGATTTGAAGACAACAAGATTTCTTATTTCTTTCTGATCTTTGTGGTTATACTTTGTGCACACTTGATTGGTTGGGATCCAACAAGTTGGTTTATCTTTGATAGACTTCCATAACTTGTTGTGTAGATCGATTATCTATCCTTTGGTGGTTCTCTTCAGGATCAGAATATGATAGGTTGTGAACTAAGATTTGGTTATCTCGGTAATTTAAATCTTGGTTGATCTAAACCGATACAAAGGAGTTTATATTTATTAAATAGAAGAGACTTTGTATAGATCAACATAAATCTTTGATTTGATTCTTGAGATTGATACATCGGTTACTGAATAAAGTTCCTTTACTGTTTCGGAATACGATTGAAAGGAGTTGAGTGCTAGAAGTCTTCACAGTGGCTGAAGCAACTTAAGATAAGAGACTATATCTTAGTATTCATGTGCATTGACCAGATTGGTAGTATGCACATGGATACTGAAGAAACTAGGTAACTTAGATTTAATTTACTTGGTCTCAATTATACGAAGTAGGTAGTAGTCTTTGTATATCAGCTTAATTCTGAGAGTATTCAAAAATGGATTAGATCCTGAGGTTCTTTTGTATTTGTGGTTTCCTTGTTAGCAAAATCTTGTATTGTGTGGTTTACTTTACTTTCACATTATTTATCTTGTCTTTATCTTTATAATTAAAGTAAATACACTTGTACGTTCATCAAACACTTGGTTTGATCCCATAGTTGGTTCAGTTAGAACTTGTAATATATACCAAGTGGATATCTTGTGGTTTCTATCTTCTTGACGGCCTTTGTATATATTAAATTGGTATTAGAGCAGGCAAACACTATTAGACCTAATAAGTCTGCGTTTGAAGCGATATGTATTATGGACAAGAGTGCGATCTCGATAACGTACCGCCAGCCTTCGATGACACAAATTACTTATGGGGGAAAAATTTTATGCGTTCCTTCTTCTAAACTCGTGACTTTCGTACATGGGTTCTTGTTATAAGAGCATACAATGCTCCAATGGTTGGAGAAGAAGTTGTTGTTGTTCCTAAAGGCATATAGGCATATGACGATGATGAAATTAAAGATGATAAAATCAAATTTGATGGATTGAATGCCATTATCCACGTTATAAGCCAAGATATTCAACATCATGTGTCTATGTGCACTAGATCAAAAGATGCTTGGGATATCTTAGAAACCGTATTGATGGGAATTCCGCAGAAAAGGAAGCAAGGATTTAAAACCTATCTTCTGACTGGGAAAACCTTTATATGACTGATGAAGATTCGTTTGAAGAGAATTTAATTACAAATTATCAAAAATAGTGAACGTTTGTTATTCATTAGGAAAGACTATTCCTGAACGAGATATTGTGATGAAAATTCTGAGATTTTTGCAAGCTCGATACGAGTCTAAGAAACATGTCATCATGGAAGGAAACGACCTTTCTACACTTTCCATAAGCACACTTGTTGGAAAGTTAAAGATCTTTGATAATGAACAACAAACTAAAGCTGATAAAGCTATTGCGTTCAAAGCACTTAAAAACACTGATGCACTTGCTTAAAGCGAAAGTGTTGGTATCTCTGAGAAAGAGCTTGTTAACGAATTTTCTGATGAAGATCTTGAAAATCCATTTTCTCTTGTTACAAGAAAGTTTTGAGATCTTATCAAAAATATAAATAAAGGGTTCTCAAGAGAACGCCCGTCATCATCAGCCAAACCTCACAATCGTATTTCCCCTAAAAAGATAAATGACGAAAGTGATCATGAGGATATGCCACAGTGCTTCAAGTGCAGAGGTTTTGGTCACTTTGCTAATGAGTGTCCAAATCGAGGAAAATACACTGCAATAAGAGTCTTGCTGCAACACTTGATGATTCAGAAGAATAAAAAGTTAAACTTTAGCATTTCTGGCTAAAACTGATAATCTTGATGAGAGTAATGATACTTACATCAATTTCTTGACAAGCAGTTTGAAGATCCCTCATCCATAACTTTTGAGGATTTAATTTTTTTTTCCCACCGAAAAACTCATTACTAATTTTCCAGAAACATCTCTCGTGTGTCTTTCAGCTGAAACTGGAAGTGTTCTTGAATCTCTTCCCAACTTATTATGTCCTTAATGCACTACTGAAGGTCATGAACTTCAACAATGCTTCAAGTACAAGCAAAAAGTAAGGTATGTCAATAACAATGCTTCGAGTAGTTTGACAAGTGTGCTTAAACTCTTGCAAAAGCCAAACCTGAATAAGTTATATATGTAACTTTTTTTCTCCTTCTTCTCCTAAAAGTATTATTTTCTCTGATGAAAAGGTCAAGTCAAAGGGAAAGACAAGATCAAGGTCTAAACGATCGAAAAAAAATAGAAATTGACAAATCGGTGCAGGAACCAAGTGGTGAGCTTACTGATGCTCACCCCAACACAAACTAATTGTGTTGGAAAATGTGCTTTCTTGTCTCATACGCCCTAAAAAGAGATAACAATTGTGCACCTTCAAGGGCTTTGGAACAAACTCTTTGTTTGTGTCTTGAATCTTATTACTTGAATTTTCATCCAGTTGTCACAGATTCAAGATTAAAATTCCTTTGATATTTCATGTTGTTAAAAATCGAGAGTAGCATTAATTAATTCATGTTGAGCTTTGCTCCATTGAATTCTATCCAGTTTTTCTGGTTTTTGACTTGGTATTATTCTACTAAATGGTCAAAACTTATTCTCACTTCCGTAAGGAAATTGTCTTGAATATTCAAAGAGTCTTATTATCTTGAAACCATTATTTACGCTCCCTTCATACTATTTTTCAAGTAATAAGCATAAATACTTACCCATGTACAAACTTTAAGAAGGGGTAAAATTGTATTTCACCTTTTTAGTTTCATATTTGGTTCGAGATTGGACATCTTTGTAATAAGGTCGGTCGATTCCTAAACTATTGGTTAATAATCTTCCTTTTTAAAACCAGTCACCAGTTTTTGGAATTCTTCCAAAAACATAAGGTGTCTTGAAGGTATATATATTTGTGTTTTACATGAATTGTTGCATACTCAAGTTTCTGAGCTATGGTATATTCAAGTATGATCTCTTCTGGTGTACCCTATGCACCTATGGTTGTTGATTTTACAACAAAAAGTGTTGAGATTTGTTATCCTAAGGATACAGATTCACTTTTTAAGAGAAAAAGGAAGAACGTGAAGAAACCTATGGCAAATTGCTCAAATCAGCAAAGGTTCGCAAACATTCTTGAAGAGCTTAAGAAGACCAAGATGGAAGTGCAAGGCCTTAAAAATATCATGCAGAAATCTCTCGAGATTCAAGAAGCACCGGTCAAACAACATACGAACAAGTTTGAAGGGGTTAACTTTCTTATTCATAAACCTTATGTTCTGATGGCAGTTGATGATGATGAGTTTAGTGATGATGCTGCCTTCTTCAATGATGCTTTTACTAGTTAACTCCTTGTAGGAATTTTGTTCTTATTGTTAAAGGAGGAACTCTAGTTTTTGGAGTAGTTTTTATGTGTTACATTAGCTATTCCAAATATTATCATCTTGCATGTTTAAAGTTTATTAATTTAATTTTATTTTGAAAGATGACTCGAATACCTAATCTTCACGGATTATATATCTGTATTGCATGTTTTGTGAGATTTGTTCGTTGCTATCATTTCTAGGTGTGAGAGCGTTCTTCATTTTTATCCATATGACCCCTACAATTTTTATATCGCTCCAACAAATCTTAGTGTTAGAAAACAATAGCAAAAGTAATGAAAATATCAATTATCTTTATTATTTTGTTAGGTTATTTTATCCATCCGGCGACTACAATCTTCGTATTCCTCCAACGAGATTTAATGTTGGAAAACAATAGCAAAAGTAAGGAAAATATCAATTTCGTCATTATTTTGATAGGTTATTTTCATCCATCCAACGACTACAATTTTATATCCCATATAAACTACAATGCAATGTTATATGCACTATATGAAGGCTCTGATCCTTGGGTGACTATCAACTTTCATTATTATTTTTGTTTATGGGTGAAAACTATTTCTGCTGGTTTCGGTAATTTTGGGTGTGTGGATGAGAAATGAATCTAAACCCTAAACAAATGCACTGCACGTGAGTGCTTTTGATTCGAGAGATCAATCTGTACAATTCTGGCCTAAACCAAGAAATGGCCGTTCCAGACTTGCTTCGGTCACAAAGTGAAGGAGATGGGGTTGATCTTAGGGAGGGAAGCGAAGAATGTGTTGAGATTGTGAAGGTGTTGGCTGTTTATGACTTGTATCAGAATGGTGATTTCTGGATACTAATGACAACACTTGGTTTTTTCTGTGTTCATCTGTGTTGTTTTGGAGATAGGTAAAAGTCCTATTTTTACAAGTCATTGAGTGCAACCCTCATCTCATAGGAAGTGGAGGAGGTGAAGTGATGGAGTAGTGGGGTCGTGCAGGAGTGTTGATTGTTACACGATCACACCTTTGCCCACTTCCATCATCACTGTTAACCGTCCACTCGTCCTGACACGTTCTTGTAATGGCGCGTTGCACGCTGCACGCTGTAAACCGCCAGACCAATACCCCAATGAGTATCCCCTAGTTTGTGACATGTTTGATGTCTCGAGTGAGTTGGTCGAGTCGTGGAACCCGCAGGAAATAACAGGTGATGCTATTAGGTTAAATAACTAAGTTATTTAGGAAATCAATATTCATGAAATATCATGCATTCTTTATGCATGTAATGCATCGAATACAATTAATATGTATGAAGCATCGCTGTTTTAAAGCTTAACGGAGTAAGTCGCGGATTAAGCGTCTTAAAATAGCTACACGTCCAATCATCTTCGAGTAATCGTTTGGAGGCCGCATGGGAGGGCGATCCCTTGGCCGATCACTCCCTGTGGAAGAGTGACAGACGGTGATCACCAAGGTGCCTCATTGGCCGTTTAAGTCTTAGCCTAGGCTGTCCGACCAAGCTGGCAACGTTGGACGGACGAGATGATCTGCGGCACATGTTTGCGACCGTTGATGGATTTTAGGGTTTTAAAGAGGCGCGCAAGCATCACTCTTTAGCTTGACCGAATTCAAGCATGGGTGTTGTTTTTGGTGGGACCGACCGGGCATGCGTGTAGACGGACTGCTGGTGTACATGCCCATACCGCTTTGTCTCATGAAGACTTGATCTAGGCCACTCAAATTGGCTGGCAAAGATGAGTGGTCGTGATCAATTTGCGACAGGAATCCATTGTCGCAAAGGATTTGGAAGCCGCGTGAGATACCACCTTTGGGCGTGCGTTTCGAGGCGCTCGGCCATGGTTAGCCTAGGCCGGCCGGTCACACGCACAGGTGGGCCCGCGGTGATCACGTCGACATCCTTGGGACCCCTTGAGTCTATATCTACACCCTCAGTTTAGGCTGGCAAAGATGGATGGACGCGATAAATTTTTGATAGATGTTCATTGTCGTAAACCCTAATTAGGGTTTTGATCACGTACACGTAAATTTGGCCAAACGAATTGGCAAGCTGCGCTTCTCCTTTGGGGCGGCCGATCGTGTGGGGCCCACGTTGGGCTGACGGTGAACATATGTGCACCTTCCCAATGGTCCTAAGAGTGATCTAAGCCATCCAATTATGCTGGCTAAATTGGATGGTTGTGATCGATTTAAGACACTAGTGGAACTCTCGCGACCCTTTAAGGCACCACGCCAGCCCACGTTTCGAGCAAACGTTCATTGCTCCGTCAACGTGTATGTTAGCGCTTCCCTGACCATTCATGGGATGATCCAATCCGTCCAACCATGCCGGTGAAGTTGGATGGTTGTGATGGTTTTAAGACTGCTTAAAGCGGTCTTGCTCGTTCGAGCCTTTCCCAAAACAACGCGGCCATCCCTCTTTGGGGCCGGCGTTTAACTTGCGTTGGGAGTGTAGTGTGGTGTTCGACCGGCTAGGGCATAAGCGGGCCCGCCGGTGGTCATCACGGTGATCGCCTACTCCTGCTAGGGTTCGTCTAGGCTGGTTAAATCATGCGGTCAACTTGCATGGCCGTGATCGTTTCTGAGACTGACACGGACAGTCCAGATTTCCCTTAGGAAATTAAATATGCTCGATCGGGCTAATATAAGCACGTCGATGAAAGACTCTCTATGTCAGAGAGTGATGTAGCCTGTGTGAGTACTTCGTGCATGTACCAATATTGGCACGGAGATTCATACTACTCTGCTGAGAGTAAACACTCAGTCGTCATGTCATGTCAATAATGAGAGTTCGGCTGAGAACACAGCACAGAAAATACTAGGAAAATCATGCAATAATTGTTAATGCTAATAAAATTCACAGAATATTTGGTATTGCTATTGCACGCACCATTCTGGGTGAATTTTGTGTATTTATTGAATTGCTTCAAATAAAGCAATGAACGTTAGAAAAGAGAGTTAGGAGAGTTTAAGCACAACAATGCCATAGAGCAATGGTCAAAGTTAGAATGCACGCACCATTATGGGTGAATTTTGTATATGATGATCAAAGGTCTATAACCCTTTGATCTGTTCAAATTTGTTAGGAGAGTTTAAGCACGCCCGTTGCGCAGTACAGGTATAAATCCAGTGGAAAGTTAGAATGTGGAGGTGAATATGATCGATCATGTGGGTGTGGTATATTAATTAAGATATCTTAATCTCTATCATATGTCATTGGTGTGATATATCCATTTTGATATAATAATTTCCCACTAGGTAATAACTTGTGTTAGATTGATACAAGTGTATCCCTACTCCTTTAAGGAACTTAGCGATCCTCAAGCTAAGTTGAGGGTAGAATCCTATATAAGAAAGGAATCCCTATTTAGGCAGAATTCATAGTTAGGAAAGAGTAAGGCTGCACAGGAACCGGACCGGAACCGTAGAACCGCACCAAAACCGATAAATTGGGACCAGAACCGGACCGGAAAAGGTGGTACAGAGAACGGGAACAGGATTTAGAACCGGTTGTATAGTGAGTACAGGGACCGGTTATAGTAGATTCTCGTACCTGTACCGGACTGAATTACATGTATGATTATATTCATTGATTTAAATGTATCCTAACCATTGATGCTAGGTTTTATAATCTCTCAATCTCACATCTCGTTATCACTCTCGTTCTTTCATTCCCCCTCTTCTTCTTCTTCTTCTTCTTCTTCCAGAGTTTGAACAGAAGAAGGATTCCTTCTTGCTCCATGAACGGGAATACATGGTTGGGCGCACCGCACTCATACCCATAGCTGAGCTAGCAACACGCTACTACGAAAGCCACTGGACGCGCGATACCAATGCTGAAGGTCGATTTGGATTTCCTTGGTAATATCTAACTGCTTCGTCTTTTCAATTTTATTTTTCGTCTGTCACCAACTAGTGCTTACCCCGCAACAATGTCACTGTTACGTGTTAAGCAGGGGACTTAATATTGATGGTGGTTTTTAGCTTAGGGAGAAAACTGTAAAAGTCTGTCTACCTGACCCGGCATCAGAAGTATTAGACTTTGATATATCTATATTCCGCAGGGAATTTGGAGAATATATCAGAATCTGATGAGTGCCTATTTCTCTATTCATATTATATTGAAACTCAAGCTCCTAGATGAATTGTTCACTAGTATAGAGCCTAATGAGTGTTTAAGCTCCTAACTGCATTAATCACTAATGTCGGAGCCTGCCTGGTATTTTTCTATGCTATGTTCCCAGCTGAACTCTCGATATTGGCATGACATGACGATTAATGTTCACTCGCAGCGGAGTAGTATGAATCTCCCGAAGTTTCAATATTGAGACCTGCATGAAAACACCCGCGTAGGCTACACCACTCTCTGACAAAGAGATCAGTGTGTTTACACACTTTTTAATTAGAAGTTAGCGCGATCGAACGCGTTTAAATTCCTTAAGGAAAATCTAGACCGTCCATATCAGTCTTAAAAAACGATCACGGCCACACAATTTAACAGGCCTAGCCTACTCCTAACGGAACTAGACGATCATCACGATGACCATCCGCGGTCCCGCTAATACCCCGACTGGTCGGATTCCATAGCAAACTCGCAACGTCTTTGAATGCTAACCCTAACATGGGTGATCGCGCTGTTGAAACACAGCTCAAACGAGCTAAGACCGGCAAAAACGGTCTCAAAAGTATCACGACCGTCCAACTTATCTAGCCTAGTTGGACGGCTTAGATCTTCCCTTAAACAACCAAAAGGGTACTGGCGTGATCACCGGCGGCCCAACTACATTCTTGGTCAATCGACTTGCCCGCGGAAAACCAAAAACGCGTTGAATCACGCGCCCAAAGAAGGGTGATCGCGCAACTTTTAAAACCCTAAATTGAATAAGCGGCGTTATGCAACTGTCGCAAATCAATCGTGTCCGTCCATCTTCGCCAGCCTAGTCGGACGACCTAGATCCAGTTTCAGGCGGCCAATGAGGTGCTGACACTGGCAACCCAGCTCCATACCTGGTTGATCGAACTACACATAACAATCCAAGAGCGCGTCAAACCGTTTGCCCAAAGTAGGGCGTTCGCGCGCTCTTTAAACCCTAAATTAAGTCAACGACACTATGCAACTGCCGCAAATCATCTCGTCCATCCAACTTCGCTAGCCTAGTTGGATGGTGTAGATTTGTTTTCAGAAGACCAGCAGGGTAGCATTGTGATGATCACCGGCCACCCCTCTCCCACCGAGAGCGATCGACCAAGCAGTAGCTCACCCGTAGGGATCCCAAGCGATCACCCAAAGGTAGCTGGTCACGCTCTTTTTTCTAAGGCGCTCAACTCGCGACTAACTTGAACGAGCTCTAAAACAATGATGTTTTCTGCACATCGATTATTTTTCAGCTGCTTGTTTGAAAGTGATGCTTTATATACATCGATTATAAGCGATGTTATACAAATATTGATTTCATAAATAACTTATTATTTAACCTAAAAGCAATATGTGCTGATTTTAGCGGCAAGTCTCACGACTTCCTCCACTTTCCGTACAACTCCACTTCTCCATTACTTAACTTCCTCCACTTCCGATGAGATCAGGGTGCGCTCAATGACTTATATATAAATAGGTTTTCAGCCTATTTCAAAACACACAAGTGTTATCAACACAAGTAGCCAGAAACCATATTCTGATACAAGTCATGAAACAGCCACACCTTCGTAATTCAACATTATGATCTCAAACACCTTCTTCGCTTCCCTCCCTAAGATCAACCCTTCACTTTGTGACCGAATTGAATCTGGAACGGACATTTCTTTGTTTAGGCCAGAGTCTTATAGATTGATCTCTCGAATCCAAAAGTACTCATGTGCAGTACATTTGTTTAGGGTTTGAATTTGTTTCTCATCAACACACCCAAATTTACCAAAAACAGCAGAATCAGTTTTTACCCCAAAACAACTGGCGACCACAGTGGGAGATTAATCTCTCGGTTGCAAGATCAATTTTCAATTTCATTTTAATTTTCTCAAATTCAAGATGGTGGATCTTAGGTCTGGATCAGCGACAAATCCCAATGTTACTGGCGCTGACAACACCTCTGGTGTCAGCGTTCCTGCCGGTGACACCAATGTACCGCCTACCAGCACGATCAACGCATCTCGTGGTACTACATCCTCAACCACCAACACCAGCGACGCAGGAAACATTCCCTTTGGCGTGACACCTCCAATCACCAGAGCCAGAGCCGCTTCCGCTACTCCCAATGTTTCTTCGAGCGAACGCCACCAATTGTTACCAGAACTACTGCCACTCCTCCATCAGAACGACAGGATAAAGGAACTAGAGGAAGCCAATACCCTATTACCATTGTTGATTTGATGGAAAGACAAGAAGTTCTCGCCAAGGCTCAGACAGACGTGGCTACGACTCAGAAAGAGGTACTTACTCTCCTTAAGACACTAACAGAGCGGCTACCGCAAGAGTCATGTCAACCCAGATGGAGATGAAAAGGAATACTTTTAACACCCCCGGCGCAAACACTTCAGCAGAACACACCTTTATAGATGAAGAGGCTCGCGTTGCTCCTGAGCGCACATTGGAAAGAATCAGCAATCCAATTTCATCACACGTGAGGATATGAAACGACTTTTCCAAAATCGAGGCAAAAAAAACCCGGCGGACATGCACCAGCATCAACCTCCTTATCCTCCTTATGTGCAAAGAATTCTCCTTCCAAGAGGATATTATTCTCCCCAGTTCTCCCTTTATGACGATACTGGGCGTACACCTGGTACAACAACATTGCACCAAACAACATAGTCAATTGGATTCAAGCACTATGATCCAAATGTGACTGAACATCAATTGTTGGAGTTGTGCATTAATGGCATGGTACATGTCTATCGCGCTTTACTGGAGAACCTGCGCTTCCAAACATTCTCTGAACTTCATGAAGCTGCTAAGCGGTTGGCTAAAATAGCACCAGCCTTGCTGGAAGGAATCAGGCCCGCCAGGAATGAAGATACACGTGAGACTCGAGTAAACAGACGTCTCATCAACAAACAATACAACACTCAACCCTCTGTAAGCGTGGTGAGTGTAGGAGGAAAGAGAAAAGCTCCATTTGTAGAACAACAACCCAAACGTGCGACACCAGCACAACAGACAACTCAACCTCGAAAATCCGTGACTAAGACTCCTGTTCAGCAACAAGAGACAGAAGAGTCTTTCCAAACTTGAGGTAATCGAACTCCTAGAAGCATGGATTCAAGATGATAATGTCAAGCTACCTCCTCTCAGACATCCATCAACCGAGAGAGAAATGACAAATACCAAATATTGCCATTACCATAGGTTCGTCAATCACCCAACCAGTGACTGCAAGAAATTCCAAGGAGAAGGAGGATGCAGGAGAAATTAAATTAGGCACTGAAGGAGTGCACAGAGATCCTCTTCCGATCAGGAGTTACATGATTTCTGGGGACTTCGTCCACAAAACCGTACAGACCATGATGGAGCATTCATGCAAGCAATAATAGGCGAGTTTCCGCACACATGGAATCAAGGAGGATCTGCTTCACTGATCGGATTTTATATAGTGGTAAGAAGGTTGTCGTTCACTCGGACTTGATGAGATTAATTTTAAAAATTAATAAACTAAAATAAAAGAAAAATATATACAAAGTATTGTCACAGGACGAAGAGAGCTACTGGGACTAGGATTTCGTCGAATTCATAACATAGGTTCAATTTATTTATTCTCAACAATTAAAGCTCAATAAATAAAATTAAAATGGACTCTGATTTTTCCAAGGTAGATTCTCAAAAGATTAGTTGTAAATCCTAAGCATGATGTATCAAAACATTTAAGATAAGCATACCTCATCAAATTAAATGACAACCAATTAATTCAAATCATATTTCAATTAAAATTAATGCAAAAGTCTTAAAAAGAATTAAATAATTTTACCCATGTATGAAATTCGTCTTCCTCCGTCGTCCCAGTGTTGGGTTCTAGCTCCTCATGGTGAAAACACGCTCAAAGGAGTTTTTCATTGCTCAAAAAGGTGTTCGCAAGGAGAAAAGGTACAAAGCAGTATGTTTGTAACATTTATAATTGTTACAGAACCCACTGTTACAGAGAAACACTTAACAGACCGTTGCGAATCCGAAATAGTTGTTACAAAAACTGTTACAAAGATATTGAATTTGAAACTATAGGTAACGGTTTCTGCGACTGCTTTTAACTGCTGTTCTGTGTCCTTCTTCTTCTCCAATGGCAGCAGCAGAGACAAGCTCTGCAACTCCCGACTCTCTGCTCTATTCTAACCCCTAACACTCCATACCCTTCTCCGTGACTCCATCAGCCTATATATACCCACACAGGCCTTCGAATATCACCCCATTACTCCAAATCATCTCTTCATAACTCGGGCAGTAAAGAAAAATATTCTCGGAATATTTTCTTTCCCTTCTTTCCTTCCCATGCGTTAAAATGTCATAGAGACACTCTCTAAACATCTTTGGTACACGCATATGATTGAGTCAACAGGCTGTAGAAACACGCAAACTTTCCAAATATCACCACAGAGTCCGAGTTTTTCTCTGCACGTGAATGCCCTGTTTTGTCAAGATTGATATGAAACCTTCACACACCTCTTCTGCATCATCTAGACCCTCTAAAATATAGCACAAAATCCAAAGAGTATAATTCCTCCCAAACATCTCCACGTATTTTCCAACAGAAGCCGATAATATATCTCCTTCTCTGTTTTGGTTGAACCGAACAAAATCTCCCGGTATCTTTGAAATCACATCTCATACCAACCATGTTTAGTCGAAACAGGGTATATCCAATCCAAAGAACTCATTGAATCCGGCCAAAGCTCCATCAAAATCTTGCCTGAAATACCCGTGAAAAGTTCACACCTCTGTTTCCTTCTAGCTCGAGTTCCAACCAAATTCAATCGACAAAATCACTCCTACTATCCCTGTTATGCTCTAACAGATGGTTGCCATCAGTTTCAGCCATTGAGTCTCCTCGGAAGAGCACCAAAACTCGAACCCTAATTCTGTTCTTCCCTTGTCAAGATTTCCCGCCAAAACAATTAATTCAAACTGAGAAGAAGATGGTCTCCCCTTAACCAGTGATGGGGTGCGGTTAGCAGTTGCTGTCCTGGGGTGCAAATAGTAAAGAAGGTGCCCCTTAGTAAATGAGGTGCCCCTTATCCAAAGCAGGGGTCCGTTTAGCAAATGTCCTCCGAGGGTGCCTTTATCAACTTTTCGAGCCGAATTTCCCAAAAATATTTATTGCTCAAAAATACCTACAAACACACAAAACACCAAAATTAGTACAAAATCGAGTGCCAACAATATATAGTATTGAGATCAAATTAGACACAAAAATATGTCTATCAAATACCCCCAAACTTATTCTTTGCTAGTCCTCGAGCAAATTTATTCTAGAAAATAAAATTCAAACTCACTAGGTTGCCTTAGTGACCGAGATAAAGTCTCGGGAGGGTTTACCAGAGGTGTACCCACAATACCTTTACTCCAGACCCTAGCTATCTACGCAGAACCTTGGAAAGCACTAAAGAATCTCCTTGGTTGGCATACAATCATTGACCATAGGAGGAAGTACCCTGATGCGAAATTCCAATTGCTGTACACGAGTTTGCACTCAAGCATACTAAAATTCATATATAAGTGACAGAGCTCTACTCAGATAGTTTCTGTACATCATAACCGGAGTCAACCAATCACATGGAAAGATTAAGAAGATGGATGTAGAGAAAAACGTAGATGGTTTTAATGTTGACTAAGGTGAACCTATCCTAATGGATTGAGATACGGGTCGACGACTAATATCAACAAGTGGCATATACAAGGGAACCAGCGGGTGATAATCCTAACTCTAGGTCAACACAACCGGCATATACAAGGGCACCAGTGGTCGACTTTATTGAATTTATTCCGGTTGGTCTGATGGTCTGGTCTCAATTTTTTTTTTTTTTTGTATCTCAATCACTCTATTTCACCCAATCAAGAAAAGAAAAATAAAAACAGAAGGTGAAAAGGATTCAACGAGATATGGCGAAACTACCATGTTTTTTTCAATTCTAACACCTGAGCTTTGTGCTTTTATGAATAGACTCTTTAGATGTTTCCATCTAATCAGATTGGTTCCTCAACTCCTATAACCAAGATGCTTCCATCCACTTAGATTGGTTAGTGCTATCCTTAATAGGCATAAATTTCTAGGCTCTGGAGTTTATTTATTGCAACTAAAAAGTTTCTCCCATACCCCCAAACTTAAATCTAACATTGTCCTCAATGTTCTAAAGA
Organism: Papaver armeniacum; assembly: GCA_023531295.1. NCBI lineage: Eukaryota > Viridiplantae > Streptophyta > Magnoliopsida > Ranunculales > Papaveraceae > Papaver > Papaver armeniacum. The sequence goes on from JAJJWW010017777.1 coordinate 130,468, forward strand.
TAAAATTAAAAGTATGAACAAGGAGAAACTGTTACCACTTGAAGCAAAAGAGTTAAGGAAAGATATTACCGTGTTGCATGAGCATGGGTTACCTCCCAAGAAGTGCTAAGTTTAAAGTCTTCAGCCAGACTAAGAAAGAACTAGTCACCTCGCGAGTAAATCATATAGCAAGAAGGAGGAATAACTGTGGGTCATCTGGATCAAAAAGTATAACCCAAAAGAAGAGAAAATTGCAACAGACCATGAAGATATCGAACATACCCTTATTTAACTTTTTGTTTAAGATAACTATATCTAGTTGTGGCTCAGGTTCAGGCTCTATAAACGGGTCTAAATAAAATGTTTTCATGGGCTGGACTTCCTCAAAAGAAGGATTCTTAAGATCAGGTTGTAGAGTCTGGAAATACTCAAGTAGGAACTTAGAAGCACATAACAATAACCTGAATAATTGGGGATCCTCTAAGTCAATCAGATTTGACTCACACAGCTGACCACAGAGAGTGGTGGTCTTCCTTAAACAAATGCGTCGACCCTAATCTGCTAAAGTAATTAGGTTTAGTCTTAAAACTTAATATTTGACACATTTGAATTTCATAAGTTCCCACAATTGGAGAAAAAGGTTTTGGTGGGAAAACAAAGTCAATCGAGGTATCGTAGCCTGGGTTAACCACATCAACCAGAGGATGGGTTTCTAACAACTGAACTTCTTTCTGAACATCATTAGGTTCAGGAAAACGTGTATGAAGATAATCTTGTAAAATGGTTGAGGCACATATGTCAAGTCCCAAGTGAGGGATCTCTGTAAGAGCTAAAGGTAAAGCACAAAGAGAATGATAATCACCCCCAAACTTAGAGTTTTGGGTGTCTCTAGATAGACTAGCTACAATTTCCCTAATTTCTAGATCATCGGAATCCTGAAAATGGTCAATTGCTTCTTCTAAGTTATACTCAGGTGATGCATCCTCACTCATATTTAAAAGCTCTACGAGTTCATCTTCTTCGTCTAAGACTATTGTTTCTAAATCCTTGGACTCTAAAGAAGTATTCTCAGGATAAACCCGTTCCTCTAAACCATTATCGGCTTTGTAACTAGGAAATTCTACATCGTCTAAAACGGAGATACTTCTAGTCAAATCCTCATCCTTTTGAATAGGTGAATAATTATTAAAATTATTTGGATTTAAACCAGAAATATTACTATCATTATAAAGCTCAATTGGAGAAACAAATTCTGATCACTATGCCTAAAAACTTGATTCTTCATCAACACTATCCACATCATGATCATCACTATAATAACATGAAAATGATCGAACCTCATCTAAACAAGTAGTGTTACCAATTCTAACCTCGTCATCTTGATTACGCGAATAACTATCTTCATTCTCAAGGGTATTATTGGATACACTATATTGGCAATTCCAGTTATTTCAAGCAATACTTTCGTTCATCTCTAACTCAAGTCTACGTGTCGAATCAGCTATCCTCTCAAGGGTCCCTTCCAAATAAAGTTCCCTTAGTGTTGGATCTAAGTTTTGAGTTAATATATTGAGGATGTCTTCTAAAGAAGATTCAGTCATTGTTGCAGTCCTTTCGTCCATAACTACATTATTCACATCAACTAACTTATATGTCGTTTTAGCTAAATCCCTGAGGGACTCTTCTAAAGAAGGAGTAGGAACAGAAGAATCATAAAAAGGACTACTTTTCAAAAGTTTGATTGTATCCTCTAGAGACGAAGAACTAGTATTATAATCTTCTTGCTCGTAAGACTGATGCACGTGTGGATAGTAATTGGGCTCACCATGGTATGACTCATAACCTTCAAAAGGTTGGTGTTCCCAACCACTATTCACACTATGGTCATAAAAAGAGTGATGTCCGTATTGTTCAGTTGGATATTCATATTCATTGTGATGGCTATTATAATACCAGTTTGACATCCTAACTTCAAGGGAATTCTACACAAGCACAAACAAGGCTGACTCGACCACAACAAACCTCACGATTTCTAGCAAACAAAAAGCATGATGGCTCCACTTAGATTGTTTCTAGACCAGACTTCTAATCTTTCGAAAAGGAACTCGTTACAATCTGAGCAAACCTCTCTGGAATCAATCCGAGTTGAAGTAAGTTGAATAGAGGCGAGGGAAGCTGCGTGGAGCTTTGATACCCAAGGCCTCACCGCATTACAAGGCGGCGCAATCACGCATTCAACTCATATAAACCGTCATGAACTTCGAAGTATGCTTAAAAGAGTAACCAATATTTTTCGAATGACTTTCCTATTAAGCTCGTTACCCTATCGGTTTTGTTCTAGTCAGTATTTTAAGCTTGGGTACGCGTTTGGTATCATTTTCCTAAGGCGGGAAAGAAGAGAACGGTGATGAAATCCGAACCCTTATCTTGTATGGCCAGGCCTTGCCCTTTACTAGGAAATTAAAGCAGCCGTTTTCAATACCTCAACATATATGCATACAAAATCATCCAGTAAACCCGCTGACAGGGGATTCACGGGTGTTTAGAATTCTCACCTCCCGTTCCAGACGGGGGATGAATCGTTGAAGTTGACTAGGGCCACTGACTCCTATGTCAATGTACGAACCCGAGGGGCCGAGACAGTATCGTAACTGTCGTCCTTACCTGTGCAGTTTATATTTAAACTAACCCTTCCTTAGGGTTTTAAAAAAAAAAAATTATGTCCAAAAGTCCAAAAATAAAGTCCAAAAATAAAAATAAAAATTACAAAAATAATTACCTAATTACAGTTTCTAAAAATAAATAAATAATAATAACACTATATACAAAATTTTCTTCATCACTCCGTTCGGATCTCTCTTTTCTTTCCGATTTTGGCTTTGCTTTTCTTTTCAGTACTTTCTCTTTTTGTTTCGCTCCACTCCAAATCTGAAAGCAAACAGAAATACCAAAACGCGTAAAAAAGAACAATAATAATAATAATAAAAAAAAAACCTAAAAACAAATCTATAAACAAGTCCACGTCGGCGGCGCCAAAAATTGATCGGATTTTATATAGTGGTAAGAAGGTTGTCGTTCACTCGGACTTGATGAGATTGATTTTAAAAATTAATAAACTAAAATAAAAGAAAAATATATACATAGTATTGTCACAGGACGAAGAGAGTTACTGGGCCTAGGATTTCGTCGAATTCATAACATAGGTTCAATTTATTTATTCTCAACAATTAAAGCTCAATAAATAAAATTAAAATGGACTCTGATTTTGCCAAGGTAGATTCTCAAAAGATTAGTTGTAAATCCTAAGCATGATGTATCAAAACATTTAAGCTAAGCATACCTCATCAAATTAAATGACAACCAATTAATTCAAATCATATTTCAATTAAAATTAATGCAAAAGTCCTAAAAAGAATTAAATAATTTTACCCATGTATGAAATTCGTCTTCCTCCGTCGTCCCAGTGTTGGGTTCTAGCTCCTCATGGTGAAAACACGCTCAAATGAATTTTTCATTGCTCAAAAAGGTGTTCGCAAGGAGAAAAGGTACAAAGCAGTGTGTTTGTAACAGTTATAATTGTTACAGAACCCACTGTTAAAGAGAAACACTTAACAGACTGTTGCGAATCCGAAATAGTTGTTACAAAAACTGTTACAAAGATATTGAATTTGAAACTATAGGTAACGGTTTCTGCGACTGCTTTTAACTGCTGTTCTGTGTTCTTCTTATTCTCCAATGGAAGCAGCAGAAACAAGCTCTGCAACTCCCGATTCTCTGCTCTATTCTAACCCCTAACACTCCATACCCTTCTCCGTGACTCCATCAGCCTATATATACCCACACAGGCCTTCGAATATCACCCCATTACTCCAAATCATCTCTTCATAACTCGGGCAGTAAAGAAAAATATTCTCAGAATATTTTCTTTCCCTTCTTGCGCCTTCCCATGCGTTAAAATGCTGCATACACTCTCTAATCATGCTGGTACATGCATATGATTGAGTCAACAGGCTGTAGAAACACGCAAACTTTCCAAATATCACCACAGAGTCCGAGTTTCTCTCTTGCACGTGAATGCCCTGTTTTGTCGAGATTGATCTGGAACCTTCATACACGTCTTCTGCATCATCTAGACCCTCTAAAATATAGCACAGAATCCAAAGAGTATAATTCCTCCCAAACATCTCCACGTATTTTCCAACAGAAGCCGATAATATATCTCCTTCTCTGTTTTGGTTGAACCGAACAAAATCTCGCGGTATCTTTGAAATCACAGATCATACCAACCTTGTTTAGTCGAAACAGGGTATATCCAATCCAAAGAACCCATTGAATCCGGCCAAAGCTCCATCAAAATCTTGCCTGAAATACCCGTGAAAAGTTCACACCTCTGTTTCCTTCTAGCTTCAGCCATTGAGTCTCCTCGGAAGAGCACCAAAACTCGAACCCTAATTCTGTTCTTCCCTTGTCAAGATTTCCCACCAAAACAATTAATTCAAACTGAGAAGAAGATGGTCTCCCCTTAACCAGTGATGGGGTGCGGTTAGCAGTTGCTGTCCTGGGGTGCAAATAGTAAAGAAGGTGCCCCTTATCCAAATCAGGGGTCCGTTTAGCAAATGTCCTCCGAGGGTGTCTTTATCAACTTTTCGAGCCGAATTTCCCAAAAATATTTATTGCTCAAAAATACCTACAAACACACGAAACACCAAAATTAGTACAAAATCGAGTGCCAACAATATATAGTATTGAGATCAAATTAGACACAAAAATATGTATATCATTCACCAAAAATAAAGAAGGGAGAGTAAACTCACATACGTGATTTATCAAAGCCCGTCAATGTTCACGGTCGTGGCCGACCAAGGTTCGTGCTCGTAGCTGGTGCTCATTCCTTTCAAGATCCATGGCCGTAGCCACCACTTGTCACTTTCAAGATCCATGGCCGTAGCCTCCACTTGTCACTGCCAAGATTTGTGCTTGTAGTCATCACCCGTCCCTGTCAAGGATCATGATCGTAGCCATCCAAGCTCCAGCCAACCTGTTTTGTACATAGTCATCAGCATGGATGTAAGAGGGTGATACCCTCATCATGGTCAACCCATCGACCATACATGATAGAGCCACGTAAACCACACTTGGGGACTGAGGCTCAGCATGAAATTCCTTCGTCGTCAGTCAAGGACCTCTTCAACACAAGAGAGACGGTCAATCAAGAAGCAAGTAATTTGCAAGAGAAAATCAAACTAAAGTGTAGGATCGTAATATCGCAACAAACAAGGTTCGCGGGACTAATAAACGACAGCATCGCGAAGGAGTCGCAGGAGCTAAAATAAACGACGCAATGAATAACGACAGGCAAAACATAAAGAAGACGTGAGATCTGGCGAGGGTTAAGAAGTGTCGCGAGAGTGAATGTTTGTACATCTGCGACACTTCGCGAAGCATTCCCGAAGATAAAGGGTAACTTAGCTGTCATCCACTATGTATTACCCTATATAAAGGGCTAAATGAGTCTGTAAGAGAGAGATCCTTTTAGGGGAATTGTGGAGCAAGTCATTAGGAGAGAGAAAGTTTAAGAGTGTTTTAACTTCTAAGTGTAATTCTATCTTCCTGTGTAAACACTTCATGAACTCAATCAATAAATATTCTTGATCTTACATCTTTCAATGGATTAATTAAGCAAAATTGAGTAAGGGGTGTAGTGTGGGATTTCCTGCTACTACATATGCGCTAGAAACAGGGATTGAGCAGAGATTGACATTGTGGTTTGAAAGAATTTGGATTAACAGAAAAAAGATCTGGAGAAGATACTCAAGAATTCATTGAAAAAGAAAAATGGCTAGAAGAAGAAATGTACAAGGGCAACCAACGATTGTAAGGAGAAGTGGGAGACTTGGTTGGAGAAAGGAGGAATGAAACAGAGAATCGTCAAGGATGAATATGAGAAATGATGGAGAAGATCAAAATCAGCCACCGATCTCCCCAGAGCAAACGCGGCTGTGGATTATGATAGAGTAAGTGTACATACTTGGAGGTCCGATTCTCAAGACGAAAGGGAAGAGGAGCAAAGTTGGTGAACAATGGACAAGGAGGAGGAGAGCAAGAAATGAATGGAGAAATGAATCCAGGTAACGAAGAAATCGCAGCATTAGAAAGATTGAGACAAACAATACACGAAGAGAGACGGCTAGAGGCAGAGGAACGAGCAAATTTGACAAGACAGAATCATGAATTGAGGATGGAAAATATAAGATTGCAAAATAGAAGATCGAGAAGTAGTGCGAGATCAAGTTCAAGGTCGACTAGGGAAGAAAGAAGGAGAGTTTTACCAACAGAAAGTACCGAAGAAGAAAACCAACAAGAAACACAAAATCCAAACACAGAGCGTGGCGAGAGAAGAGGGGAAATGGAAGATCGTTATATTCCTCAGCCCGAAAATCGTCAAGATGAGCGGAATAGGGAGAATCAAGGAAACATGCAACTCCAAGGGCCGAATGACCCAATTGCTGAAGGAAGAATGATCTTGCACGGGAGAGAAGAATTGAGAAGAAACCGAGAAATTGAGGATGACATTGAGAGGCACTACATTGAACAAACGCGACTAGCTCGCGAGAGAGAAAGGATAAGAGCAGAAATGGAAAATCAAGAGATGGAAGAAGCAATCCGGCGTAATAACCATGACAACCGGAAAGAAGGAGGGAAACAGAATCGTGCCAATAGAAATATTAATGAAGAATATGAGAGGGCGCAGATGAGAGCCGAGAGAGACAGCCAAGAAGAGAGAACAACCGATATAATGGCGTGCGAATTGAGGAAAGAAACGAGGAAGAGCGTCGCAGGAAAGGAGAGAAGAAAATAACGAGCAAGAAGGTCAAAACAGGCACGAGCGAAGAAGGAGAGAAGCAGAGCTAAAAAGAAAGAGTGGAGTCAAACTCGAGGCAAATGAACAAATCTTAAGAGAACTGGTGAAATGAGAGGACTAATGAACAATAGAAGGGAAGGAGGAAGGAAACAATTGGACGAAGCCATCGCAGAGGCTGCGAAGAATCCCTTCACATTAGAAGTACAGATGGGAGGAATACCTCCTAAGTGCAATCTACCTGCATTAACCAACATCTTTGATGGAACAACCTGTGCGGTACAACATATCAAGGCTTATATGAGATGTATGTTGCAGTGGGAGAATCATGATGCTATCCTATGCAAATATTTCGCATCAAGCCTAATAGGAGAAGCACTAAAATGGTTTGAGGGTCTGCCAAGGAACACAATCACATCATTTAACCATTTACAAGCCATATTCCTGGGCGCATACATAAGTAACAATTCTTCACGACCAGGTATTGAAGATGTATTTGGGTTGAAGCAAAGGGTTGGCGAGAGCTTAAGGCAATTGACAATAAGATGGAGGACCATGTGTAGCGAAATGGCAGGACGGGTTGAGGAAAGATACCTCATTCTCTCATTTGTGAATGCTCTCTTCGCGACTAACTTGTTATACATTCAAATTTTTAGAGTCAAAAATACAATCACGATGGCGAACTGCTGAGAGTTACGGGAAGAATATATCGCCTTAGAAGAAAGATTTAATGAAATGAATTCTTATCCGGTCGCGAACACAAACTCGAATGCTGCGAACGCAAGCTTGTTACCTCAATTCATAAATGCAGTGGCGAGCACTTCGCAAGGACAGCAAGCAGGGAAGGCTGATGAGGGACAGCGGAAGATAGTAGCTATGGGAAGCCATGACCAGGAGGAGTTTGAACAAGAAAGGAACTACTACAACCGTAACAGCAATAATAAGATTCAAAGGCTAGATCATGTGCAAGAAACTTACGGTGGACGAAGGCAATATAACCATGGAGGGCAGAGAAGTCGCAGAATAGTATGGGAACCAATTAAGATGCCTCCACTGAATGCTAGTGTGGAAAAGATCTGGGAGGCTATACTTGTGATGGAAGATGTACCAAAGACCTTGGAACGCTGGGGATGGAACCACCACCAGGCGACAGAAGTCATGAGTTTTGTTCTTACCATCGTTTCCATGGGCATCAAACAAATGATTGTAGAAACATAAAGAGAATTATTCTTAGGATGATTGATCAGGGGAAGCTAAATCACTTTCTAAAAGGAGAAGAAACAGCCGGACATTACCACCACCACCAGAGATGCACGTAATGTTGTCGGCGAAAGGAAAGGAAACATTTGTTATGAAGTTGGAACAAAAGCTAAAAATTTGAATTGCAACTCTATCGTCCACTCCTATCGCACAATCGAAGATTTTCATGACAACGTGCTCAGTAGAGTCTTTGCGAGAGATGCTAATGATAAAGAAATAATGAGCTTTGGCGAGAACGACGCAGCTTAGAAAAGTGGCAAATCAAGACCATTTCTTTCTCTGCAGATGAAGTGCCAAAAGGAAGAGAAACACATGATAGCCCGTTGGTTGTGAAACTAGAGATTAACCCGAAACCAGTTGATGGGGAAGATGATGAAGCAGAAGCTTGCTGGGCGATCAACCGAATCCTAATCGACACCGGAAGTTCGGCGAATATTCTCTTTACCATACTTACAAGACGATGGGAGGAAAAGATGAGGATTTGATCCCCTCGACATACAAGATATATGGCTTTAATGGCACCGCAAACAAACCAAAGGGAGAGGTTCACATGAGAATACCTCTACAAGGATTATCAATCGATATTTTATTCGTGTGGTTGAAGTGGAATCTCCATATAATGCGCTGATTGGGAGGCCATGGCTTCATGAAATCTTGGGAGTCGCATCAACCTATCATCAATGTATAAAATTTCCACATCCAAATGGCATTGGTATTATACAGGGAGATTGGAAGGAGTCGCAACAATGTCATGAAGTCGATGTAGAAAGTCAAGAAAGAAATGCCAAAAGAAAAGGTTGGAAGCAACATGTGAGAGATGAGCAGAGAAAGGAAAAATTGATGGTGGATGCTATAGAAGTAAGGATCGAACATACTCGCGAGGTGAATGCCTAGAGACAAAGCGAATGTTATGATAACAAAGAAGCGAAGGATATGAGGAACAAAAGGCATAAGAAGTGAATAATCAACAAAAGCGAAGGAAAAGTAGCAATTGAAGTAATGATGTGCGAGAATCTCGATCAAGGATAAATAAGAATTCGGTTAAGAAAGAGATAAAGACACAACAAATGAAATGGAATTTTGCGAATACTTCGCAAACAAATGTTAACAAATAATGAAACATGAATGATTGAATGATTTAACAAAGATGAATGAGTAAATGAATGGGACGAACCTTTATGGCGTGCACCCTAGTTCGCGAATAACATTTCGTAAGAGGCAAATGTAAGACCTAAAGTGCGTCATATAAGGGGTATCTCTCAACATGGCTCGGGGAAAGGTTACACCGCTCCCGAAGCCCGAGTCATGAAAATTTGGGGCCCATGAAAGCCTATCCGGAAGAGGTACCTTGGATTCCCAACTATATATATAAGGTTATACCTGGTTGGGCGACCGAGGGTCTCTTCTTAGGAGTCGGAGTGTATGCTCAAGGCGCCGAGGTACACGGTTGAGCCAGCAGTGCCCGGGATGGATGAACCTACCACGGCCATTCTTGGCAAGTCTTGGCATATGTTGCACTCGCCCAAGAAAACTCCACTTAGGGTGCAGCCTCGTAACCATAAACCCTATAGGTATAAGGGATAAGAGGTTGCGAAAACAACTGGTTGTTGTTAAGACCGGATGGGAGGAGCTAGTCTTGTATGGCCGATGTTTCGCCTCCTTGAAGGGGCAACCGGGGGATGATAAGGGCGACGCTCTCCATTAGGGGGTGTCAAAACAGAGACGCAAATGTCATGAGGCTATGTTTTCGCAAGAGAATTTAGGCTTGTCATATTTGTGCAATTATCCTGCGCAGAGGCAATAATACTAACGCGAAGGTAAGGCGAGATCAATGGGTCTTTACACGAAAGTGTACGGACGTCCGCGATTTACGCCGCACGCACGGCAATGTCATGGGGCTTTATGTTCGCAAGGATATCTAGGCCTGTCATATTGTCGCAACTAAAACATCCTGCAGAGGCAAAAATACTTGGAAAATGATAAGACAAGATCAACGGGTCTTTACATGCAAGTGTAAAGACGTCATGCGATTTTGTCGCGATGAAAGGTGGTGGGAAGACCTCTAATTAGGGAGGTCTGACTTGGAAGACCACACAAAAATGATAAGGCAAGGTCAATGGGCCATTGCATGAAAGTGTAAAGGCGGCTTGCGACCTTGTCGCAACGAGAAGAGATAAAATAAAGACTACCGAAATGATAAGGCGAGATAATAAGGAAATCCCGCGACCTCGTCGCAACGATATATTTCAATAACAATAAAATAATTATCCAACAAAATACATGATGACAACTAAAATCTTCCATCTGAAGATAAATAACAGAGGCAAGTATGGGAATGGAAAAGATGAAATATTGTTATTCATCTTCTGATGAAAGAGTTATACATCAATAATGTTAGCCAATTATATTACAAGGAAGAACTACCAAAAAAGGGGGAGTAAAGATTGAATTCAGGGGGGAAAAATCCAAGAAATACACTATAATAAGGATACAGAAATGTACAGATATTACAAGCAGAGAAAGAAAACAAAAAGAGTTATCTCTTTGGTGATTCTTCTTCTTCATCTGATTCTTCAGACCTATTATCCTCATCGCCAGAGTTTTCTTCTTCGCCAGCCTCGCTATCAGAAACGTCTGAGACAGGCAGATTCTCAGGAACCTTTTCAAGGAGCCAGGGATATGAATGCACAGGGATATTGTGGTCCTTACAAACATACTCCATGGCTCCATTGCGAAAACGAACAGCATCATTATTAAAGTTCTCCACTGTCGTTAGAAATTGTTTCTTCAACTTGGAATATTTATTCTCGCGAAGGGAGAGATTCTTTATGAAATGTGTTCTTTTTCGGTTTCGAGTTCTTCAATTCTCGCTGGAAAATTCCTGGCGAGTTGTTCTTTTTCAGATTCAAGCTCTCTAATTCTAACCTGAAGCCTCTTCTCAGATTCTGCAAATAAGAAACAACAAGTTAACAATTTACAAGCAATACTACAGAAGTAAGAAGCAGTAAGGTATAATAAGTAACCTTCTCTATCAGATATCATATCTTTAATCAAGGAAGTATGCTCGGCATGAAGACTAACATCAACACCTAGGTTATTCCTGGCATTATCTAAAACCTTCGCAGCCCAGGCGAATTCATCATCACTACTAATAACAAGAAGAGAACGAACTTGCTCTTCTCGCTGCTTAAGCATGGTATTCTGATGAAGGAGTTCATCTCGTTCAACTTGCACACCAAGAAGAGATTTGTGGAATTCTGCTAATGCCTGTGCACCTCTGTTAGTAATGCGATCGTTCTCATCTATGAGATCACTAATTTTCTTTCTTAAAGTCTTGATCTTCTTCTCGGAATCAAGGTACATTCGTTTAAAGCGATTAGTTAAATTTAAACTAGATCTGTGTTCGATCTCCAAGAGATGATATTTGGATTGAAGATCCTTTAATGAAAGGAGGTTAGTTTTATTGGAGGAACTACTTAGAGATTGATTGAGGTGAGCGAGAAGAAGATCATTATCCATAGGTTCAGGAAATGTATGGAGAAGAATAGCCTCATCGGAGAGATTATATACATCTGCGAAGGTAGTAAGTTAGGCAGCAATATGCAACCGATAAAATAGAAATGATAAAAGGAAGTAAAATCTTATACCATAAAGTTGTTGATTAGCGTTCTGAAGAGTGGACACCCTATCCCTTTGGGAGTCAAGTTCGGTATTTAACTTTTGAATTCTCTCGTCTTTATCGCGAGATGACGCAGCTTCAATTTCTAATTCTCGAATCTTCTTGTTCAATTGTGAATTCTTCTTTTCAAGATTGTTGCGTCTTCTCTCGAGATCTGAGGCAACTACAAAAGAAGTTCTTCCAACCTATAAAAGAAGATAGAAAAATCATTAATATATATATATATATTTAAAATTTTAAAATTAACAGGGAAATATGACTGCATACGTACCAAAGATCCAAGTGCATTCAAGAAGTCAGGAGACACAATTCTAGAGGCTCCATTGAAAGAATTATTGCCCTCTAATAAAGTAGCATTACACACGTTTGCGAGAGCCCCGCAAAGAGAAGCTAGGGGAGCATCTCCCATTCCTTGGAAACAGTCTGAGAAGATGCTAGATAACTGATCCATAGAAGAACTGGTCGACGGAATCTTCTTGGCGAGAGAAGGATTCGAGTCATGGTTATCCTCGTCAGAAGATTCAGAGCTTGAGCTAAGGCGAGAAGAAGATTGGACCTTTCGCTTCTTAGTTAATGGAGCAGAAGATTTACCCTTGCGAACGACAGTTTTACCCTTACTTTTAATCTTCGCGGCTACAGCTTCTTCAGCTGAAACCTTCGCATACGGTTAAAGATAAGAAACAGAGGCAACAATATTGTTTCAAATAACAAAGGAAATGTTTCTTACTTCACTCATGCGATCGAAGTATGGTCAGAGTACTCTCCAACGGATTATCCTTGTACTTTCTTCTCAATTTGGCGATCTGAGAAATTTTACAAACTCAACATATATAAAAAGAAAGTTGCAAAGGCAAGATTTAAAATGGGAAACATACCTCATCTGCCCTATCAGGCCATTTGAATTCCCAAGGATGATACCCTGCGAGATTCGCAGGAAGAACGTGCGAGCCCGCGATATAAGGGCCATTTAAAATCAAGGGTACAACCCACCACTTCTCATCTTTGGAGTGGCTAGGAGTAGTATTATTGCCCGGGTGCCAATCAATATCCTGCATGAGCAATTTATCCTCGGGGACATTATCCTTCTTTTTCAGTGAATGCCCCAAATGAGATTTCGCATTAATCATCTTTATCACTTGAATAGTTTTCAAAAAAGCTCTACAAAGGTGTACTTCTCAAAGACTATTTCCAAGTCTCCGAAATCGGGGTGTCTAACAAAGTAGTAGGGTATAAAGATCCTTTGCCAAGCACCACGATTTGCGAACTCAAGCATTAGGCGAATGCAATCGCCACTCAATTGATAAATGACCTGAGAGAATTTTTCATGGGCCAAGATTTCATAAAATAAAGGCATCTCAGATTGTACAAGGGAATGGGAAGTCCCGCGAGAAGTCGACCTAGCGAGACTATAATTTTTTGATCATCACATTGATGATCGTAAAACGACTTTTTGCGAAAGGATAGATGAAGGTTCTTGATCAGGAATGGTTGATAGAGTAAAACCCTTTTCGAGCAACTTCTGTTGAACTTCATCAAAAGAAGCTTTGTATGCACGACTAATGGAGGCCATTATCAGTATGGGAATGGATGGGATGTTAAAGGTTAGGATCGGCGCACTTTAAAGGACGAAGAAAAGATTTGCGAGTAGCAGGAACGCAAATTGCGGAAGGAGAGAGTCAAAGAAAAGTTGCAGAGAGAAACTAAAAGATGAAAAGGAGGGGAAAAGAAAACTATATATAGGGAAAAAGATCCTCGAGAAAAACGAGGTCATTTAATGCGAAGAGACATGAATGGTCAAGAATAAGCGGTTGAAAGAGACGTGTCAAGAAAAGACATTAATAATCAAAATTCGTGTAAAAGTACAAAATCAAACAGATAAAGATAAAATCAGGCAACAATATTGTAAAAATCTCATGATACTCTTCCCTTCGCAGAGAAATATGAGGAGAGAAAGGAGACGATACTTCGTATATATCTCAAAGAAGCTTGAACTTTGCAAAAGAATAGAGGCAAGTACGTACTTTTCAAGGAAAGTATTCTTTTGCTCGTTCCTTCATCAACAAAAATCAAAGATCGCTACCACAATAGATTTTTCCTTAAAGATCGCTTGTCAAGCAATATTCAAGGAAAAAGAGGCAAGATGTAGGATCGTAATATCGCAACAAACAAGGTTCGCGGGACTAATAAACGACAGCATCGCGAAGGAGTCGCAGGAGCTAAAATAAACGACGCAATGAATAACGACAGGCAAAACATAAAGAAGACGTGAGATCTGGCGAGGGTTAAGAAGTGTCGCGAGAGTGAATGTTTGTACATCTGCGACACTTCGCGAAGCATTCCCGAAGATAAAGGGTAACTTAGCTGTCATCCACTATGTATTACCCTATATAAAGGGCTAAATGAGTCTGTAAGAGAGAGATCCTTTTAGGGGAATTGTGGAGCAAGTCATTAGGAGAGAGAAAGTTTAAGAGTGTTTTAACTTCTAAGTGTAATTCTATCTTCCTGTGTAAACACTTCATGAACTCAATCAATAAATATTCTTGATCTTACATCTTTCAATGGATTAATTAAGCAAAATTGAGTAAGGGGTGTAGTGTGGGATTTCCTGCTACTACATAAAGGTTGGTCGAATCCTTAACCATTATTATTATTTCCCCTATTTCGAATTACCGTTGCCAACGTTGCATGCTTTGAGATGTTACAGTAGAAACGATATTCTTTCCCATGATGAGAAAACACGACTTGCCGACCAGCACTATTTGTGTTCCGTATTCCCATTTGCCATATCGTATTGCCTCAGAAGAATGGGATGAACTCATTTTTCGAAATCAAGGGTTAAGGGCGCCTCTATCGGAGTTCTCTCCGAAGCCGCTTCAACGCTCTCTCTAGAAGCCGCTTCAACGCTCTCAACAGAAGCCGCTTCAACGTTTTCTCTCTGGAAGCCGCTTCAACGCTCTCTCCAGAAGCCGCTTCAACGCTCTCTCCAGAAGCCGCTTCAATGTCCTCTTCAGAGGACGAAGCCGCTTCAACGCCTCAGCAAGCCAAACAGGCCAACTGCATCATGTCTGCCACATCGCCGACAAAATCAGAATCGGTATTTCTAGATTTCCAATTTCCTATGGAAGGGGTGCATGAGCTTCCAAAAGTTTGGATACAATACAGATATATCAAACACGAGAATCCAAAAGATTTCTGCCTTCATCAATTCGTCAACTACCTTACCAGCAAAAATAATGGAACTACATCTTTCAGGATAAAATATGCTCAGAATAATTACACATGGGGACTGCCAGTGAGGGATACCTTCACATCCCTTAACCAGGTTATTGGTGATATCAGTATCATCACTGTCAAAGCTTTACGAACCGCAGGAATTTCTTAACATGAAGTTGTACATGTGCATCGAAGACTCCAAAAGTACGCCGCAGAAATATTTTCACATTTCCGGCCATGCCATCGGATCTAGCACGCATCTATAACTCCTTGCAAGAACGCATTGTATTCCCAAGCCGGCTCAAAAAGTACAACTCTGGTAACCAAACAGAAGTGTAACTGGGGACTGCTCATCGCATTCCATTTCATACAACAATCCAAGATTCAGAAGATGATTCAAAGGATGTCGCTTGGAACGAATTCCTTGAAGACTTGATAGCAGCACGTTGGCAACGGAACGCCTTTTAGCTCGTCTACTTCACTCAACGGCTCCGGAAGATCTTGCCCATACAAGCCTTCCAAGCATATCATCATCGCAATCCAAAAGGAAAGAATATGCCTATGAGCTAAAGAGTCAGAATAAATACAATTTCGTGCCAGTCAATGCTCGGGAGTTTAAAGAACATTTTAATTGCGACTCAGCAGTCCAGGCACCAAATAACTTAAAGTCGAGGACGGATCAACAACGCAACCACACTCTCCAAGATTAGCCATGACATGATCATTGCGGAACATATATTTCATCCATCCACCCCAGGAGTACAATGGAGTTTGGTAAACTTTGAAATCCACTGGAGAGGTTAGATACTCATTCTTCTGGAGTCAGAACCTTATTACACATTCTAGAGAAGATCGATGGTACTGTTGGGTGGCTACATGCGCAAAAGAGAAAACAACACCTACCTTGAGTTCTCCTGGCTCACCTTGCTACTGATTATAACTATTGGGGATTGCTTTGTTGCCGTTGATGCTCGCTCTACCACCGCTAACAAAGAAAGTCATTCACACCGAGCTAAATGTCCAAGTTTGATCAACTGCTCATGGATATTACACCCACAACTAAAATGTGAAGACAAGATGAACTTACCTTGCCACCGACGATTAGCACGCTTGTGATCGAGCTGGCAGCGACAATGACGAAGAGGAGCGGCGGCTGCAGACGAAAGCATGGAGTCGACGAGCAACAAAAACGAGAAGAGGGTCGATACCCCTTTCATACGAACAGAGTTTCCAGAGTTTGAACAGAAGAAGGATTCCTTCTTGCTCAATGAACGGGAATAGATGGCTGGGCGCACCGCACTCATACCCATAGCTGAGCTAGCAACATGCTAATATGAAATCCACTGGCCGCGGGATCCCACTACTGAAGGTCGATTTGGATTTCCTTGGTAATATCTACCTGCTTCGTCTTCTCAATTTTATTTTTCGTCTGTCACCATCTAGTGCTTACCGCACAACAATGTGACTGTTACGTGCTAAGCAGGGGACTTAATGTTGATGGTGGTTTTTAGCATAGGGCGAAAACTGTAAAAGTCTGTCTACCTGACCCGGTATCAGAAGTAGTAGACCTTGATATATCTATATTCCGCAGGGAATTTGGAGAATGTATCAGAATTTGATGAGTGCCTATGTCTCTCTTCATTATATTTAAACTCAAGCTCCTAGATGAATTGTTCACTAGTATAGAGCCTAATGAGTGTTTAAGCTCCTAACCGCATTAATCACTAATGCCGGAGCCTGCCTGGTATTTTCCTAAGCTATGTTCCCAGCCGAACTCTCGATATTGGCATGACATGACGATTAATGTTCACTCGCAGCGGAGTATCATGAATCTCCCGAAATGTCAATATTGAGACCTGCATGAAAACACCCGCGTAGGCTACACCACTCTCTGACAAAGAGATCAACGTGTTTACACACTTTTTAATTAAAAGTTAGCGCGATCGAACGCGTTTAAATTCCTTAAGTAAAATCTAGACCGTCCATATCAGTCTTAAAAAACGATCACGACCACACGATTTGGCCACACAATTCAACAGGCCTAGCCTACTGTAGTTGCAGGAAATCCCACACTACACCCTTCACTAGAATTCACTCAACTAATCCATTTGAAGATGAATAACTATATATTTTATTGATTATTTTCTTGAAATGTTTACAAAGAAAGATAGAACAGAGTTAAAGAAATTACAATCACTCTTAACTTTCTCTCTCCTAATGACTTGCTTAACAATTCAAAAAGAACCCTCTCTACAACAGACTGACTCAACCCTTTATATAGGGTAGTATATAGTGGATGACAGCTAAGCTGGCCTTTATTTTCGGGAATAACTCGCGAAGTGTCGCAAGTGTATAAGTGTTCGTCCTCGCGACACTCTTAACCTTCGCCAGATTTTCACATCTTCCTCGTGTTCGGATTTGTCGTCATCCATTGCGTCATTTATTTTACTTCCCGCGACTCCTTCGTGATGTTGTATTTATTAATCTCGCGAAGTATTGATGTCGCGATATTCGATCCTACATCTTGCCTCTTCTCATGGCTTTTTTCGCGAAGGAGAAAATGTCATGAGAACCCATATTTTAAAATACCGAAATTGCTCATCTTTATCTCGCGATTGTTCACTTTTATCCGTTTTATTCATGTACGGAATTTATTACAGGTGTTTCTTCTTCCACTCTTTTCTTGACACGTCTCTTTCAACCGCTTATTCTTGACCATTCACGTCCCATCTCGTATTAAATGCATTTGTTTTCTCGAGGATTCTCTTCTCTATATATAGTTTTCTTACCCTTCTCTTTTTCTCTTTTATTTTCCCTCTCGCAACTTTCCTTCAACTTTCTTCCTCCGCAATTTGCGCTTCGCATCTGTAATCCTCCCCTTCAATTCTCTCAATCTTCAATTCTCCATTCATTCCCATACTATATTAATGGCTTCACTTGGTCGTACATATAAACCCCTTTTGAAGAAACTCAAAAGAATTTGCAGGAGAAAGGTTTCACTTTATCAACCATTAGGATCAAGAATCTTCGTCTATTCTCTCGCAAAATCGCTGTTTTTCGATCATCGGTGTGATGATCAGAAAATCATAGTCTCGCTAGGTCAACTCCTCGCGGGCCTTCCCATTCCTCTATAAAATCCCGAGATACCATTATTCTATAAAATTCTTGCTCATGAGAAATTCTCGCGAGCTATTTATCAATTAAACGGCGACTGCATCCGTCTGATGCTTGAATTTGCCAACCGTGGCACTGGTAAAGGATCTTTATATTCTAATGATGTCAAGGATCCTAGATTCGCAAACTTAGAAATAGTCATTTGAGAAGTATACCGTGGAAAACTTTTTTTGAAAATTATAAAGTAATAAATATGAGAAATGATAAATCTCGTTGGGGTGCTCGGTTGAAAAGAAAAGATAATATTTCCGATGACAAGCTACTTATGCAAGATATTGATTGGCACTCGGGCAACAATAGTACTCCTCGTCATTCCAAAGATGAGAAATGGTGGGTTGTTCCTTTATTTTTGAATGGACCCTATATCGCAGGTTCACACGTACTCCCTGTGGATCTCGCAGACTATCATCCTTGGGAATTTAAGTGGCCCGAGAAGGCAAAAGAGGTATATTTCCTATTTCAAGTTTTGCTTTTGCGATATTCCCGATGACAAGCATTTACTGAACTTGCAAAGTTTACAGGTTGACAAACTGAGGAAGAGTTATGAAAGAAACCCAAAGGCGAGTACTCCTGCGATACTCCGATCAATCACGGATGAAGTAAGAAATACTTTCTTTTGTTATTTTTAACAATATTGTTGCCTCTGTTTCTTATCTTCATTCGTGTGCGAAGGTTATTGAAGAAACAGACATCCCCGAAGCTGCGAAGGTTAAGGGCAAGAATAAAATCACTCTTCGCAAGGACAAGTCTTCTGCTCCATTTTCTAAAAAATGAAAAACCCATCCCTCTTCTCGTTCTAGTTCTCAAACCAACGAAAGTTCTGACGAGGATGAAAATGAGATTGGTACTTCCTCTGCGAGGGAGAATCACTCGACTACTTCTGCTATGGCGCAATTGTCTAGTGTCTTCTCCGATTCCATTCAAGGATTGGGAGATGATCATTTATCTGCAACTTGCGAAGCTCTCGCTAAAATTTGCGATGCCCCGCTGTTAGAGGATAATGAATCTTTTCGCGGAGTTTCCCGAACATTGACTTCAAGTCACTTAAATGCTCTCAATGCTTTGGTATGTTCATATTCCTTTGTTTCTTTATAATTTCGATTATAAGCTTTATCTTAACAATTTCTTTATTTTCCTTTATAGTCTGGGAGAGCTTCCTTTGTTGTTGCCTCAGATCTCGAGAAAAGACGTGACAACCTTAAAAAGAAAAATCTCCAACTCAAAGAGAAGATCCAAGAACTAGAAACTGAAGTTTCGATGTCTCGCAAGAAAGATGAAAGAATTCAACAGTTGGAAGTTGAGTCTGCTTCTCAGAAGACTAAAATGTCTACTCTTCAAAGTGCAAATCAACAACTTTATGGTATAAACTTTTACTCTTCAAGTCGTCTTTATTTTGTCACCTACTTTTCTTTGCCTGATTTATTATTTTCGCAGACATATATAATCTCTCTGAAGAAGCCATTCTTCTCCATTCATTTCCCGAGCCTATGGACAATGATGTTCTTCTCACTCATCTCAACGAATCTTTAAGCAGTTCGTCAAACAAAATTGATTCCCTTTCGTTAAATGAACTTCAAGCCAAATATCGTCTCTTAGAGATTGAGCATAGATCTAGTTTAGGTTTAGCCAACCGATTTAAACAAATGTATCTTGATTCCCATAAGAAAACCAAAACTTTAAGGAAGAAAATTAGTGGTCTCATAGATGACAAAGACCGTATTGCTAATAAAGGTGCACAGGCATTAGCAAAATTTCAAAATATCTTCTGGAAGTACAAATTGAACGAGACGAATCTCTTCGTCAGAATGCCATACTTAATGAGCGAGAAGATCAAATTCGTTCGCTTCTTGTTATAAATAATGATGATGAATTCGCTTGGGCTACGAAGGTTCTAGATAATGCCAGGAATAACTTAGGTGTTTGTAGGACCAGAATATCGCAACACTAATACTTCGCGAGATTAATAAACAACTGCATCGCGAAGGAGTCGCATGGAGGTAAATAAATGACGTAATAGATGACAACAGTTAGAACATGAGGAAAGTGTGAAGACTTGGCGAGATTTAATAGTGTCGCGAAGGCAAACAGTTGTACATTCGCGAGCATTCGCGAGACGTTTCCGAAAATAAGGGACAGTATAGCTGTCATCCACTATGTAATACCCTATATAAAGGGTCGAGTAAGTATGTTGTAAAGAAGGGTCTTTTTGAATTGTGAAACAAGTCATTAGGAGAGAGAAAGGAAAGAGAGATTGTAATTTCTTTAGCTTTGTTCTACATTTCTTTGTAAATCTTTCAAGAAAACAATTAATAAAACACATCATTGTTCATCTTCAAATGGATTGATTAAACAGATTTGAGTGAGGGGTGTAGTGTGGGAAATCCTGCAACTACATTTGCGCTAGAAACATGGATTGAAGAAGATCAACCTTGTGAATTGGAAGAATTAGGGATAACAAGAAAGAAATCTTGAATAATTTTTAACAAATTACTAAAATTGAGAAATGGCTAGGAGAAAGAATGCATCGTAACAACCAACGATCGTAAGGAGAAGTGGAAGATTAGTGGGAGAAAGAAGAAATGAAGTAGGTGAACCATCAAGGATAGATGCAAGAAATGGAGAAGAAGATCCAATTCAACCACCAATTCAACCATCAACTCAACCACCAATTCAACCATCAACTCAACCACCAATTCAACCAAAGCGCTAAACAGAGTAATCGATTATGATAGAGTGAGCGTGCATACATGGAGATCGATTCTACGGAAGAAAGAGAAGAAGTACAACAATTGATGAATAATAGACGGGGAAGAGAGAAATCGAGAAGAGATGGGAGAAACAATTGTGGAAATGAAGAAATCGCGGCATTAGAAACGGCGAGACAAACAATACACGAAGAAAGGCGGTTAGAAGAGAAGAACGCGCGAATCTAACAAGGCAAAACCACGAATTGAGGATGGAAAATAGGAGGCTGCAAAATAGAAGATCAAGAAGTAGTAACAGATCGAGATCAGGATCGACTAGAGAAAATGGGAGAAGAACATTACCCGCGGAGAACATTAATGAAGAAAATTTGGAAAGAGAGTTAAATCATGGCGAAGAAGGTCGCGAAGAGAGAGAACTAATAGAAAATCGTTATATTTTGGTAAACAATCACGATGATGGAAATCAAGAAGATAGGCAGCCTCGAGGAGAATAACCCAATTAATGAAGAAAATCAGGAGGAAAGAAGAAGAGCACTACATGGGAGAGAAACACAAAGGAAACAAAAGGAAATTGAAGATGATATTGAAAAGCATTACATTGAGCAAGCACGTCTAGCCCGCGAGAGAGAGAGAGATTGAGAGCAGAAATGGAAAATCGGGAATTGGAAGAAGCGATCCGTAGAGAATAATCATGATAATCGAGAGAGGAGGCGCGAGCGAAATCGCAACGATGGAGATATTAACGAAAAATACGAAAGAATACAAAAAGTAGACACGAACGAAGAAGGAGAGAAGCGAGAATTAAAGAGACCGATCAATTCAAATTCTCGAGGCAAATGAACAAATTCTGCGAGAATTGGCAGAGATGAGAGGAATATTGAACAACGAAGAGAAGGAGGAGGGAGAAGGCAGTTAGATGAAGCTATCGCGGAGGTCGCTGAAAAATCCTTTTACATTAGAAGTGCAGTTAGAGGAATACCCCCAAAATGCAACTTACCAGCGCTAACTAGCATTTTTGATGGATCAACTTGTGCAAGACAACACATCAAGGCTTATGTGAGATGTATGCTACAATGGGAAAACCATGACGCTATATTATGCAAATACTTCGCGTCAAGTTTAACAGAGAAGCTTTAAAATGGTTTGAGGGTTTACCAAGGAATACGATCACATCATTCAATCATTTACATGTGCTATATTCTTGGGGGCGTATATAAGTAACAACTCTTTGCGACACTGGCATTGAAGATGTATTTGGACTAAAACAAAGAGTTGGCGAGAGTCTAAGACATTTAACTATTAGATGGAAGACGATGTGCGGCGAGATGGCCGGCGGGGTAGATGAAAGATACCTCATACTGTCATTCATAAATGCTATGTTCGCAACCAATCTATTATATGTTCGGTTTTCGAGTTAAGAATACAATTACAATGACTGAATTACGAGAGCTCCGGGAGGAATATATTGCTTTAGAAGAAAGACGAACGAGATGGAATCTTACCAGTGGCAAACACAAATTCTAGTGTCGCGAATGGAAGTTTATTACCTCAACTAATACACACAAGTGGCGAGCACATCGCAAGGTCAACAGGAAAGAAAAGCAGTTGATATAGAACCAAAGTTAGTGGCTATGGGAAGTCGCGATCAGGAAGAGTTTGAAAGAGAAAGAAATTTCTACAACCGTGGCGGAAACAATAAAATTCAAAGGCTTGATCAACCACAAGAAACCTATGGAGGTCAAAGGTATAATTCGCAAGAGACTTACGGAGGCCAGAGGCATAATTATCATAGAGGACAGCGAAGTCACAGAGTAGTGTGGGAGGAAATTAAAATGCCGCCATTGAACGCCAGTGTGGAAAAAATATGGGAAGCAATATTTTTGATGGAAAACATACCTGCACCATGGAACATGGGAAGTGAACCACCACCTGGAGATAGAAGTCACGAGTTCTGTTCTTACCACCGCTTTCATGGGCACCTAACAAATGACTGCAGAAACATCAAGAGAATTATCCTAAGAATGATTGATCAAGGAAAGCTAAATCACTTTTTAAAAGAAGAAGAGAAAGTTCAACATTTGCCACCCCCACCAAACAAAGGGAAAAGAAACATTTGTTATAGAAGTTGGGGCAAAGGCTAAAAATTTGTTTTGCAACTCCATTGTACACTCATACCGCACTATTGAAGATTTTCATGACAATGTACTTAGTAGAGTTTTCGCGAGGGATGCTGATGATAAAGAAGTGATGAATGTTGCGAAGACATCGCACTGAAAAGAGTGGCAACTGCAGATTATTTCTTTCTACCAAGAAGTACCCAAAGGAAGAGAAATACATGATAGCCCACTGGTTGTGAAGCTGGAAATTAATCCAAAACCCATTGATGGCGAAGATGATGAAGCGGAAAATTGTTGGGCAATCAATAGAATATTGATTGATACCTTGTGATTCATCAACATTCTTTTCTACCATACTTACAAAACTATGGGAGGAAGAGATGAAGACTTGATCCCTTCAACATACAAAATATATGGTTTCAACGGTACCGCGAACAAGCCCAAAGGAGAAGTGCACATGAGGATACCCGTGCGGGGGTTATCGACCGATATTTTGTTTAGTGTAGTTGATGTGGAATCTCCCTACAATGCATTGATTGGAAGACCATGGCTTCATCAAATTATGGGTATAGCATCGACATACCATAAGTGCATAAAATTTCCACATCCTAGCGGTGTCGGAATTATAAAAGGAGATTGGATAGAGGGGCAAAAGTGTTATGAGGTGGATGTAGAAAGTCTGCAAGAGAGAACAGCAAAAAGAAAGGTTGGAGGAAGAATGTACAGGATGAACAAAGAAAAGAAAGACTAATGGTAGATGCCATAGAAACAAAAGAAGAGGAGATCTTCACGAAGTGAATGCACAAAAGCAAGCGAGTATCATGATGCAAAGGAGACATTGAAATGGTGGTGATGCGGAGGCGGAAGGAAGTAAGAATAAAAGGTGTAAAAAATGAATAATTGCGAGAAAAGATAACAATTTAGTGATGAAAGCATGATAAGGATAAGAAGCAGAGATGATGGTTGCAGAAAAATTGTGCGAGAATCTCTCCATGAAGAATGTATACAAATCTATTGAATAATGGAATCGAGATTGTGCGATAACTTCGCGGACAAATGATTGAATAAATTGATAAAATGAATGAGTAAGTGAATGGGACAAACCTTTATGGCGTACACCCTAGTTCGCGAATGATATTTCGCAAGAGGCAAATGTAAGACCTAAAGTACGTCATATAAGGGGGTATCTCTTAACATGGCTCGGGTGGAAGGTTACACCGCTCCCGAAACCCGGGTCATGGAGATTTGGGGCCCATGAAAGCCTATCCGGGGAGATACCTTGGATTTCCAACTATATATATAAGGTTATACTGGTTGGACGCCTGAGGGTCTCTCCCAAGGAGTCAGTGTATGACCAAGGCGCCGAGGTACACGGTTGAGTCAAGAGTGCGGGGAGCATGGAACTTCCTTACCACTCTTGACAAGTCTTGGCACATGCTGCACTCGGCCCAAGAAAACTCCACTTAGGGTGCAGTCTCGTAACCATAAACCATATAGGTATAAGGGATAAGAGGCTGCGAAAACAATCTAGTTGTTGTTAAGAAAGGATGGGAGGAGCTAGTCTTGTATGGCCGATGTACGCCTCCTTGAAGGGGCAACCAGGGAGAAGATAAGGGCGGCACCCTCCATTAGGGAGCTGATAAGTGTCAAAAGACGCAAATGTCATGAGGCTTTATTTTCGCAAGAGAATTTAGACTTATCATATTTGTGCAATGATCATGCAGAGGCAATAATACTAACGCGAGGGTAAGACGAGATCAATGGGTTTTTACATGAAAATGTAAGAACGTCCTGCGATTTCGTCGCAAAGACGACAATGTCTTTGGGATTTTATGGTCGCAAGAACATTTAAACCTGCCATATTGTCGCAAATATAACGTCCTGCAGAGGCAAAAATACTAAAGAAATGATAAGACAAGGTCAATGGGTCATTATACGAAAGTGTAAAGACGGCCTGCGATCTTGTCGCAATGAGGGGTGGCAAAATAAGACCTTTACTTAGGAAGGCATAATAAGACCACACAAATAATGATAAGGCAAGATCAATAGATTTCTTAATCCATGAAGATATCTAGCGATCTTGTCGCAGTGATAATGTATAAATTTCAAAAAAAAAAAAAAAAAAAGAAGAGATATATATATTTATATCTCGCGAGAATGATTATATTTAACGCGCGTCTTATGGACAGAGGCAAGAATGATTATATTTAACTCGCGAGAATGATTATATTTAACTCGCGAAGTTGATTATATCTTATGGAATGAGGCAAGTGTGAAGTTATAATTACAAAGAAGGGTTGTTTGATTAATATATCTCGAACAAAGGAAGCAAAAGTTGAAATTTACATTCAATAGTCGAAGATATATGTATACGATATTACAAGAAATCAAAGAAGAAAGAGAAATTATTTCTTTCTTTGGTTCTTCTTCTTCATCTCGATTCTTTGGTTCCATCACTCTCGTCGTCGATTCTTCTTCTTCTTCATTAGCTTCACTATCGAAACATCTCGAGACGGGCAAGTTCTCGGGAACTTCTTCAAGAAGAAAAGGATATGAATGAAGAGGAATGTTATGATCATTACAAACTATTTCCATAGCTTGATTGCGAAAACGAACATCATCATTATTAAAATTCTCCACTTTGTAGTTTGGAATTCTTCGCTTCGATTTAGAATATTTATTCTCGCGAGAGAGAGATCCATCGCGAGTTGTTCTTTTTCGGTTTCAAGCTCTCCAATTCTAGTCTCAAATCTCTTTTGATTCTCCAAAACATGAGGAAATGAATTAATGTTAATAATACAAAAGGAAAAAGAACAGAGAAAAATAAAGAAGTATAACAAACAACCTTCTCTTTCAAAGATCATATCCTTGATTAAGGTAGTTTGCTCGGTGCGAAGACTAACATCAACACCTAAGTTATTTCTAGCGTTATCTAAAACCTTCGCAGCCCAGGCAAATTCATCATCATTATTTATGACAAAAAGTGAACGAATTTGATCTTCTCGCTCGCTAATTAGGGTATTCGACGAAGGAGCTCATCTCGCTCAACTTGCACATCAAGGAGAGATTTTTGAAATTTTGCTAATGCTGTGCACCTCGTTAGTAATGCGATCTTTTTCATCTATGAGATCACTAACTTTCTTCCTTAAGGCTTTGGATTTCTTCTTGGAATCAAGGTACATTCGTTTAAAGTGATTAGCTAAACTTAAGCTAGCCCTATGCTCGATTTTTAAGAGATGGTGTTTGGATTGAAGATCCTTTAATGAAAGAAGGTTAGCATCATTTGAAGAACTACTTAGAGATTCATTCAGGCGAGCAAGGAGTACATCATCATCCATGGGCTCGGGAAATGAATGAAGAAGAATGGACTCTTTCGAGAGATTATATATGTCTGCGAAAATAGTAAGTTAGGCAAAGAAAAGTAAATGATAAAATAAAATAAATCGAGGAATAAAGATTGCTATACCATAAAGTCACGATTTGCGCTTTCAAGTGTAGTTAGGCAGTGAAATCCCACACTACACCCCTCACTATATTTTGTAGATCTAAATCTTATGAATTATCTAAATTCCAAATATAAGAGCTAGAAATTTAAATAGACACATAAGATTTTTTACGTGGTTCGATCAATGTGATCTACATCCACGATTCTTCACTATGATTGTTGAGGTTACATAAGAATTACATTTACAATCTCCATTAATGGATATTTTGTAGAGCTCTAGATCTAATTATTTGGGGAAGAAGATGATAAAGAAAATAAATCTCTCTCCAAAATATTTCTCTCTCTCTCTCTAAAGAATGTCCTCCCTCTTCTCTCTCCTGCTCTCCTCTTTATATAGGTGTTTACATAATGGATGACAGCTCACATACAACTCATATTCTCGCGAGCCCTTTAATGATTTCGCTGGCTCTTGCTACCTTCTCTCGAGACATTCTCTCGAGTCTTGCTACCTTCTCTCGAGACACTCTCTCGAGCCTTGCTACCTTCTCTCGAGACACTCTCGCGAGTCTTGCTACCTTCTCTCGAGACATTCTCTCGAGTCTTGCTACCTTCTCTCGAGACATTCTCTCGAGTCTTGCTACCTTCTCTCGAGACACTCTCGCGAGTCTTGCTACCTTCTCTCGAGACACTCTCGCGAGTCTTGCTACCTTCTCTCGAGACACTCTCGCGAGTCTTGCTACCTTCTCTCGAGACACTCTCGCGAGTTAAGAAAATAATTGAATCTCGCACGCTAAGAAAATATGTTGTGCGATATTTGAATCCTACATCTTGCCTCTTTTTCCTTGAATATTGCTTGAAGAGCGATCTTTAAGGAAAAATCTGTTGTCGTAGTAATCTTTGATCTTTGTTGATGAAGGAACGAGCGAAAGAATATTCTTCTTGAAAAGTACGTACTTGCCTCTATTCTTTTGCGAAGTTCCGAAGCTTTGAGAAGTATATATGAAGTATCGTTTCTCGAATTATGCGAAGTATGAAGTATCCTTGAAGAAGTATATGAAGTACTTAATCCTCGAAATATATAAGAAGGATGAAGTATCCTTTGAGAAGTATAAGAAGTACTTAATCCTCTAAATATAAGAAGTATTGCGAATCCATCATGCGAAACTCTCGCTCCATGTTCTTTGCCTCATGCTATGCTCTATTCTTTCGCGAAGTTCTGAAACTTTGCAAAGTGGATAAGAAATATTAATCCTTGAAGTATAAGAAGTGTTGTCTCTGTTCATGCGAAGTCATTATTCCATTTTTGGTGAGGATTCTTGTTGTTCATTGGTAAACATCTTCTTTGGAAATGATTCTTGCCGAGAAAATAAAGAACATAAAATGTTTTTTCGGTAATCCATTGTTGCCTCTGTTCTTTATCTACGAAGGTAGAATCGTTGAAAAAGCGTTGAATGAGTGAGTTATTTCTTCATTCTTATCTGTCCTCTATCTCCTGCGTTGTGCTCATGCGATCGTATAATCTCTTCATTGCTTTACGTTGAATTTTATCATTGCGACAAGATCGCAGGATGTCTTTACATTTTCACGTAATGACCCATTGATCTTGCCTTATCATCTTTGGTGGTCTTCTAAGTTTGACCTTCCTAATTAAAGGTCTTACTCGCCACCCTTTATTGCGACAAGATCGCAGGACGTCTTTACACTTTCATGCAACGACCCTTGATCTGTCTTATCATTTCTTAGTATTATTGCCCCTCATAGATATTTTATTTGCGACAATATGACAAGCCTAAATATCCTTGCGAACATGAAGCCCCATGACATTGCCGTCTTGCGACGAAATCGCAGGACGTCCGTACACTTTCGTAAAGACCCATTGATCTCGTCTTACCCTCGCGTTAGTATTATTGCCTCTTCGGGATCATTGCACAAATATGACAAGCCTAAGTCTCCTTGCGAAAACAAAGCCTCATGACATTTGCGTCTGTTTGACACTCCCCCTAATGGAGAGCGTCGTCCTTATCATCTCCCGGTTGCCCCTTCAAGGAGGCGAAACATCGGCCATACAAGACTAGCTCCTCCCATCCGGTCTTAACAACAACTGTTGTTTTCGCAGCCCTCTTATCCCTTATACCTATAGGGTTTATGGTTACGAGACCGCACCCTAAGTGGAGTTTTCTTGGGCGAGTGCAACATATGCCAAGACTTGCCAAGAATGGCCAGGGTAGGTTCATCCATCCCGGCACTGCTCAACCGTGTACCTCGGCGCCTTGAGCATACACTGACTCCTTGAAAGAGACCCTCGGTCGCCCAACCAGGGTATAACCTTATATATATAGTTGGGAATCCAAGGTACCTCTTTCGGATAGGCTTTCATGGGCCCCAAATTTCCATGACTCAGGCTTCGGGAGCGGTGTAACCTTTCCCCGAGCCATGTCGAGAGATACCCCTTATATGACGCACTTTAGGTCTTACATTTGCCTCTTACGAAATGTTATTCGCGAACTAGGTGTACGCCATAAAGGTTCGTCCCATTCTGGTTATTTTATTGATTCTTCTTCATATGCAATAGGTACCCCCTACTACGACGCACTTTAGGTACTTTTGCCTCTTGCGAACTTCGATTTCGTCATAGTAGGTTTGCCTCTATCTCGATTATTTTGTTGATTCTTCTGCATATAAGCTCTTTTGTAATTTCATTTGATCTTTGATAATCTCTTGTCATTTTTTATGCGAAGTTTTCGCATGTTTTCATTCTTCCATTCTTTTCTTCATTTCAGTCATCTCTCTCATTCATTCTTTCATTCTCATATCTAATTTATGTGGTTTCTTTGTTGTTGTCTATTTGATTTGCTTGCGAAGCTAGCGTCCTTGAAATGTATGAACGTTGCATAGAATATAATTATCTCACAGCAAAAAGAATTGCGAGGAAGAAGATTTGAACCCTTAACCTGCCTCTTATATATTCTCGCATCATACCAACTGTTCTAACCCTCTCTTGCGAAAGAACCAAAGACTTCGCGAACTTAACACCTGCGAAGGGACAACTGTGCGAAGGGCAAACCGTGCGAACCTTACCACAACAACATGAACAGAAGCTCGCACTGAGATGGTTGAGAGAGAAACTAAGAAAGTCGATGCCGCGAGTTCGATTCTCATCTTTTTCATTTTTTGTCGTCTTTTTCTTGAATACAAGTCACATATTAGAATTCTCGCAATCACTTCGCACACGGTGAACTAGCATAGTTGGTCACCAGTACAGAGAATGGGTCTGAAGACGCGGGTTCCAATCTTCCCAGTCGCAAGATTTTTTTTTTTTTTTTTTTTTGCTCTTCTGCCGCCTTAGTTTCTTCCTTTGTTATGAACTGGGCGATGTTTCATCGCATACTCTTTCATTCACTCCGAGAAACAGCTTCTTTGCTCCGTTCTTCTTTGAACTGCTAATTTTAGGTCCCTGTTTGACTTTGAAGTTTTTGAAATTCGCTTGCTTTGCGAATTTTTGAAGAGTGCTTTTTTTTTTCTTCTGTGTTGTGAGTTTGCTCGACGCAACAAATGACGTTCTCCTCCACTCTTCCTTCTTCACATAGGTATGGAGATTGGAAGATTTGCTCTCTAATTTCTTCGCTGGTTGGTCCTTCTGTTTATGATTTAACCTGCAGTAACAATTGTTCTCATTTGTTTTTGTTTTCTCCCATTGTCCTCGGGTCATTGAACCGCAAGAGCGTGTAAAATTGCTTGATCATTTCTCCCTTTGTGTTTGTCCGTGTTGTCTTTCTCGCAAAGATTGTTCTTCGCAAAAACTATTATATGGTGTAGGTTTGATAGCTATGTATTCTTCCTTCTCCATTCTTATCTTGCGAAGTAACAGTTGCAATAAAACTGCGAAGTAACTTGATTTTCGATCAATTATGATATCTCCCTGAGTTTGCTCTCTTAATATTCTTTCGATCTTCTTCGTATCTCCAAGAGTTAGCTGACTTCGTTGGTTTTGCTCGTTAGGCAATTGTATCACCGCGTGTTTCATTGTCTGGCATGGACGATTGCGAGCTTGTCGCTTTGAGCTGAACTTCTCAATAAATTTGTCTTGACTGCGAAGGTTGATGTGCAAAATGAGCTGATGAGCTGTTAAACTTCTCTATGTACTGGTTATTAGCTGATGACGATAGTTGAAAGGAAATAGCTGCCGAGATGAGATGGTTCTTCCTTCAAATGAATTTTTTGAAACTAATCTTCTTCTTGCCAATTAGTCCTTGCTGAGATAATGGTGAGCTTCGTCTGCTGCTTGAATATTAATACATATTCATTATTTATGCATTTGCCATGCTTTGTCTGAGCGAACGAAGTATTTCTTCGTAAAAGAAGAAATAGTATGCCAATTGCTCCGACGAAGACAAACCAGTTTATCCCCGGCGAATTGAGTAACTTAGAATCGATTCATCAGGTGTATCCCGTCGATTCATTTCATTAAATCTGATCTTCATCAATTATTCGCAACTCTACTTCATCAGCAATCAGCAAGGAGTGAATGAACTCGCAAAGACATAACATCTCACTACTTCGCCAGTTTGATATTTGATAAGTTAAGTTAAATTCGCAGGAGTAATATGAATCCCCACCTCGAGCAAGTAATGCAATTATTCGGTTAAAGTCGAAATAGCATCTACTGCATATTTCGTCGAAATTGTATCTAATTCTTTTAGTTCCCATTGGATCGTATATCTGATATTCATGATAGAATTGGTTCGCTTCTTCGCTGAATCGACTAATTAAATTTATGAGCTAGATTTGATTGTTGTAAAATTTATATGGATTTGCGATTTCTCCCTCTTTGTTTCTGTTCCTCTATATCTCCATCTCTATTCCCGAATTGTTAAGGTGCGTTTGTTGTTTGCAGTGTGCAAAATTTCGTAACCTTCATTTCTTCTCTTAAAACTCATCGATCTAGCAATTTGTATATCCAAATTCTCTAAAACTTTCTAAAACCAACAAGTAGCAGGTCCCTGTTTCTAGCGCATATGTAGTTGCAGGAAATCCCACACTACACCCCTCACTATATTTTGTAGATCTAAATCTTATGAATTATCTAAATTCCAAATATAAGAGCTAGAAATTTAAATAGACACATAAGATTTTTTACGTGGTTCGATCAATGTGATCTACATCCACGATTCTTCACTATGATTGTTGAGGTTACATAAGAATTACATTTACAATCTCCATTAATGGATATTTTGTAGAGCTCTAGATCTAATTATTTGGAGAAGAAGATGATAAAGAAAATAAATCTCTCTCCAAAAATATCTCTCTCCAAAATATTTCTCTCTCTCTCTAAAAAATGTCCTCTCTTTCTCTCTCCTGCTCTCCTCTTTATATAGGTGTTTACATAATGGATGACAGCTCACATACAACTCATATTCTCGCGAGCCCTTTAATGATTTCGCTGGCTCTTGCTACCTTCTCTCGAGTCTTGCTACCTTCTCTCGAGACACTCTCTCGAGCCTTGCTACCTTCTCTCGAGACACTCTCGCGAGTCTTGCTACCTTCTCTCGAGACATTCTCTCGAGTCTTGCTACCTTCTCTCGAGACATTCTCTCGAGTCTTGCTACCTTCTCTCGAGACACTCTCGCGAGTCTTGCTACCTTCTCGAGACACTCTCGCGAGTCTTGCTACCTTCTCTCGAGACACTCTCGCGAGTCTTGCTACCTTCTCTCGAGACACTCTCGCGAGTTAAGAAAATAATTGAATCTCGCACGCTAAGAGAATATGTTGTGCGATATTTGAATCCTACATCAAGAGTAGATACTCTATTCTGTTGAGAAGTAAGCTCAGCCTCCAGTTGTTTAATCCGTTCATCCTTCTCGCGAGATGTCGCAGCTTCATTCTCTAGTTCTCGCATCTTATCTTTAAGTTGCAAATTTTTCTTTTCGAGATTGATGTGTCTTTTCTCAAGGTCAGAGGCGACAACAAAAGAAACTCTCCCAGACTACAAAGAAAAATATAGAAATGATTAAGATAAGGTTTATAATTGAAGTCGCAAAGAAATAAAGAGATACAAACATACCAAAGCATTAAGAGCATTTAAGAAACTATAAGTCATTGTTCGAGAAACCCCGCGAAACGACTCATTGTCCTCCAACGGTGGGGCATCGCAAATCTTAGCGAGAGCCTCGCAGTAGCGATTAAATGATCGCCCCCAATCCTTGCATGGAATCGGAAAAGATGCTAGACAATTGCGCCATAGCAGAGCAGGTGGTTGAACGATTCTCCCTCGCGGAAGAAGTACCAATCTCATTTTCATTCTTATCGAATTCTCACTTGTTTGAGAACTACAATGGGAAAAGGGATGGGTTTTCCGTTTTTAGAAAACGGAGCGGAAGATTTGTCCTTGCGAGAAATGGCCTTATTCTTGCCTTTAGCCCTCGCACTTCAAATTTTCTCCATCATTAATCTTTGCGGTTTCAACTTCTTCAACACCAATCTTCACACACGAATAAAGATAAGAAACAGAGGCAACAATATTGTTTAAAATAACAAAAGAAAATGTTTCTTACTTCATCCGTGAGTGATCGAAGTATCGCCAGGATATTTGGCTGAGGATTCTCTTTGTATTTCTTTCTCATTCTCGTGATCTAAAAATTTTCTAAAAAGTTAATGAAGGAAAGAAATGGAAGACATAGCGAAGCAAATCTAAAATGAATGATATGTATATACCTCTTTTGTCTTCTCGGGCCACTTAAACTCCCAAGGATGATAATTCGCGAGATTGGTCGGGAGTGCATGTGAGCTCAAGCGATATAAGGTCCACTCGAAAAGAGAGGTACAACCCACCACTTTTCATCTTTGGAGTAGCGAGGGATATTATTTTTACCCGAATGCAGTCAATGTCCCGCATAAGCAGTTTGTCAAACATCAACGTTATCATTTTTCTTCAATCGAACACCCCAGCCGAGATTTATCGTTTCTCATAGTTATGATCGAATAATTTGCAAAGAAATTGTCCACAAGATACTTCTCGGCAATTATTGGTAAATTCGCAAATTGAGGATCTCTAACATTGTCGGGATATAAAGATCCTTTACCGGCACCACGAGAGGCGAATTCAAGCATCGTCAGCGAATACAATCGCCGTTCAATTGATAAATAGCCCGCGAGAATTTATCGTGAGCAAGAATCTCATAAAATAATGGTATTTCGGGATTATATAAAGGAATGGGGAGCCCTGCGAGGAGTTGACCTAGCGAGACTATAATTTTCTGATCATCACATTGATGATCAGAAAACAATTTTGCAGAAAGCATAGATGAGGATTCTTGATGTGGAATGGTAGATAAAGTGAAACCCTTTTCCTGTAATTTCTTTTGAACATCAGTAAAATGAGGAGCGTATGTACGACCAAGTGAAGCCATTATCAGAGTATAGGAATGAAAGGAGAAGTGAAGAATTGAAAAGGAAGCAGTAGCAGAAGCGCAAATTGCGGAAGGAGAAAGGTGAAGAAAAGTTGCAGAGGGAAAATAAAAGAGAAGAAGAGAAAAATGAGAAAGCTATATATAGAGAAGAGAGTTCTCGAGAAAACAAATGCATTTAATGTGAGATGTGACGTGAATGGTTAAGAATAATCGGTTGAAAGAGACGTGTCAAGAAAAGAGTGGAAGAAGAAACACCTGTAATAAATTCCGTACATAAACAAAACGAGTGAAAATGAACAATCGCAAGATAAGGATAAGCAGTTGCGGCACTTTAAAATATTGGTTCTCATGACATTCTCTTCTTTGAGAGAAGACATGAGAAGAGGCAAGATGTAGGACCAGAATATCGCAACACTAATACTTCGCGAGATTAATAAACAATCGCATCGTGAAGGAGTCGCATGGAGGTAAATAAATGACGTAATAGATGACGACAGTTAGAACATGAGGAAAGTGTGAAGACTTGGCGAGATTTAAGAGTGTCGCGAAGGCAAACAGTTTGTACATTCGCGAGCATTCGCGAGACGTTTCCGAAAATAAGGGGAAGATAGCATTTGTCATCCACTATGTAATACCCTATATAAAGGGTCGAGTAAGTCTGTTGTAAAGAAGGGTCTTTTGAATTGTGAAACAAGTCATTAGGAGAGAGAAAGGAAAGAGAGATTGTAATTTCTTTAGCTTTGTTCTACATTTCTTTGTAAATCTTTCAAGAAAACAATTAATAAAACACATCATTGTTCATCTTCAAATGGATTGATTAAACAGATTTGAGTGAGGGGTGTAGTGTGGGAAATCCTGCAACTACAGTGTTGATGTTAGCCTTCATGCCGAGCATACTGCCTTGGTTAAAGACATGATATCTGACAGAGAAGGTTGTTCATTATACTTTACTGCTCCTTATCTCTGTAGTATTATTATTGTGTTGTTAATTCATTGTCATATGTTTTGCGTAATCCGAGAAGAGATTTCAAACAAGGATTGAAGAACTTGAGTCTCGAAAAGGGGAACTCGCAGAAGGCCTTTCTCTTCGCAATAACAAGTATTCTAAGTTGAAGAAACAATCGCAAGCTACAAATGGCGAATTTCAACAATAATGTTGTTCGTTTCGCAATCAAACTATTGAAACGGTTTGCAATGATCACCGCATTCCTCTTAGTTCATATCCTTGTCTTCGCGATGATATTCCCTGAAGATATGCCTTTCTCGGATGTCTCTCGATAGTGAAGCTAGCAAAGAAGAAGAATCTGGCGAAAAGAATGATGGAATTGAAGAATCTGACCAAGAAGAAGAATCCTCAAAGAAATAACTTCTTTTTCTTCTTTCGCTTCTTGTAATAGCTGTATATATACTCTTTTAATCTTCTTGGATTGCTAAATATGAACTCAATCTTTGTTTTCTTTACTTGTGCATATTAATCAAGCAATTCTCCTTTATAATTCAATGACCAAAGATTATGAATACATAAATCCATCATGTGGAAATGAATAACAAGATTTTATCCTATTCATTCCCATACTTGCCTCTGGTATTCATTTTCAAATGAGAGATTTGATCAATTATCTCTGAGTAATGGAATCTCTGACTTTGGCCTTTATTATTTGTAACTTTATGATGGAATATAATCGTTTTCGCAAGCTTATTTGCTTCCTCAATTTTATGTATGTCTATTTCTTTAGTTATGTTGAAGTTCATCATTGCGACAAGATCGCAGGATGTCTTCACAAATGAAGAAATCTGTTGATCTTGCCTTATCATTCTTGTGTGGTCTTATTTTGCCTTCCTAATTAAAGGTCTTATTTCGCCACCCCTCGTTGCGACAAAATCGCAGGACGTCTTTACATTTTCATGTAATGACCCATTGACCTTGTCTTATCATTTGTTAAGTATTTTTGCCTCTGCAGGATATTTTATTTGCGACAATATGACAGGCTTAAATATTCTTGCGAATGTAAAATCCCATGACATTGTCGTCTTCGCGACGAAATCGCAGGACGTCTTCGCATTTTCATGCAAAAACCCATTGATCTCGCCTTATCCTTGCGTCATTATTATTGACTCTACAGGATCATCGCACAAATATGACAAGCCTAAATTTCCTTGCGAAAATAAAGCCTCATGACATTTGCGTCTTTTGACACTTATCGGCTCCCTAATGGAGGGTGCCTCCCTTATCTTCTCCCCCTGGTTGCCCCTTCAAGGAGGCGTACATCGGCCATACAAGACTAGCTCCTCCCATCCGGTCTTAACAACAACCGGTTGTTTTCGTGAGCCTCTTATCCCTTATACCTATTTGGCTTATGGTTACGAGACGCACCCTAAGTGGAGTTTTCTTTGGGCCGAGTGCAAAGATATACCAAGACTTGCCAAGAATGTCCGAGACACTTCAAATGCCCTGTGCACTCTTGGCTCAACCGTGTACCCCGGCGCCTTGAGCATACATCGACTCCTTGGAAGAGACCCTCAAGCGTCCAACCAGGGTATAACCATATATATATAGTTGGAAATCCAAGGCATCTCTCTAGGATAGGCTTTCATGGGCCCCAAATCTCCATGACTCAGGTTCCAGGAGCGGTGTAACCTTTTCACTGAGCCATGTCAAGAGATACTCCCTTATTTGACGCACTTTAGGTCTTACATTTGCCTCTTGCAAAATATCATTCGCGAACTAGGGTGTATGCCATAAAGGTTCGTCCCATTCACTCACTCTTTCATTTTTGTTAATTCATTCAATCATTCATTTTGTTTGTGGCTATCGCACAATCTTACATTGTTTAATCATTTTTGTTTTTCAATTTTTCAATCAAATTGTCATACATTCTTGATGGCGAGATCCTCGCATATTTTTTCTTCAATTATTTTTTCTTCCTCTTACCCTTAACAAGCTTTTGTTACTGCCTTTTGATGATTACTCACTTCTTACACTTTTTGCTCTGCTGCTCTCTCGCCTCTGCACCATTCAAATCTCTTAATGATTCCTTTCCATCATAATTTTCAACTGTTTTCATGCACTTGTTTCGCGATGTATCTTCTCCTCTTACATCAATGGCATCCACCACCAATCTTTCTCTTCTTTGTTCATCTTTTGCATGTTGCTTCCAACCCTTTCTTTTCGCAGCTCTCTCTTCGCAACTCTCCACGTCGATCTCATAGCATTTTTGTCCTTCCGTCCAATCTCCCTTTATAATTCCGACACCGCTAGGATGAGGAAATTTTATGCATTGATGATAAGTTGACGCTTTATGCCCCAGAATTTGTGCAACCATGGCCTTCCGATCAATGCATTATAAGGGGACTCCACATCAACTACACAGAACAAAATCCCCGTTGATAACCCTTGCAAGGGTATTCTCATATTGTAGTTGCAGGATTTCCCACACTACAC